>JAWMRA010000001.1:83680976-83703485 GCA_035584735.1 Pseudotriccus pelzelni | reverse complement strand
CCCCCCCCCCCCCCCCCCCCCCCAGACCTGCCAACATGGCTCATCACTGGCACTCAATAAATTAAGATAATTGATTTTTTTTTCTTTAACCAAAGGAAAACTAAGGTACTGCAGTAAAAGTCCTACCAAAAAAAAAAAAAGTGTCTAAATGCAGTCACTCTTAAAATCATCTGCAAAAATTATAACCATGTACTTCTTTCTCTTCTTTCAGAAAGCAGCACTCAGCACTCGAAACATGTTAAGTCTGTTTCTCGAAAGTGTCTCCCTAGACAATCCCTTCCCTCCTCGGTTTATTAATTCATTTCTTCTGAGATGCTAGATCAGAGAGAGAAATCACAGGCCAAAGATATCTCATAATACACACACCTGAACATTATTAACTTAAATCAGATTCTGATCACTAAATAACACCCATTTTTATCCTCCAATTAACAGTGTAACTTGATACATTGCCTAGCAATCCTAAAAAGTTGCAAGTGTTTGGTTTTCCATGTTTTCTTTTTGTCCAAGTACGTCCTCTGCACAGAATGTGTCAAGACTTCAGACATGATGTCCAGACAGCAAAACATGGGTGAATGTTCAAACATCTGTAAAAAGACATGGATGCAAATTTAAGATCCAGGCCATTTCCATTTCCATACACAGGGAAAAAAAAGTTAAAGACAGTGAATGACTTCAGGTAATGTCACGTGCCAGTATGAAATTACAATGTCTCTTCAGTCATACAGTTACCTCCCTATTTGAGTGATGTCCATGGCCAACCACGAAGAAGAGTATCAAAATAGCAGAATTTTAACTCATTTTTCAGTTATGCATGCAGCTCCCCCTGTTACACAGGCACACAATCATATCCTGTATTAGTAAATGCTTCTAAGAGATTTGTAGTTCATGAGTTTGCGTATGCATGAATTTCATGTTTCCATCTGGATTTTTCTCTCAGGTTTTTTGGGGAGGGGGTTGTTTGGTTTGGTTTTGCGTTTTTTGCTGAGGAGGGAAATGGGACAACATTTAGGAAGAGGAATATAACAGCTTGATGATACATCTTGATCCTTCCTTGCCCTTAACACATTCTTACTCGACTTGCTGCAAATATAATGGAAGCACTTCTTCTTCCTCTGCCTGTGAGCCACCACCAACACCATATTTCTACAATTTCTTTCTCTACTATCCACCTGGAGCATTTACCAAATGAAAAAATCCTACTAGTCATGCAATCTAAGTTGATCACAATTACTTTTCCTATTGCACAGTTAACACTATTTGAAAATGCTGCATTAAAATTACCAGAGTAAACCAGAAAAGCATGATTGGCTAAAATTAATTGTGCATTAACCAAAAAGTGTTAAGAAAAAATATATCCATAATGGAGAAAAAGCAGAAACAAACCCCAGTCCAACACCATAAAGTTCCATTACTGTTCTACAACATAAGAAATAAGTGAACATGAAGTAAAAGGAAAGCTAAAAAATTGTGAGGTATAAAAGCTGTTAACATTATTTAAGCTGTTGTTTACTTGTGTTTGGATATATTTTTCCAGGGGAAAGAAAGCGTCCCTACAGTTACTTTGAAAAATACCTCTAAAGACACCAGCTAATCATAACGTGTTGACTGTAGATTCCTACCAATTCTTTAAAGAAATGTCACATTTGGCTTGCTGTCCACATCATTAAATAACAAACCAAAGCTCTCATGGTATCATTTTGAAGGAATCGGGCTCCTCATGACACAATCGGAAATATTTAGGTTTGCTCTGACAAAAAGAGGAGCACAACTAAACACTGCAAGGTACCAGAATAATGACATTCACGAACTAAGATTTACTTAAACAGAGCTCAAGGAATGTATCACAGAACCAGCAAACAATGTAAATGCTTGTCTTGTATGAGACAAGTAATTAAGCTTATTGACGTCATCACCTTCCTAGTTGACACGGACTTCACTTGTTTCTTTTTAAAAAGCAAAGCTTAATCAAGAGAACATACTAGACCCTCACAATTTTCAACTTCCAAACAACACAGATTTTCATAGTGCAACCCAGGTCTGTCACAAGATGTCAAGTTGGAATTAGTTTCTCTAAAGAGACCAATTTAGGCAATACTATTTTGCAATCCCTGGAATGAAAAGGTACCACCTCAAATCTCTTCCTGAACAAAATTTGAAGTGCAAACAGTCTCTAGATAGTGTGATCAAGTACCACTCTTGATCAAGGTAACACAACTGAAATTTACCGCCTGTAAGAGTAAAGGTGCAACGGATGGATTACTTTGAACTCTCTTTTAGGAGAATTAACACGACATGAATATGTTCTTAGTAATTAATTAGAAAATCCAAACAGCATGTAACAGGATAGAGTACAGACTGAAGTTCTTCAAGAATGTTACTGGACTTGAGCTGCTGTTAATTTCCAGCATGCTCTCAACACCACTGCAAATTGGTACCAACCCTCCCCAGCAATTCGACAAAGCACATGTAGAGTTATCATTTTCCATTGCCTTCAACAGAAAATAAACTCTCCAATTACCAAACTCAAAAGTGCACTAAGGGGAAATGCAAAGGGGTGGGGGGATTCTTTTCTCCAAAGTAGCAAAGAAACATCTTCCTCCTATATTGTTCAATTGCTACGATTTCTAACTCAACAAAAGTAAGAAAAAAAAAAAAATCTTTTAAGTTACCAGTCTATACCAGACCTTGTCAAACACACCACTACAACCAGGGAGTCACATGCTAATTTATGTAAGTATTCACTGAAATTGCTAAAAAGTCGTTAAATGCTTCTGGAGGATCACAACACTTAAACTCTGGATGAATCAGTTGGAAAAAACACATGTATAAAGCAGAGACATAGGGGCAAACAACAAATACTCTAAGAATACACTGGGATTAGGACCACGGAATATCTCACTAAGAAGGTCTAAAGAGCAATCTCAAAATTCCCAATGAAGTTTTGGGTCTTACACAAGCATTACTTTTGTGAACTCTACGTTAGACCAGGTCATTCCCACCACCATACTGACAAACAGCCAGCCATGAAGTCTAGTTTTTATTTTGATGTATTTTTCCAGAAAAATCTTTTCAATCCTTCCCTTCTCATCATTACTTTCTGGGCCTCCCCAGTACCAGGTGCTCTGGTAAAGTACAAATGTGTTCACAGTGCCAGCTCTGCAGGGCTGAGGAGAGAATTCTCACAGAATCCTCACTAACAACGGAAATAATCAAATGACTCAGTGACAAACATGGCTACAGCATACAATATCTTATAAGCAGAACTCAATGTCCCTGTCATGAGAAACTTGAGGGGCAGAGGTATGAGTAGACAGGATTGATGTATACATGCTATGCATCCAGTCTTTTGGCTGCAAAAGAGAACACCTTCAGTATGCCTGGTCTGCCAAAAGCAGAGGCATATTGTCACTGGAGGCAAAGAAATTCTGATGCAGATAGCTCAGAAGAAAAGGACCAAGTTTATACAAATGACAGCATCTTGCCATCTCCCCAAATACCTGATCTACAGCACAGACACCATGAGCAACAAAATGCATCCTCTGTATTCCTGTAACTTGTTTAGCATAAGATTTACAAACTAAATAAGGACCTTAAACCCTTAACCCCAATTTATTTCCTGATATAGGACACTAAGCACTAGAGCCTATTTATGACTGATGCAGATCACATTTGACACGAAACACAAGCAGTGTAGCAAACTGTGTGGTATCACAGATCAGCTATTATTTCTCCTCTACTGGGACTCATATATGGTGTACTCAGTTCATCTGTAAGCAGGAAGCGCACAGCACTGTGGACTAGAAGTCTACCATCTCTAGTCCCACCACACAGTACTGTACAGGCAGGTTTCCAAACGTTTATCACGGATCAAAACAGCCTGCCTTGGTCACTTAAGCTCACAGGAAGCCATGCAACGTGAAATGGAAACAACATGACATAAAACTGTGAACTGAAAATGAAGTGTGAATAGGGCAAGCATTTTTACAATATATTGACTGCCTTTATTATACTGCAGTGAGATCATTTGGCTCTAAAAGCATGAGATTTACAACTACCTCATCTTATACACAGGAGTACTATATTTTATTTGGTGATCCCAGGGCAAGGCTGGGGAGGAGAATTAAAATTTCTCTCAGGCCCACCCTTTGAAGGAAGTCAAAAAAACCCAAAACCAAACAAACACCAGTTATTTACATGTTTCTAATATCATGAGAACATGAACTTGTAACTTTTGACCTTAGCTTCAACAAAGGCCATTTGCAGTATTTTATTTAGATCCAAGCAAATGCCTTTTCTTATACACCCATGAAATATCAAGCAATTCTACTGCTCTACACATTTAATTCTTCCCATGATATACAAAGACAGTTTTATTTTGCAACATACTGAACTGAAGAATAAACCCAAACGAGCTACTTTCTCACTGGCATTGGAAAGAGAAGGAAAAAGCAACACGGGGAAGAAAATAACTTGTTCACAAACAAAGCAGGGGGGCAGGGAGGAAGAAAGAAAAGCGAAAAAAGCAGCAACCAGAACACAAGCAGCTGGTGCTCAGGGACTAGGAAGGACTTTGGCTTCACAATAACAGGATCAGTTGCATAATCACTGCTGCCTGAGAAGTTATACAATGTCCGCCCTTCTTGTCATAAAGAAAACAAATAATTAACAAAAAAAAGTCCTTTTAGGGCACAGCATCCAATAAATGAAATACTACATGTTAAATCCTACTAAAGAGGAGGAGCTCTGTAGTTTCAAACATTACTTTTTAGCTTACTGAAGCATTAAGCATCAAAATCTACGTTGACCTTTACTATAAACATCTTATTTTCCCTAAAAGCAACACGTCCCTACACCAGTGCCAAGCCACAAGAATTTACCACCTGGCTTTTCCAGCCCGGCTCTCAGAAGACATGCCTGCACTGGAGAAAACTGTTCCTAAGGCCAAGTTGCATGAAATGTGACCTCTCTTGTTGCTGTAGAACATTACAACTTCTGTGGCTACCATGACATTTGAACCCAAATCATAAACTACAAAAGAATCCCAAGCACTAACATAATACTAACTGTATAATTGTGCATTTTGCAGATACTTACAGCAGAACTGGCACAATATGGAGGAAAGAAGACAAATCAACCTCCAAGGAATGACCCATCACTGAAAAGAGAGCAGGAGAAAGGTTTTCCTGAGTGGCCATGTACTGTGCAGACCTGTAGGCTGTGGCACTGCACAGAGTGAAAGGGAGGTTTGAGTCAGATGTGAAAGACCGCAAAGATACTGCATTCAGATTAAGAGGCAGATGAATTTTAGCTTGCCAGCACTGAATCCATAAAGATAATTCTAGTCTAATTATAGCCCTCTTGTAAAGGACTTGGACCAAAAGAACAAAAGCTTTATCTCCTCATCTAAAATTTGCATTTCTCTGTGATTATCGCTCCTATGCTGCTAAGTCTTGTCCATTTGGTTCTTCTTACCTCTGGGTCAGAAGTTTTACATCTTCTCACCATGATTTGGGCTCACAGCCCAATGCTACTGCATTGCAGAGTTAGAAAAGACATGATGCAGCAATATTCCTGAATTCCTTTGGACGTGGAGGTACATGTCAGTGCTGCCAATCCCTGATAATCCAATCCCTGATGCCATCCAGATAAAACTCAAGAGGCTCATGGCATTTCAGAAAAAAAAAAAATAACAAAAAAAAAGCAACAATGACATTAAGATGACCATCCTGACACTTATATCCTGTTGTTATTTTCTAGCTAGTGTCTAGAACACTGAAAAATTCACTAACTGCGCAAAGACAGAATGAACATTCACTCTTCTACTCACCCCTGGAACTCTAAGCAATCCCCCTTGTGCTCAGCACAGACCACTTCCAGAAACAATTTCAGGAATCAGAAGTTCCCCTTGAAGCGAAGCGGAAATACCAGGATCTGGTTTTCAGTGGAAGCCCAGATGAATTTCAGAAGGAAGGGAGTCACCTAACCTATACTCTCCTCACCATCACTCAGCCTGTCAGATCCCGGGTAAGTAGACAGATGAGAACAGCACCATCAAGCGAAAGAGAGAACCTGACACTAACTTGACAGCTGCACCAAGGAATATGCTGGCCCTGTATATCAAAATATTCGGGGACCAGCAATTAGAGAAAGGCCCACTCCTCTCTGCTTAATTCACCAGCCCTGAACTTGCCTCGGGAAAATCATGTAAATGCTGCTCTGACAGACCATCCTCACTACACTGCACCAGGCTGTCCTGACCAGTTACAATTTCAGAAGCAGTGGCCAGGTCACAGCAGCATTTCATTAGCAACCACCTTAACAGGAGCACAGCACATTCCAACTTCACCTTTTAGGGTTTTTGTGGGGGTTTTTTTGGTTTTTGTTTGGGTTTTTTGGCTTTTTTCATATTAGGGATTGCTGCAGATAGCAATAATCCAATCCTTAAAGCCCCTTACTGTGAATATGCCTCAAAGCAGCATGGCTTTATCTGTAATGTCTCAGTTCTGAATTAAGTAAGCCACTTACCTTTCCTAATGCTTCTGCAACAACTCAGAATTTTGATTAATGACCTGCTCTGCAACAAGCGCCCCTTACAACAACTTCATCAGCAGTCCCCTCACTCTCCCTCCCAGCTCTGGCAAACGCTTTGAACAATTCTCATGTTCAAGACTCAGGGGAGCCACTTTACCTGTTCAAAGAGTAAAGCAACTCCAGTCAACTCTCAGGACACTACTGCACACTAATCCAAGTGCAACTGGAGCACCTATTGTGGATAAAGTGTGTGATGACCTTCTTTGTGGAAAGACAAGATATGAAAATCCTACACCCCCTACCCCCCCCCCAATCCTTTTGGGTTTGGTGCTAAGGAAGGAGCAGAAGGAGGAAAAAAAATTACAAAGTGCTCCAGGACTCCAACAAGTAAAACCTGGTACTGTAATAAATTTACTTACAAGACAGATACCTAATGCTAAAAACTAAGCAAGCCATAAAGCTCATAGTTAAGATTCCAACACTCTTTACACTGCTACCCATTTTCTAATGCAGATGTAAAGGGTTTACATAAAAATATGTCTTATTAGTAAATTTATACATCTAAAAGACAATCAAATTACTCACTTCTTAGGTGCCTAGGGTTGCTCTATAATTGATAACTTTGATTAAACAACTCTCTGAAAGTATGATCTTCAAACCAGTATCTAAGGTAATGGGAATTAAGTACCTGCAAATGGCAGTTACTTCCTCCCAGGGCTATAAGGGCATTCTACACTCTATCTTGATTATGGACAGCTGGGTCCACACACTTAGGAGAGGTGAACTCTGCCCTCTGTGCAGCTCAGTTGATGAGCAGTTTCTCCTAACTCAATCATCCACTATCCAATATCAAATACTTGAAGTCTATAATGACCTTTTTCTCAGTAAAGAATGGACAGACAACTAACCCAGACTTACTGCAAAACCCCTCATAAGATAGTCAGCATTTTACATCCAGGTAATTTGTCTTAAGGCTTTGCAAATATAATTGAGACTCATTCTGGTTCCTGAAAAGTCTTCCGCATTAAATTAAGTCTACCTCTTTCTTCAAAGGGCAGAGAGAGAAAAGAACAAACTAGAAGCGAAAAAAAAAAAGGCAATTATTAGTGACTTGGAAAAAATTACAAAATGGAGCAGGCAAGTTCTGCATACAGGAGGGAAAAAGGAGATGCATCCAGAAGACATGAAGATGATGCAAAATGGAACAGACCACAGTTTTGTGGACACACAAGTCCTGAAAATCTATTTACTTAAACCACTAGAAGCTCAAACGCAGATGTTCAAATCTGATTATTCCTGCTTTATAACCCTAAAGCTTAGTTTGGGAAGAGGTCAAAAAATGAAACCAACAATAGCATAAAGTAATGAAAATAATTGTCATTTGTTTTTCCCTTAAAACCATTAAAAGGCTTTTGTCTGCTTTGTCAGTAGCATAATCTAGGAAATCCCACAGCTTACTGTGTTTTGGCCTGAAAAGAACACAAACATGAACATACCACTTCCTAAACTTGTCAAGTCTCAACAACTACTCTCCTCCCCAGCAAAAGAAACATAAAACTTTCATCCCTATATCATCCCAGTCAACATGAAATGAACACAAAGAAACAAAATTAGGATTTACATATCTTGTATAAAACTGAAGCTGACTCACTGATCACCAGTCCTATGGACAAAAGGGAGCCAATCCAGATTCTCTTCAATCAGAAACAATGCTGATCCCACATTACCTGTGCATGTATATACTGAAATAAAAATAACAGCAAGTGATTTTCTAAAAGAGGCAATAATATTTAGAACATCAGTGATAGCCTGGATGTCAATGAACTGAAATTGTAAGAAGCAACTAAGGAGGGGAAATAATAAGAACTCCATATTAAAAAAAAAAAAAAAAAAAAAAAGGCAGGGAGGAGGGGCAAGTATTGTGAAGGGTCTGAGTGGATCAGTTCCACGTCGCTATTGGTGGTTTCTCCCCTGCTCTGACACATTTCCAGGAGGACACCGGAGGAATGCTCTGTAGCAATCTTTCTCCAAGTAATATTTTGGCATAAATCCAAAGCATTTGTTTTAAAACAGAAGCCCAGTAGACTGGATCAGCAATAGACCAGCAGAAAGCCCACACAAAAAATTTTCTTTCAAGGGCACATTAGGAGGAGCACAGAATTGAGATTATGACACACACACACACACAAAAAAAAGACTCCAAAAAAATCCCTCACACCTCCAGAAAGGATAAATGAATGCTCTGACAAACCAGCACACACACACACACTTTTGTTCTCATAAGCAGTGTTTTTCAGGAGCAAAATATGAGGAAAAAAAAAAAAAAAAAAGGAAAGAAAATTAATGCATTTGTTTCATTTAAAGCACTCCCAGGAGCTTGCCAGACTTAGAGGAACAAACACTGCAAGAGAAACACTAACTGTGAAAGAGAGATGGGTCACTAACCTGGGTTCTCTTACTTGTGGCAAGCTGACACATTCCTTCCGTCTGCCTGTCCAGACTTGTCAGCACAGCGCCTGGAAGCAGCTGAAAAACTTATAACTATGTTGATAATATGAAGTGTACAGACAGCACCTCCTCCGCTATCAAGAACTCCACCATCCAGCAGGAGGTGCCCAAAAGCAACTGGTAACTGGTGTCATCTAACTACAGTGAGATGAAGGAGAGAAGGAAACAAAGAGTACAAATAAAAACTCAGGGTGACTTGTGAGCAAACCGTGTCAGAGGCAGAAAAGAAATATCCCCTCCTCAAATCCCCAGACCTTTTCCTCCAGTTAAAGAGCAGGAACAAATCTCTATGTTCAAGTGAGCCTGACTAGTGCTATTTCCTAAAGTGAAAGAGAACGAGAAAAAGAGTTTTTTGCATGACGACTGCAACACCATTTTCTTAGGCTTGCAGATCTATTAAGATAACTTCTCGAGAATGTTCGAAGAGAAACTGTCTTCCAAGAACTACTGTGGCATAAATGGCACTGCTTTGTCTCCACCTCCATTCTCCCTGCCTTACTGACAACACAACCAGCATTCTGGAAGCCAAAAAGAAACAAACTGGTTTCGTACTGGGAGGACCTCATATTCTGAAATCATCTGACATGCTTAAACTACTGGGGGGAAATAACAAAACAAAAAACCACACAACAATAACAACAAAACACAAAACAGCACCACAAAAATCCATACCCCAAAACAACAACAGAACCCCATAAAACAAAGAAACAAGCAAACTCAAAGAAACAACTCCCTCCAAGCCCTCGCCTGCTGGGTTGAGTGAAGAAATTTCGACCATTTTGAGACTGAACTGTAGGTGATAACGATAACGCTGTTTAGACAAGCTATATTAGTTCAGACTTTGCAGACATCTTTCTCAAAGACGTCTATATTTGCTATCTCACCCACATTATTAAATTGATCATTTTGAGATAAATGTGGTATCCTCAAATGAATATATTCACTCACTACCAAAGCTGCCATGGGCTGCTCAGCATCATTAAACTGATACCTCCAGCTCAGCAACCTCACTTTAATCACATTAAAGGCACACCAGCTAATGCAACCAATATATTAACAGCAGCCAATAATTCATGCACCTGGATGAGCACACTGAGGGGGTATGTGGTGATTGCAAACCGAAGCAATTACCTGGATCTCTTTGCACACAGGGCACCTTCTACCAATATCCATTTTAGTACAGTGAAATGCATGACTACATGTTAGGAACTGGAGCGGGAAAAAGGGATCCAAGTACATAGAACACAAATCCCAAAAGGGCAACCAGAAAGCCCACGGCAACATGAGTTACACGACCCTTAGATGCAGCAGGAGGCATCCCCAAACTGGGGAAGGAGGAGAGGGTTTCAAAGCAGGAAATAAATATTTCTCTGTATACCAGGATGCCAACAGACAACCCTGAGACATCTAAAGGTCATTCTTCTTATAGCTCAAGAGGGCAACCAGAATATAAAGAATATGAATAACGACTACCAACCGCTTAAATGTATTTTATTTTTCACTGAAAGCTGAATTTATTACTGAAGGTCAAGAGAAAGTTAAAGAGACTGGGGCATCTCTGCACAAAGATTGTATTTACACAGCACAGGGCTCTTTGACCAAGCAGATAATGGCATTACAACATGTACTGGAAGGTGAGCAAACTCACTTTCAGTATGAGAATAAAAAGGTCTTAGCAGGGTGGTAATTAGCCAAGAGAACAGATGTAAGATTTCCCCCTAACTCAGAGCCATTAATTACACAGACATCTTTTTAAGACACACCTCCATTCAAACAAAAGATGCTGCAACCAATGCAACACTGCTTATGGGGATAATAATTCCTTACTGGAAAAAAAAAAAAAATCACAATCATCATCAATGAAGTACCAGGTTCTTCAAAAGGCAGTTGTTTTTAACTAAGAAAGGACACCACCGAGAGTGAAAAGGTGTCAGGCACTGTAATTATACTGCTCCAGTACACACATTTTTCAGATACTGCTCTGGAACACCCACGTTCTTGGTCCTTTTCTCTTTCTCTCCTCCTCCTTTTCCAAACCTTTTTATTAAAAAAAAAAAATTTTATTTAGACTGGGCTAGCTATTTTTCAAGATGAATCAACAAGACGCTGCAAAACAAACATCAGAAAATAAGAGTAACCTATTAAGAGGTGTAAATTTTGAGATAGTACTCTGTATTTAGTACAAGCCTTCAGCTCATGATGAAGCTTTGCCATCTTCCTCCCAGCCCTGTTTAACATCCTCTCGTTAGGCCTTAGGAGTCCCATCTTGGGAGTACTCACTACAAATAGAATAATGAAAAGTGAGAAGCTTACTTACTTACTAACATCAAAATCCTTAAGCATAGCAATGAAAATCCAAAAGGGAGGGTGAGAACACCACTTTCTTCTTGTAAGAGAGAAATAAGGAACAGCATTAACATAATACATATAAGCACACAGGCTCCACAAAGGTCTGTCTAAGCATTATTCTAGCAGTACCTGACGAGAGAACTGGAGGGCAAGAGAAAACTTATTTTTTACCCCAATACTCAGAGTCACAGTAAATTGGCCAAAACGAAGTCCTCATGTCTTGTTTGCCAGACTTTTTTAATCTTTTTTTTTTCTCCTTTTCCTACTTAAATGTTGTTATTGAAGAAACTAGGGGAGGAGGAAAGGGGATCTATTTTGCTTGTTTTACTTTTTATTGGTAGAGTATTGGCAAACTGGAAGTGGCCATTTAAGCAGTCATTAACAAGAAGGCGGAAAGAATTCTACGAAATTTAAGCTATCTGCAGGCAACACCTCTTGTCCAGCATAAAGAAATAGCAACAATACTGACATTAATGAAAAATAACACAGAAAAAATAAGTCTTTATCAGGCCTCCATTTTCCATTATGTAGACAATGCTATCTTCCTGAAAACCACGCACAGAATCTTCATATCTTCAGAAAACACAGTACTGTGACCCTACTTTTCTTCTTTAAATATCAAGACCATTCATTAATCCCAAATAATACAGTTCTTTTACAAACCTGGGTTACTCAGAGGCTTTTTTCCCCAAACACTATTTAAAGCTTTAACAAGAAAGTATGACTTCTGACCAACGTTTTTTCCGTGCCTAAACTTCCAGTCAAGTCATGATGCTCCTGATGTCTCTCTCCTGTTCCTCTCCCCCTGATTAACTTCAGGTCGTTTCCTTGAACATACACCCTAAGCAAAGTAAAAGGGTCAAAAGACACTTATTGTTTATAATTAATTTGTTTAAATTCTCAAAAGCAGTTTGCTTTCTGCTCAGCAGAGGTAAGAGCCTTCCACATGCTGTGCTAACTTTCCCACTGCCAGGACCTCACAGCCTCTGATACATCCCTGCTGCCCTCCACTGCAAGAGCAAACACAGAGTAAATCTAAGCAGTGGACCACTTATAAGCCTGACATTGAAAAAAAACCTCAGTTACAGTAAAATATCCAGTACTTTCATAGTCCATCAAATTAAAAATTATCTTAAAGATTCACATGTTATCACTTGCTGCTTAAAGCACACAAAAAGTTCATCCTACACCCTTATCTCTTCCTCCAGAAAGCCAGGCCTCTAAATCCCATGGTCCCAACTAAAACCCTCCAGCAAACGTCCTCCTTCAAGCACGATTAGATGTTCCTTCCAACCAAAATGTCTCTGTCGTGTTTAAACTGTCCTAGGTGAACTTAAACTTTAAGATAAGCCCTTCCTCACATCACACAGCAGTGATGAGTATTCAAAGACAGCACCGGTTAGTCTGTTGAACCCAAGTCTTGACCATCATTAATGCCAAAATAAACCCCTCAACATGTTCCTGATATATAATGGATAAATACTGGAGAGAATTTCTTCAAGCATTAGAGAAATTATTGCCTTCTAAACACACTGTTAAGGATAAGTTTGCAGAGGCAGACTGTGAAAGTAAAAAATCCTGACATCCATCCATCCCTCTCCACACACACACACACACCAGAACAGATTCAAACCACAGCTGAATCCTGTGTAACAGCATTAACTATTCACTGAAATAGTTATAAAGCACCATATTGCAAGGAAGCTTCTATAAATAACCTTCATCCTGTTACAAACAACAGAGAGCAAAAAAAGACCAGTGGTTTCTGGACACAGAATATCTGGCCCTTCATCATATGGATTCACAGGCTGATTAACTTCCCTGGTAACAACATGGAAGTCCTAGGAACTTAACCAAAATCAAGAAATGCATTTCAAATTACTATGACCCTGCAGTGCTTGAAGTGCTCCACTTTCCTACTCAAAAGCAGCGTTGTAAGAAGTACTATGAAAGCAGAAAACAAGCAGGACTAGGGATTTCCACTTCACCACCACAACCCTCAGCTTAACTCAACAAGACAAATCTAAACTCAGCTTCACACAACACGAACATCTACTAAGGATAGCATGCCTTTTTTTTTTTTTACTTTATTTAACCAAGCTTATTCTCGTATATTGTGCTACTGTGTTTTTGTCTGAAATGTTCATCCTTACTCAGGTGGCAGGTTCAACTTTGTTCTGCAAAGAATGATGAAAAAGAGGATAGACAGGAAAGCAGAGGAAAGTTTTCATCTTTCAAATTTATACTGTGTCAGAGGAAGCTAAACCCTCACCTTGGTATATTCTGTACTTAATCTGAGCTCCTTCATAAAAACATTAACTATACTGATCTCCTTGTATAAAGAAAGATCACAATTTACAGACAGACAGCTAGACAAAAAAAGATTTTTCCAAGTACATCATTTGCAATACACACGTCTGCTTCACTTCACTAAAAACACCCCAACCAAACACAAACCTAAACGTTCCTATCATCCTGTGTATTTGAAGCACACACATATACATATGTGCTTTGCTAAAATAAAAGCAGTTATAGCTTTAGGTGGTTTAACTGATCAGTAGGCTATCCCAATTCCCATCAGGAAACTATCTGCTGGGTTTGGCTGGGGTAGAGCTAATTTTCTTCACAGTGCCTGGTATGGGGCTGTATTCTGGATTTGTGCTGAACACAGGGTTAATAATCTAGAGATGTTTTTGTTATTGCTGAGCAGGGCTTACACAGAGCCAAGGCCTTTTCATACTGCCACACTGGTGACACTGGGGACTGGGAAGCTGGGAGGAGACACAGCCAGGACAGCCGACCAGACCATATGGCATCATACTCAGTATATAAAGGAGGGGGGAGAAGGAAGAAGCAAAGGATGTGTGGAGTGACTCTGTTTGTCTTCCCAAGTAACCATTACACGGGATGGGGCCCTGATCTACTGGAGATGACTGGACACCAGCCTGCACATGGGAAGCCGTGAATTAATTCATCATTTCACTCTGCTTGTGTGTGCTGCTTTTGCTCTCCCTATTAAACTGCCTTTATCTCATCCCAGAAGTTTTCTACCTTTTACCCTTCTGATTCCCTCCCCAGTCCCGCTGGTGGGGGAATGAGTGAGCAGCTGCGTGGGGCTTGGTGGCTGGCTGGGGTGAAACCACGACACTGTACAACACTGTAACTTAGAAAAAAAATTCCAGCTACTAATATAGCACATCCAGAGTCCTGTCTGTACAGGAACATCACCAGTGAAACTGCACAGGATTTCAGACACCAAGAAAGCCTTTTGGTGTTGTATGCATCCTTGTTGTGTCCTCCATTGTCCCCATACCCTGATCCAACACTGCTGGGAATGTGTTTATGTTCCTGGTAAGAAACTGAAAGCAAAATATTTCTGTCTCCAGAAATTACTACAGTCAAAGTAAGACATGTTGCTACTGTGCCTTTACACGCTCTAATAATGAAAAGCTTGAAGAGATACTCCCTGGTTACTTCATGACCCACTCAAAACCTAAATTAAATATTCTTCACTAGCTAAGCCTCACTGCTCAGAACAGTGAAAAAGAAACTTTTGCAAACCTAATTAACAAGCAAATTAGCATTCTCTTAGATCATATCCACAGAGACTTTGTTTTTACATTTCTAGTGTGGCTTAACTGCTACTGACTCAAGTATTAGCATTTAATTTGTGATGCAATACCAAAACTGTTCCTATGTCCATTCCACATGACTGCTTATAAAGAATGTTTACTTCTGCCTGCTCAGAGAGGCATCCTTTCTTCTGTGAGTGTAAAGAAACTCCCAAATAAAGTGAATTTCACTCCTCTTCAGTCATCTTATCAGACAGGAAACCAGTGAGTGTTACCAGATCTGATCACAGCTTTCTCAATCTCATCATATTCACGGCACCTCAGCACTGAGCATTTTGGCACGTGAAGATTTCAAAAATGTTGTACCCCTCATAGTTGAGGGAAAAAAATTGACAATTGCATGCTCAACACTCAAAATCAAAAAGAAAATCCATTTTTTTTGTGGTTTTAATGCTTTAAAAGCCATACCTTGAGTTAATCTCACAACTGAGGGCCTGCACCACAACATTTCAACTCATAGGTTGGCAATTCTGGGAACATCAAAAGGCTCAACTTTTATGTTAAGAAATGTTATTTGCCCTGTCTATCATTCTGCCATGCATTACATTCTGTACCCTGTGCACTCATGCAAACACAAAGCAAGCCTTGACCTCGTCCCCGGCTCTCACATGAAGACACAAGGACCTCCATAAAACCCCATTAGAAGTAAATAGGTCTTGGCCAGTATACAACTGCAGAGCCAAATCCTAAGACCATCAGTGGCACTACAAATGCTACAAAGGTGGTGAATTCCCATGTCCTGGTTTCCATTACTCCTTCGCTTGTCCTTCAGACAACTGCTTTCTTCCTTTTTTTTTTGTTGTTGTTGTTTTGTGGGTTTCTTTGTTGTGTGGTTTTTTCCCCCCAAATTAAGTATAATTTCTGAGCTTGTCTCCATACAACATCTGCCCCCTGCTCTGCACAGTTTGGCTGCTGCAACTACTTGAACTAGTACTGCCACTGATGCCTCCTCATCATAAAAAACAAAAATTTCCCCTAGTACAGCTCACCTACAATGAACAACCCAAAGGCCAATACTTCGCACCAGTCTAATAAACCCCAGACAAAAGCTGAGGCTGATTATGCCAAGTGCACTTACATTCGATTAACCTTCTTAATGATCTTTACCCTCCCTAAGGCATTCTGAACAGTCCTTCTCCTTTTTGGGACTGTCCATCATCCAAGCACTTGAAAAGTCTTTTTAGAAGTTTTGTTACCAAGCCAAGTTGATAGTTTGTCATATTTTATCCCTCTGTAGGCACTTTTTTTCCTTTAAACAGCCCTAAGCATTTTCCTAGCCCTGCAATTTCTTTTTCTATTTCCCTAATCTCAAATTATACAAAAAAGGACATGATTACAGTGCCAAGAAGCCAAACAAAACCTTTAGGACATCACTGCTGTACAAACCCCCCCTTCCCGTTACAGCCCATCTGTGAGCTAAGATTTTGATTCTCAGCAATAACTTGGGGTAATGCCATGGCATTCAAATACATTCCACTTTCTGAAGAAAGATCCTATCATCTATTAGTTTACATAGATCAAGCCATCCTGCTTTGAATTATATTGAGATTTCTACCATGTCTTAATTTGAAAATAATAAACCCTCTGGTAATATAAAAACATAAAACATGGTTCACTTGCACCCACACTCCACCTGGCAGAATGATACTGCGAAAAGTAACACCAAGACAATCCAGGTAGTGCTACCCTCTAACAACCAATACTTGGTGACTACTCTGACAAAACCTGCAGTGAAAGAGAAAGCCAGATGTACATTTCTCTCAAGAGCTTCTTATCCATATTCTCAGTGAAAATATACCATTCCAAAAATGAATGGCCCTAAAAAAATTCCTAAGGAACATGTGGGAGTATCTTCCCTTTCTAGCCACGTGTCTATCTCACCATACCAAATTGTCAGCTCTGAAGGTTTTGCTTTTTTTTGTTTGTTTGTTTTACAACTGCTTATTGACATAGATGCTTTATGTTAATTATCAATTTTGATAATTCCCCCTCCACTCTGAAATCCGTCACTACAAGGCCTCAAATGCACATTCAAAACCAGAACTGGCATGGCCATTAGTAAGAAAATGGATGATTCAACAGAGGGACCAGCTTTATAGTTCAAAGGATCTGACTTCTCTAAGGTAGGTGTCTTAGAACTCGAATAAGAAGCTTAAGTTACCCACGTAACTGATGAATATCCACTCAACCTGAAAAAGTAGAAGTTTACGTCTTACATGCTTTTAGTGTAACATAAAATTTCTCTAGAGTAAGAGAGCATGGAATGAAATAAGCCATCTGGAAAATCCACATCTTCCATGTGTTTTCAAATTCATTATTGTCTGTACACCAAGTTAGCCAACCTGATCAAAGCTTTTTCCTTGTCGTACTGTAACAAAAATGCCTGACATGGAAATAACAATATTTGTGAAGATATAAGAACTAAACATTCTATTAATGCATATCTAACTGCTGTAATTCAGATGCATCCATCTTATCTTCCTCTGGCATTTCTTAATATTTGCACAGAAATGTGAAGCTATCTGCCTTCCTACCATTCAACACCCCTTATTGTTTATTTCTCCCACACAGTTCCCTCCTTCCTAGCACAACACTGTTCCACCTCTTTGAAATTTCAGAAGCTATTTTTTTACATGTGCTGCAGTAAGTTCTGCAAATCTGTTCCTATTCTGCGGTATGACAGAAGCATTAGAAGTCACATGCCTAAGACAGGCTGAAATCCATCACCGGATAGTGATGAAATACCAAAACCAGCAAAGCAATCAAGACCATTTTCCCTCAAAAGAAAAAGATCACAAAAGATGACATGTGGCTCTCAGTGGAATAATCCAATTCCAAAGAAACAGCAAACTTTTTTTTTCCCCCTCAATCTCAATACAGACAGTTTTATTCCACAATCACAGCTTTGCTCAACAGGTAGGGAGAGAAAAAAACAAAAAGAAAAAAATTACAACATTAAAAAGCCAAAAATGTTCCCTGCTGTTTAAGAATATCATCAAAATTGTCAAAAATTACGGCAATTGCACATTTCCACACAGAACAAAAATCATAAAATGTTGCCCCGGAGGTGTTCATGGGGAATAAAAACAAAGGATGTAGGTCACCTTCACTCACAAAAGACTTAAGGGAAAGGAAAAAAAAAAACCTCCTGCACATTTAGAGCAAAGCAAATAGAATAGGAACAAGACCTACTCTTCCTTCTTTCGACTGGACAAAGCTGTGCTTCGCACCTGTTTGTATCAGCTTTTAGAGAGAGAGGAAGAAAAAGGCATCCAGTGTGTGAGAGAAACCCTATTTCAGCTGAGCAACTAATCTTTGCTACTTTTTGGTAACTCTCATGAAAAAGTAGCTACATTGCGCTGGGCAAGGGCCATAGGGAATAACCAAGGACTCCCCCATACCATTCAGTTTCCTTAAGGACCAAGCAGAAAAGCCAAGTTCCCTCGAACCTTACGGTTACATATTTAAACACTTTTATAGGCATATGTATCACAATCAAATTAGCACCATACCTACAAAAACTCCTTTTGTATCAAAGTAACATAGAGGGTTTAAGCAAGCCTCTGAGTCAGAAAATGCTACACAATACTAACTCACAAGTTTTACACAGTATTTCCCATTCTTTCTTCACCTGTTAAGCTCTGACACAGTATTACCATAAAGACTCCGATATGTAACAACTGTGCTACAGATCTTTGCTTAAATAATCGTGCCGCTATCTGACAGGTGACCCTTACAGAGAGCGCCTGTAAGTCCTGTGTCATCTTCCTCCGTCATAAAAAAAGGAAGGTGTTGTACACACTTACCTGTAATACCACAGAAGAACAGAGGATGCGACCAACAGGCAAAGCCTTGCACTACTGCATCACCAAACATGGGCTAATTGCCAAACAGATCTCTCAAGGCTGGATCACCAATGATGCATACTCAGTTTTGCAAAGCTTGCAGTGCTCTCACCTGAGTCAAGTAGCGCTCTCATGTCAGCACCAATGACTTCAGTTAAAATGTTACAAGCCACAAGCAGAATTTTGTACACAATATCAGCAGCTTTGGCAATGAGTGCACAAACAGGAATTCAGCAACACTTTCTATACTGTCTGTGGGGCAGCTGGTTAAAACCAATGGGCCCAGGGGCCTGAAGTAATTATGTCCTGTCCTCTCCTATGCAGCCTGGACAAGGTGTGAACAGCACAGCAGCAGGATGTAAAGTCTCCAAGAGAAGATGGCAGGAGCTACACCAGAATGAAACTGTTTATTACAAGACAAAAACTGTAAACCGAATCACAAAGTTAAAGTGAGCTGTTCTGGGAGGTATGACAATCTTACATCAGCACACCTTGGTCCTTCAGCACTGGAGGCTTATGGTTATAACTCAAGCTGTTGGTCACTCAGGACAGGTAAGTAACAAAAAAGTATTTAAAACAATCAGCATTGCAAATACCCCAAAGAAACTAATACTACTGAGTATTTGTCACAACTTGGGCATTTTAAATATTGTACTACTGCAATTAGCAACACCATCACCAAAAAAGAATCATGAGGGAAACCAGTGAATTAAAAAGCCTCTGTATTAAAGCCATGAAGAAATAATTTGTTTTCCCCCTACACACTTATCCAAAAATTCTACTATGAACCAAGAAAAAATTCTATTTCCCATTGCCAAATGCAAGTTTCATTCTAGTAACATACCATACAAATAGACTTCCATGGTTCTAATTATCAGAAAAACAAGCAAGCACCAGGGGGTAAATTGTGAGTTAGATGTATGGTTTCTCACAGCATACTTTATCTGCCCTCTCAAAAATCTGTTTATTTTGGACAAATGACACAGGACTTCCTCATGGCAGGAAGTCCCACAAGTCAAAGGCCAGTGCTGAAACAGTATTTCCACTATTTTGCAATAGGAACCTAAAAATCACTTACGAAGATGAACGAAACTGCTCATTAACATGAGCAGATTTGTCCTTTGGCAATTTACCCAACAGAGAGGAAATTACTGGCTTTTCTTTACATTCTTCAGCTTAGCACATCTTCAAAATCCCAAGTGAATCCCCAGAACTTAACGCCACAGAACAGTTAACAACAACATTTGGGAAGTGAAACCCCATGTTCTAACACCAAAGTTTCCAAATTATCTCATGACAGTCCTGAGCATTTCAAAGGGCAAGGAGAACATCTGCCCACACTCACCCCCATACCCTGCACATAAAGCACCACAGAAGTTTTATGCATGCTAAAAAATCTCGCTGACCGCTTGCAGAAAACTATGAAATAGTTAATGTAAGGCTGGTGGGTGTGAAATGAGTTGCTGAATTTCTCTGACAGCAACACACATATATACATCCTGAAGACCTGCTTGCCTTGCATACTTCTGGCAGTTTGGCTCCAGTAAACCAGAGCTAAACACCAAGGTTTCCATACGCACAGATGGCTATTGGTTTACCTTCTCAGACAATTCATGCAGCAAGATAACACAGCCTTCCAACCTAAAACTGCTATTTCCAGCTATTGAAAATACTAAGAATTATAATTATTTTGTTATTTAGCACCTTTCTGTTACTGTTTTGAAGGAAAGAAATTAGTTCCTTTCCCAAGCAACAGATACTGATGCACTGAACAGCAAATAAATAATTGACCAGATATATCAGCCCTTACTTAAACCCTGACATGGAAATGTTGTAATACATTTTTAAATGGGTGCTGAAGATATTAAAAATCACAGCAGCACTGTGCTGAACTTGCTTCAATTAGATAATCAGCTGGGCAAGAGATGCAACATGACCATATAAGCCAAAACATACTACATTTTTTATTCCTAGTCTAGCAGCCTAAAACTGCCCAGCAAATTGGAAGAGCAAACATATCAGTTTCTAGCAAACACATACCAAACTGAAGAATACTATTCACTGACCTCTGGTCTACCACCACTGATATTTGAGGGATTCTTCTACCCAAAACACCTTGCTATTGCCAGTGTTAAGAATTCCAGAGCTAGCTCCAATTGAGCTCAACACACCCACACCACAAAATGAGGAGATAACCACTCATACTCCAAACACGCAGCCAAAGTTACATTACCAGCACTTGGAGCAAAGGTACACAACGCCACATTAACACGGACATGCAGTTTGCAGCACCCAGTAAGCAGTGCACCATCAACATGCCTGGCTTCAACCTAAGACAACAGAAGGGGATTTGGCTGCCTCACTACAACTGACCAGTTCCCACAGCAGGTCAGTTTCGTATTTGCAAAGGCTGCGAGTCTACCAAGACTGCACAGGGTGAGGGAAACACTGCAGAAACACCAGTTCATGCAAACTGTACAGTCTGTTCACATAGCCTACTTCAACATACTGCTAGCTTGTCACCAAATGTGCCAAGGATGCAATCAAGCTGGCTCTCTGCAGAGCCTGACTGAATCCATAGG
The DNA here is from genome assembly GCA_035584735.1 of Pseudotriccus pelzelni. Lineage (NCBI taxonomy): Eukaryota > Metazoa > Chordata > Aves > Passeriformes > Tyrannidae > Pseudotriccus > Pseudotriccus pelzelni. The sequence goes on along the minus strand of JAWMRA010000001.1, from coordinate 83,682,035 downwards.
AGTCTGTGAGCTCAGGAACATCCTACAGCTGTACAGCCAGAAATGGGCACAGGGGAAGCAGAGGCATCAGGGAGCAACACAGTTCTGATGCAGGAAAATAACTCCTGTTTACTACAACACACAATACATGGACACAAACAGACACAAACCCAGACTGCTACGAAACCTAAACTCAATCAGTAAAATAAGGCCAGGACTCGCAGGTCTACACTGAAACCTTGTGAGTTACTCTGATTAGCCAAGAAATTATTCATGAAACTACAGATCAAAATAAACACATCTAGTCCTCTGCACTAGCTCTTCCATAAGTCTTTCCCAATGCAGACAGCGTAAGCACAGCTAGAAATTATGGTTCTAATCTTTCAAGGTGAACATCGTGCTGGGTTCTCAGCACTCAGCATCTCTGACTGGTCTCTATGCAACCCCCTCCATGTATGTGTATCACCTCCCACAACTGCAGGGCAAAACCCCACGCTGCAGACAAGCAGCAGGTACCTCGGCACCTCTGCAAATCTCCCCGCACCGTGCCCGGAACCCTCCGGGAGACACAACCTCCCTGTCCCTGGGGACAAACCTGTCGGGTGCTACAACTTCAATGCCCCTGCCGCACCGCGGGGTCGGCAGCTCGAGACTGCAGCCAAAATACCCCCGTACGTGGAAGACCGAAATAAAACGAAGGGTGTAAAACCCGACCCGGCCCCCGGCTCGGGAGCCGCTCGGTGCCCGCGCCGGCCCGGGGCGAAGGGCGACCCGCCCCCCCCCCGCCCCAGCACTCCCCGGCGGCTCTCCCGGAGCCGAGGCCGCCGGGCCCCTCCCGCTCCCCGCCGGGGCTCCCGCGGGAGAACCGCCCGCCCCAGCCACAACAAAGGCGGCCGGGGCGGCCCAGCGCCCGCGGGGCTCCGCCGCGACCCCCGGGCTTCCCGTGGCTCCCCCCGTGCCCCGTCCCCCGGCCGCGGCCCCGGCACAGCCCCTGCGCTAGAGCCGGAGGTGGGGTGCCCGCGCAGTGACAATGCTCCGCCGCCCCCGGCACCTGCGCCGCCGCCCCCTCCTCCCGCCCGG
>JAWMRA010000001.1:83640893-83680876 GCA_035584735.1 Pseudotriccus pelzelni | reverse complement strand
TTTACTAATAAAATTATTATACTTATTATAAATTGGCCTCTTTAAGTTCTCCAGTATCGTGCTAACTTATAACAATACATATCAGAGCACCAGGAAAAAAAAAGTAGTGAACCAGGTAACATAGGCATACAACAAGAAAATTCATGTTTTGAAATTTATAGGAAGCATGGAAAGAAAAAGTGGAAGAAGAGAGAAGTAATTCTTGGAATCAAGCAGAAATAGAGTCAATAGAAGATACTGAGGGTTAAATCTAGAACTAACATGCAGTCAGCTACTCCTTAGAGCCTTTATGTTTACTTCCAGGTGCTGCCTGGAAGCAAATCAGCTGTCCCACAGGAAAAGGGCACTCACCATTTCATGCCACACTGCACTTCACTCAGTTTTCAGATCCTTTATTTCAAAGCCACTATTTCTGACAGTGGACAGTTTTAGCAATTCTCCTGAAGAAATGACTGTTGTCCTGAATGCAGTCAGAAAAGCCTAGGAAATACTGACTTCTTTGTACTAGGATTGCAGTTTTTAGATCACTTGGGAACACATTTTTGCAAGCCAAAGGCCATGGAGAGGACAAGAATGTGGCAAACAGAACGTATTGCAGTGCATGCTGGCCTAGGCAGTGACTTCTCTGTGGTTTTTCATCCTTCCCAGGGCACCTGATGTTTTGGCTAGCTCAGGTATGTCCAGGTACTACCTGGCACTGTACAGGCACATTCGGAGTGCCCACTTGCCTTGGACTTCTTCAGCAATCACCTCCAGCCCAGCAGTACAGCCATCAGTGAATAAACTCCTGTGCACACTTAGCTACTCTATTTCCTCCTCCTTCACCCAAGAACATCTAAACCACTGTAAAGAGTGTGTAGGTCACTGCTAGGCCAGGACTTACTCTCTTTTTTTCTTTTTTTTTTTTTTTTTTCCTGATGTTGGCCTATACTTGACCTCAGTTTTCACGTAAATGACTATTGCTTAGATCATGAGCACAATCTACACTCAGCAGTTCAGGCATCACCTGCAAGGTTCCAAGCCAGGATTTTTAGAGAGTGGATTGAACAACCTAAATATTAGGCAGAACAGTTAAACTGTGAAGGCTATTATCAATGTGCTACCTTAGCAGGACCTGTCTAGCTAAAAGGGGCCTTTGATCTTTGGAAACAAAGCAGTGTTCTACCAGCAGGGGAATGCCTGACTTCATCCCCTGTGGCCACACACTTGGCAGAGTTCTTGTCTTCATAAATATCGTGGCTTGTGAGGGTTTTCATTTTATTGGTGTCACCTGGCAGGTTTCCATTATACCACAAAAATACATGCCTTTTGGAACAAAAAAAAAAAAAAGGGAAATAAAGGAAATAAAAGAAAGCACCTCATACTGAACAGCTAATACCAGTGTACTGATTAGATCAAAAGAAAAAGTGTTTTATGATGTAAAGCATCTTTTTCACTCTTTTTTTTTTTTTTTTTTTTTTTTTTTTTTTTTACCAGCTACAATTATAGATCTGAGAATCTCAGGTCTATTGCATGGTATAAAAGGCATCAATCCCAGATAACAACTAAACCCATTCAGAACTGTAAAGGTCTTAACATCTCTTCTACAGGCAGGTATTCTGTATTTTGTTCCAAAGTGCTTTGAAGTGAAGATTTGTTCAATGGATATGCATAATTTTCTAAGTGCAGTAAGGCTTGCTATACTGCAGGCGTGTTTTTTCCTCCATGCCACATTGGCTTTAGTCCTAACATTTACCAGGACCAAGGTCTGCCCCTGAAATTTTATTTCCTTATTATTAATAAAATAAATATGTTAGAAATATTAGGCAAACCAACAGAGCACACAGTAGAATGATGGTAATTACAGATAAAAAATATCAGTCTCATTTAGGTTCTATTGATAAACCAGATTTTTGTCATTGCTCTTTTTTTTGATTGATTGATTTAAGGTTCCAAGAAAAAAAATTGCACAGGCAAACAAAACCAACCAAACAAAAGAAAACTCATCAACGAAGAAAAACACATGTAAATTAAATACCACATAACAAAACACGTTTTCTTCAAAGTCAGTTTACTTTAATGAAACCTTCCTTTTAACCTTCCTTAATGGCAACTTAGTCCACAATGGAGTTCTGGAAAATAACAGCTACTTTCAGAACCCAACATTGTTTCAACCTTAGCTTCCTATGGAACATAAGTTACCTGAAATAGAAAATTTGTAACAGTGAAACAAAGTGAAAGGTCTGCCAGTCACGTTCCCTGAGTGAGCTTACATGTGGAATATGCTATTTTTTATTTCATTGTGAAAGTCACCTTACCCATCAAAAAGATTAGTATGTGAGAGGTTTCCAAAATGTGCCATTAGTAGGGTAAGAAGAAAAGTCTCACCCGAGATTAGGCTTAGAACTGCAGAGTAGTAAAGTAATTTGTATTGCATGTTTATACCTTCTGTTTCTTGAATGTATCATTACATTAAGGAAGGCTCTGAATTGCACACGTTGAAGAAAACTTCATCAGCTTGTGTTCTGAGGTACCTTCACCACTAATGCCTACTTTTCCTTCCTTTTTTTTTTCCTATTATCCTGCATTAACTCATAGTTTCCTCTTGGAACCTCTAAAATAATTTGATCCCTACAGCCTCTGGTGGTACCTTGTTTATTTAAAGCCCAAATAAATTCACTTTGAAATATGTAATATTCTGATTGCACCAGTTCTAGCTGTCTTGAGAATCAAGCTGGTTTTCCTTGCTCCCCAAATATCTTTGTAACCACTAGCCATATTTCTGAAGATAAGAACAGTCTCAGAAACCTCTGTGCAGCTCTCAGTACTCTGAGTAGTTTTTCATAAGTGTAGCTCGTAGAAATAGATGGGCTCATTTGTATCAGCAAACACTGAAGACTAATTTCTATTTGATGTGCTTTACTGGACTGGCTTGGTACCATTTAATAGCAGTTCTCTTTTAATGCAGGTTAAAGTTTTCTCTGTAACTAGTTTAACTGGTTTCTCAGTGTATGCAAGAAGCAAACCTGTTGGATGAGTGGGCAAAACTTTTATTCTGTTGCTTTTAAAAGGAGATGTTCTCTTTCAAGCAAATCCTATTGAAAATCTCAAGTTCTGAAGCAGTACCATAACCTTTCTTCTGTCTGACCTGCTTTCCTGGCATGCCACACAGAAAAGAACCCTGAAGTGCACCACAGGCTATTACCACAGAGGCAGTCAAGTTATTTTTGCTAGCTGCTGATTGCCACACCTGATGCTCTTTAAATTAGCTCCAGCTAGGTTTCCCCATATGTGGTGACAGAGGGTTTCTTATTGCCTGACAGATCAAAATATTTCCCAGATCATAGTGCAGAAAAAGCTGTAAACTGTCATGCCAGGTCAAATTACTAGTTTCTGCCATAAGTCTTCTTTTGTGCTGGCCTACAAGAGACAGTGTCCGGCATCTTGTAACATGAAGTAGTGAGAGAGACATTCATCACTTCAGGATTGATTATAGACAGTTGTATTTAAAGAGCTAACTAGGGTGTAAAGGTAGTACATGGGAAAGAGAGAGGGAGTAAATTCTGTTTGCATTATGGCAGCACTCAGGAGAGGAAAGCTGCAGGCTTGGATCTGAATTCTGTAGTACTGGGCACTGTAGAAGATTGTGGTTATTAGTCTAATTTAGGTTTATATGGAAGAAGAAACTTGAATAGCCCATTGTTGAAGACCCAAAATGCCGTGGCTAAGACTTAGTTAGGAAATAGGGCTGAATATAGTGAGAGCTCAGGAACTGAAAAAGATCATAACAAAAAAAATCAGAAATGCTTTTGTTGTTCTCATTGATACTTTTCTTCCTTTTTTTTTTTTTTTTTTTCCCTGGGAGGGATTGGGGAGTGAAGGGTGTGAAGTGGATTGCCTTCATTTCAGAAAACTTTTATTCTGATTCAGCCACCAAACTAGAAATCCATTAACTGTCCATTTCCATGAGTAAGACAGTAAATATGGACTATTTTAGTGCCAGTCATCTCCCATGCATTATGTATAAGCACACCTATGCAAGAAGAAGAATATGCTTGAGGAAAGTGTTGCCATTCAATGAAAATGAGAATGATCGCTGTTCTGTGTGGGAGGATAGAAGGGATTTCTTGATTGTCTGCAGGAGTTCTAATTCTCCAGCATCTTTAGTAATTGACTCTTTCTTCTGCAGACTTTGTCAGGAACATTTCTAGAATATTAATAGCAAGGTTAGCAAGTGAGGGGTAAATTACTCTGTGAACACTCCAAAACCTCAGATTTATGTTTTTGTGATCCATACTTGAGTTTCAAGATAATACATAAATAAGTAGGTTGGTTGCACATAGTCCTCATTTGGTGCCAATACAGTGCATCAAACAGGCTCTTTCAAAATCTAGCATGAAAACAGCTCTGATTAGGACAGAATCCTGACAGTGAGTTTTTCATGCCTATATTCTGCTTTTCTAATCATTTAACAATGGAAGTGAGCAGAGATGAATTTCTGACTTGGCTTTCTGACCTGCTTTAGTTCACAGCTTTTCAGCTGTCAGGGGAAACACCCTACTTTTTATTCATACTTCTCTCAGGTAAATCTTTCAATGTGTCATACTAAAAGAATAAGTAGAGAAATTTTAGTCCAATGCAGTGAGTCTAAAGACCTTCAATTTTATGTCTGCTTTAAAAAAAAACAAACACCAAACCTGTAAGAAACCTGGTGTAACTTCTACTATTATTTAACAGGTTTTTGTGGGTTTTTTCCATTTTTTTAGATCACCTGGTTTAAATCAAATGCTGGAAAGCAACACTTTAACTTGCAGCTTACAGTATGTCAATATATAGAAATATTTTAGTATTCAAATGCTGTTTTCCTGAAACTACTCTCATAATTTAACTCAAGTAATACAATTCCTTGCATATAAAAATACTTTTTTGTCTAATTTCTAATGAAGTACTTGTATGTATGTGATACTTGTGTCTTGTATGTAGTCTGTTTGGCTGAAAAAGATGTACTGGTTTAGTGTTGGAGAAAGAAGTTCTTTACCCAAGTACTTAACAGCAAAGTCCCTTAAAATACAACGTTCTCTTTGTGAATGTAAATAATTAATTTACACACTCTTATTTAGAGTTTTATTTCCTGTCAGTGATAACTTGCTGAAATTACTTGATACAAAGTCAGATGGAATATTTTTCTTGAATGACAGTGTAGGCAGGGAAGTTTGGTTGATAGTTAATGTTTGCCAAACTCTTAATCCAAACTGTCAGACCCAAAGCTATGTGTAGCAGCTGTTAGTTCTTATTCTCTCTTCTTTTCTACACCTAAGAAATCTGAGAGGAGGTTGGAAGTATAGCATACAGGCTTCCAGAATGCCATGAGCTGGAAGTTAAGTAAGAGTCAGGGAAAGTCTGAGATCCTAATTACATAAGAAAATCATTTTCTTCTGTCCTCTCTACTTCCTCCTCTGATTACCCAGACTATGCTGGCATTAAAGAAGTTTCTGAGCAAGTATTTGTAAACTGGACAGATGTACAGTGTTAGAGTTGCTATTTTGAGGTTGTGCCACAAACTAATTATTCAGTCATCTTGAAATAGGGAACACTTTCCGCATATATTATTTAAAATATTTTTGCTCATTTTTTGCAACTGTATAGTTTTCTTATGACTTTTATTGTTCATCCAGACCTTGGTTGCTAGCTGGCGAAACTTTGCAGGAACAGAGTCTATTATTGTTCAGTCTTATGATATCACATACGAACTCCCCCCTCCAATGAATATAAATAAAACAAAAATGGAAACTTTAGGGATTGACTGAAAAACAAGCCTCACCATTAAGATCTGCGTTTTCATTCCCCAACATAATACTGGAAAAATTGCAGCTGGTGCATTAGGAAAAGGTAAATGAAAGATGAAACTGCTGAAGGTTGACTGATAGTGATGGTGGGAAATGAAGATAAAAAGTGATTCATAGTTGAGTGAGGGAGTCATTTATGTGCACACTATCATTCACACTCCTGGACAAAATGGCAACCAAACCTGGCATGTGAAAAAAATGCCCTTTTTGGAGGACTGTGTTCTCATCCTGGTGTTGCTGTTATCTGAACTTTCTTTCAAATCTGTGCGCAATTTTTGATTACCCTTTCGATTTTCATTTTCAATCCCATTTTGATAGTTTGAAACTAAACATGCTGATGTCAGTTCTGTCAGGGTTTCTTTGTAGCAAGTGGAGGACTTTGACGTCTATCTGTTTTCAAGTTCATTCTCTTCCATGAAGGAAGAATGAGGTTTTTTAATTTTCTTCACTCATATCTTCATAGCATCATAGAATAGAATCATAAAATCATTTAGGTTGGAAAAGACTCTTAAGATCTTTGAGTCTAAGCATTAACCTAACACTCCCAAGTCCACCACTAAACCATGTCCTTAAGTGCGGCATCTATACATCGTTTAAATACTCCAGGGATGGTGACTCAACACTTCTTGTTACCATGTCTGCCTTCAAATGTGGTAATCTGTTGTAAAATAGAGGTGTTTAAGCTGACAACAGCCTTGAGAAGTGACTTGTTAGCACAGCAGTTTGTTTTACACAAAGAACTAGGTAAATAGATATCACCTATAAGGACATGTAGGAAAATATTAATAGTCATAATCACTAATGCAAAGTAAAAATTAACACTGCAATTGCTACTATTACAGTTACTGATAACTGTGTAACGATTTATTAGAGCTTTATCCCAATTTGAAATTAGTAGTTTATGTGCTAATGAGATAATGTAAAATATCATTATAGACTAATTTCAAAAAATATCTCATTACTGTAGAGTCAATCTTGTTAGTCTTTTGCGTTCAGAAGTCTTGTGGAACTTGGGCAGAGTTTAAGTGGCTGTGTAGTTCTGAAACAGAGATGATACTGTGTTTGCTATGTGGTTGTGTGCCTTCTAAAAAAATCTAGTGCTAATTGCTTTGCTTCTATAAATATGTGTGTATTGATCCATAGTGTTTTTACTACTGCTGTTTTGCGGTATAAACCTGTTGAGGTTAACTCTCAACAATACATAATTTTCATTTTATTTTAAAATTTAGGAGAGCTCAGTTAGATGTCCTATGTTTAATTGAGCTTCTAAAAAATATTTCTCAATATTAAAATTTTAAAAACATTTCTGAATATTTATAACTTGCGCAGGAACATGAATGCTATTTGGACAGACTTCAAATGTGGAGGAAGCTGTCTGAAGGAAGCAAAGTGGTTTCATTCATTAAATAAGCATCAATTCTGAATAGTGGAGATCTATCAAAAATTAAAAGATATTTTAAAAGGACAGGATAATTTAGACTACTAAATAAGCATAATAGAATGACCGAACTTATACACATTTTTTCCCTACAAGACATGAAGTTGTATAACATTCCCTTTTTTGATTTTCTCAGGAATCTTTTAAAATTCTCCTGATTTAACTGTCAAGTTTTTTACATACATGATCAACTTACCTATGTCCAAGAGCAAAGTCTTCATGGAATTTAATGAGATTACTCAGTTACTCTTTATTTCACCCCTGTAAATCTATAAAGCAGGACTAAACAAATCCTACAGTTGTCCTGCATGTGTATTTATGATAGGGGCATTATTCTAGGCATTTCTGTGTCTTGTCCAGACATACTGAGCTTGCTTTACCCTAACTATCTAGGTGTTCACCTGTCTTCTTATGTGAGCTTTGCAAGCAGTGTTGAACTCCTGACTCCTGTGGCCAAGTGTGTTTTGAGCTATCTAAAGTTTGTAGGCAACCTTCATTCAGTAATGCCTTTGCAATGCGATACTTCCAAGGCTGACTGATATATTAACACTGCCTGTCTCAAAGCCAGGACATTTGGATCAGATGGCCTTAGTTTTGTTGGCAAATATTTTGATTGGCTTTATAAATCCACTCCTCAATCGAAACCAACGTGTTTAAAGATTAGATGACTGTAATAAGCAGCGAGCTTACCTTAGATAGTGTTGTGCAGCAGCATAACACTGCAGTTACTTGGATGTGTTTATATTGTCTTTTAGGGAAAGTTACTGCCATATATTAAAGACTATTTCAAAGAACTTTGAGAAGGTTAGTACATTTGTTAACAACCTTTAATTGCTCTCCTGCATGTTCTGTATACATGGTTCTGCCAGTAATTTTTCTAAGTTTCTGACAGCTCTTTAGAACTCTCTTGGGCGTATGACAATATCAAAATGGTACTGGAGCTGAGTATCTATTTGCAATCTTATTGCCAACTTTTATCGAGGTATTAACACACTTGTTTTTCAATCAACAACACTCTGAGGATTTTTCTGGTGAAAGAAAAAAGGCTCCATCTGCAGCTCAACAACTCCATGTGTGGCTTGAATTCCTTCATGAACTGAGCAGTCACAAATTCATGTAGTATACAGAAAAACTGAGTAGGCATTGAAATTGCAGAATCATAGAAGGGGTGAGGTTGGAAGGGAACACAGTGGGTCATCAAGTCCAGTCTCCCTGGTAATGTAGCTATTTATGTCTTTCCATGAAACTCAGTTTATTTTGAAGATTGTTAGAGGGTGAGTTTTTTCTAATAAGACGCGATAACCTTAAGAGTCAGTTTTCTTTTTCATAATGCATTTAGGAGGAAGTAATCTTAAAATCTTTGCCTCATTATGGTTAGTATTTTGAATTAAAATCTTATGATAACCAATCTAACATTTACACCTGATGATCCTCCCAGTTTATATCTGTTTATATCCATGAAAGACCATATGCAACAAGAACTACACTCTTTTGTATTTTCTTTCAAAATCTGAACACGTATTTACCATACAATCAAATTACAATTGTGTTTTTGACCTCTGCCTAGGAAAACAAAATAAAATAATTCAAGGAAGCTTTCAGTCTTTTTTTTTTTTGTAGTAGTATAACAGTTTATCTGTATTTATTTTTTAACTTAGTTTCAATTTGAATTTCACTATGAATGTCTGAGGTTAGATGCCGATTTAATTTGATGGAAGAAGCAACTGTTTCTTAGTTTTCTTCTGTTTCAAGATTAGACCTTCACTGCGAATAAGATGAAATTCTCTTTAGCATTAACAAGCAGTGCTTAATTTTATTTTTTTTTGCACTATAAGAGAATGTGGCCTGGAACATTCAGGAAAAGTTATCATCTCATACTCTATTTATATACTTAACTGCAATGATTAAACAAAAACTGATTCCAAGCGCTGTGTTCTGGTCCTGAATTTTGTCCCTGATCCTGCCAAGCTTCAAGTGCATGCCAATTTGCATCACTAAGTCTAGAGCCATTAACATTCACCAGAACTCCTTAGCATTTAACTTCCAGCTAGATAGGTGCATAAACCCTAGAAAGATTAGAGCTCTTTATTCCATGTATTCTATCTCCATGAAGGAGCTAGCTGTAGTTCCCCACTATTACCAATTCCTATGTGATGACATTTATTACTGCATTTTGAGGCAAGTCTCATTACCAGAATCTGCTAGACTCCTATTTAGTTATTAACTGGGAACAATTAGAGTTGCTTTAATCAGCTGAGCTTGTTCAGCTGAGTTCAAATTTTCCTTTGCTGCAGGGAAGATCTGAGTTTATCAGCCAGTACTTCAGATAGTTTGAAACCACAACCTTAAATAATCCTGGATGTTCTGACCATATGCAGTTAAAGAAATATGTGTTAGTTAATAAGATAGAGAGAATTGTTATCATCTTTAACCACTATTTGTACCCAGTTTAACTTCTGGTTTTTTCAGCATGGGATATAGTCTTCTTAATGATACGAACATAGTGAAGTCTTACATGACAAGCCAGTATGCCTACTTTTCTTAGAACCATTTAACTTTTCAAGTACTTTGACACTACTTGGCATCTCATTGTTAGCCTGAAATTTGAGGGTTGCAAGCAAAAAATATTTATCTTTACATGTGAACATTCTCGTCTGTCTTTAGGTTTGTGCTGGATGGCTTTAGACGAGTTGACTTTTACTTACCAGAGATAAACTTCCCACAAAACCACAGAATTTAGCTGTTCCTCACTTCCCTGCTCAGTAGTTTCCCACAGGAAAGCTTTCTGAGTTTTGAGTGGTGTACCTGCATTTCCTCATTCTAGGGGTCTTGGGGGTTAGGTGCAAAGAAGTCCAAGTTCAACATAGTTCCCAAACTTCAGTGGTTTGAATTCTCTCTGGAGATTTTTGAAAACGATGGAGAGGAAAAGGTGCTTTTATGGGAAACACAGGTGTCTGACAGAAGCTGTTGGCCTACTAGGGCCGAGTTTGCATCAATTCTGACTACACAGGTTAGAACAGCATTTATACTTTATACTCAGTTTTGAATCAGCTAACCCTGGAGAAAGTAAATCTCCAATTTAGATCTCAATTTCAAGCCTAATGTATACTCTGTGGGGTTAGAAGAAGGGCAGCATAAGTGAAAAAATGAAAGTGCTTTTCAGTGTAAGAGTGGCATTATTCTAGAGTTAGGTTATGTCACCAATAACAGCTATCTGAATAATGTTCAGGAGGTACACTGACACCAAAGATGCTAAAAGAAAGAGAAATCCTAGCAGCCTTAGCAAAAGGAAAAGATGCAGAGTTTGTCTTGGCTTATTAAATACTGGAAGTCTGAAAACATAGAAGACCTTGTGAGAACCGTGCATTGACTAAACCAAATCAAATTCAAAAGCCTTTGGATGAGTGAGTGCAAAGGCAATGTGGACTGAAGGGAAGAAGTCTAAATTGAAAGGAGAAGAGTTGCTTAGGTTTAGCTAATCAGATTTCACAGAGATTTTACTCTGAGTTAGGATGATTTCAGGCCTGAGAGATGAGATGCAAAAGTCTGGAAAGGCTAAAGAACCTGCGTGTTGAGACAAAGGGAAAAAGGAATGTGCTGCATTATTTCTAGTTTCATGTCAGTCACCTTAGGTTTTGACTTTGAGCTACTGTGCTTAGCACTGAAATGTTCTTTAGCAAATTGCTGCTGAGGTAAATGGGGATGATGATGATAAAGTGGCACAGGTTTTAATTTATGTAATTTTTTTGTTGCTGAGTAGAAGGAAAAGAACTTTGTCTTCCTGAAAAATACATAATTCGTATTTCTCAGTAGTTGTACCTAAAAAACCCCCACCTTTTGGTTTTTGGGGAAGAAAGTATTTAAAGTAATTACTTATGTTGTCAGCAAAATAATTTATTTTTTTTTTTCTCCACAGTAAAACCAACAGTTATTGATGTTGACATTTACGTCAACAGCATTGGTCCTGTATCATCAATAAATATGGTAAGTGACTTGCTAACAAAGATTTTTATCTTCACTACTGATCTTGGCATCGATACTTGATTTTGAAAAAGACAATAAATACCACTGAGATAAGTTGTTTCAATTCTGATTTAGTTCTGTTTTCAGCTATAACTCTGTTTTCCTCTTTTGTGTCTCATCAAGAGAAGAACAAACCTACAAGCAATATTATGCTCTGTGTTGTCTATCACAAAATGCTGGTAGATCTTCAGTGTTAAAATAGCTATCTTAGGGGAAAATAATTATGAAGTGAAGCAATTGTCAAGGAAGTTCTTGAGTTATTGTTCAAGAGACAGTTGAATATACAGAGCTTCATAAGGCAGAGTTAATGAAAGTCATTGTATAATAACAGTATATTTACTTGAAATTCATCATCTCTTCAGTCATTACTTTTCTTTCATTGAGTTACCAACAGTCTTGAACCCTAAAGTATGATTTTGAAGAAGTTATTATGCACAGCTGTACTGCATGTGCAAAGGCAGGAGAAACTGAAAGAGTGTGATAGTGTGACAACAGTGAACCTAGTGAAACCTGTGGTTGGTGAGTTGCTGTGGTCTTAACTCCAGGTCATTCCTCAGTTCTGCAGCAATGCAGTCAGATTTAGAAAGCAACCTGGTTTATGTAGCTATGGGGGGTTATGGGTAACTGTGGCTGCTTGCAGAACTTTCAAGTTTGAATTCAGCGCATTATTCCTTTTAGTAAATAGGGTTGTTTTTTTTTCCTCAACACAGTTTGGAAATGGAGGACCAGTTAGTATCTTGCTGTATTTACAGCTCTCAAAATAATCTCTTCAAAGCAATGTCTTTTTCTTTTATACAATGATATTCAAAGGCTGCCATGTGCAATGTTCATGGAAGAACTGAATGAATGCACTGCATATATGTTTTGTATTTTTGGAGAAAAACTCCTGAGTTTGAAAGGTGGTCATTCAGCCTTATTCTTATGGTTTTGCCTATATACGTGGAAGAAGGTAAATCATTGCAGCATGTCAAATATTAGGTGGTCAGGGACTCCTATGCATCCTGGCAATGGAAAATCCGGCAAGTAAACACATTGTGAACAAATTGTGGGCTGTGAACAACTTGTCATCATATTCAAAGACTGTGAAAGGGTTGATCATATTTCCTGTGAAGCACTGAATGCCAAGCAATGGGAGTACCTGCTCCATTCTTGAACTAATAAATAGGTAATTATCTTGCCCTTCCAGACAACCTAGCATAGTGACTTCTGCAGGGAATGACTTATTGGACAGTTCTCTGGTTTGCATTTACTCTAGAATGGGAATTCTGTTCAAAAACTGTGGGGAAAATGGTGAGGATGCTTACTTCTCAAGGTATTTTTTCTCTTTGCTCCTCTGAACTAGCTTGTAAGTAGCTAGTGGTGCTAGAAATGTATGTGAAATAATAAGGAAATATTTGATCAGAATCACTTCTGGTAGAAAGAAGATAAAAATAATAGAAGAAATCAGTGGTTCCTGGAAGATTATGTCACACTCATAATTATCCATTAAGTTTGAGTATCTTGAGCTATATCCTATGGCACCAAGATAGAAAGATGCACCCAAATATCAATTTTAAAGACGTATACTGTATCTCTTTCATAGTAGATGGTCTTATTAGGATAGTTAATTAGTGTATAGCATTGCAATATTTCTTGCTTACAGCTGAAAAAATGTCATATAACTGTAGGGGCAGAATGATAAAACAATGATGAAATCTAATATGTAATTATCTGATACTTTTAGGACTCAAATCTGCTTAAAGCTATGTTTAAACTTTTGAACAGAAATGGACCTTATTTCAGATTGTGTTTGTGGGCAGTACATCCCACTGGAACTGAACCTGAACTAGCTTAGTACATTTGAGTTTTATTTCTGTTCTTAAACATAATTATCAATATGGGAGATTAATTAGGCACTCAAATGTAACAAACTTTTGTCCAGAAGCTCTGTTGCTTTGGAGTTTGTTCAAAATTACGTAGAGAGCAGAAATGAACTTGAAGTCTCAAATTTACATTGAAGATGGGAAATCCTTCTCACAAACCTGCAAGTTATTGTGCAGTATGATGATTTGTCTCTCCAGTGGCAGAACTGATTGAGGAGATTTTCTTTCCATTTCTGTTATTTCAACTGTTTGGCTACAGTATTCAGTAGCCCTGTGATGGTCTGCTAGAAGGAAAAATCAAACACTTTTTGGAAATAAAAATAATAATAATTTAAAACATAATTTATTATTTTTAAGTAAGCAGTTTTTCATGTAGACTGCTGAAGCACGGGTACACAAACCGCTGGAAATTACCTGCGTCAGAGGAAGAGGAAGGAAGAAACCATCTTCAGTATGATACCTGTCATATAACTGAACTTTCAAAGGGAGAGGAATGTGCATGAAAATCCCATTTCAGGAAATAAAAAAAAAGAGAATTCTTGCTAGAATATACTTATGCTATATTGCTCATCAGATCGGGAACTTTTAGCTTTTCTCCCCTAAATTGTTATTAAAAGTTGAGCTATTCTGTCAAGGTAACTCAGTAACGTGGTGGTTGATTGAGCAAAAAGAAAGATGATTACATTGATTTCCATCTCTTTTACTTCAAGAGTGAGATCATCAACACGTACAAGGCGACCTTCCCTGCTGTGTAGTTTCAAACTTAGACCTTCTCTCAATTACTTTTTTCTTAATCTGCAGCACTTCTGAGGGAAAATCATGTGGAGCTTCTCTAGAGATCAAACTCTGCAGGTATATTTTCTGATCAGTTTTCATCAGTGATTTTCATCTAGTCAGTGAATCTTGGGAAATAAAATAATTTTCTTTAAGATGTCTCTTCAATGGGTGTTCAGCTGAATGTTCAAGCCATTTTGGTAGAGTAAAGCTTTTCAGTCACTGTTGTAATTATAATTAGATTTGTGTATGAATATTAATATCTCTTTCTTTAACAGTCAGGAAAAAGTTGCTATGAGACATCTACTTATAGCAAAGGTAATCTCAAATGAACTGTATGTAATACTTGTGGACCTAAGGAAAAGTGAATCCTCTTAGACTGAGACTGGAAGGGCAAGGAGTGTTAGGGATCCCTTCAAAAAGGCTTCAAGTCAAGGGAGAGATAACATTCAGTGACAAAGATGACAGGAATATATGGCTAACACTGCATTCCAGACTTTTTGCCAGTTCCCCTGAAAGTCTTATCAGTGATTCATTTTCTAGTTACTCTCAAAAATGTCCATTTTAAACTTCAAGATTTCCAGAAAAAAACCCCAGGAGTGATTGTGAGACAGTAATGTAGTTGCTCTTCTGTTAGAGACTCATCATTATAATACCTTTATAATGACAATAGAAACTTGTTTTCTGGATAGACAGTGGTGACTCTTTGTGACAGAGAATATTTCTTTGGGGCATGATTTAAAAAATCCTAATATTAAGAAATAGGGATTGTGTAAGAATAAACAAGCAAAACCAGGCTGAATTGTGAACTGAGTGATACTAGGAGGTAGTTCCAAGTGACAGTGTCATTAGAGACCTTGAGTTGTAGCATGCAAGATTTTATTTCAACCTTTTGTGTATTTAAAATCTTTGTTATATCTGTAATCGTAATGAACATGCTTCCACTGCTGTTAGGGGTCTTCTAAATTTTTTGTTTGTTTGTTTGTTTTTAACATTGGTTTGTGGTTTGGGGTTTTTTAAATTCAAAAACTAATTCGTAATCTTGATTTTACTTTTTCCCATACTTTATGTTGTAAAACAGGTGTATGAGTTCCATACCACTCATTTTTCATTTCTAGGTGTCTTTTAATACTTCCCATTCAAAATGTTGTCCAGGAAACATATCATTTTACATTAAAATCCATGATCCATTTTTTGTCAACAGTTCTTTGTCAACAACTGTGAAGGTTTATAAGTGTCCTTACAAAGCTTAGTCTTAACATGGCTCACTGTAACCTGGTTTTCTACAGATAAGCAGTACTGTCTTGTGCATAAAGGAACAGAGAAAGAAGAGACACCAGTACTCATACTGGGAACTAGACATAACTGCTGGGGGAAAAAAAAAATCCCTTAGAAGTGGTTTTGTGAGACAGAAATGTGAGCACACTGAGTTTACACAGACTGTTAAATGTCAATGGCATCAAAGGCTGAGTGTTTGTGTGCTCACCATACAGTGTTAGCTGAGCAGCTATGAGAATCTGAGGCTGCAGCACAAATTGCTGCTGATGGAAGAATTTGACACCTATGTGATTTTTGCAACTGGAATCTCATTTCAACACAGCTGTACAGAAAGTATGTTGAAGAGACAGTGTGAGAAGCAAGCTTATAAACTGGACTTACTTGTTCATAAAAATAGTAATTGGTTATCTGCTGGATATATGCTCATCTCTTTATTCTCAGGCATTCTTAAAGGGTAGTTCATAGAGTTTCTTTTATGTATTTCATCACTTCATTTTATTATGTCCGCTCTCTAGGCTATGTCATATATCTATATGGGCACTATATTTCCCTTTTGTTCAGTTAAGTGTTGTAAAATAAAAGTAATTTTTACTCCATTTTACCTCTTAATGTATTGGTAGACTTCTTTGAACCTCAGTTTCAAAGTGCCCACATGCTCGTTTTGCTTCTCCACTAGACACAATAGGCATTTAAAAGAACAGTCTTGATGTAGAGACTTGTCTAAAATACTATTCAGAGTTTATAATTAAGCCTGAATTTATTGCATAATTTTAGTCTTCATGTCTATTTACTTGTTAGTTAAAATTATTATTAGAACATCTGCAATTAGAGAAACATAGCCTGGTGAATCTTTCCATAATAAGGCAAAGCTACTTTGTAGCCAGATTTCATCTGTTTTTCACTCCACTGTGTAGCCCCGAGTATTTCCTTTACGGGCATCTTCCCCAGGATAGTGCAAAACACTGTTGGAGTGTAAGGCTGATGCCCTGTTCGTTGTTAATTTGGAGTGTGTTTTTCTGATTGTATCTCACTGTCTTACCTGATCTATTTATAAAGCAATTATGTAGAGAGGTTGTTTCTGTTATTTTTGAGGAGAGAGTTTTCCAGTTGGTGAGTTCAGATAATCTCTAAAATAATTGAGTGCCGCAGGGTATTTGTATTTTTCCCTGCAAATTTTACAAGCTGCTTTTTTCTCTGTGATGTAAGAGACAGCTCATGTCCTGGGTTGAATTTTAGTTTGAGTGGATCTGTTTATTTATGAGGACTAAGATACTAATTGTACACTTAAACATTTTGCTAGATTATGATCAAGTTACTATTCTTGTTTCCAGAGCATATTTATATACTGTTGTTAACTTTGAACCACTCATGATAAAAAAGATATAAGTGATAGAAAACTTTTAAGATTAATGGATTTTTTTCTGATAAAATCACCTCACATATAGACTCATTCTTGTTGCTTTAAGCTCTGATAGTCAATGCCTCACTGTGAAAGTGTTTCTGAGAGGTAGCAGTAATAAAATTAAACTTGAATCTATGTGTGACTTGTGTTCCACCATTGAGCTTGTGAGAGGCTCATATGATCTCAAAAGTGAAGCAAAGTGGAAAGGAGGAAGGTGGAGGGGAAAAAATGAGCATGGATTGATTCTTTCACATATCACCTTGTCAGCTTCTACTTTTGTCTTCTCTAGAGCCCCACTCTGTGTAACTAAAATAGGGCCGAGCAGGTAGAGACTTGGATAAAGGGCCTAGGCTGCCCTTGTTTGAGGTGCAATGGGATGGACTAGAATTATGTTAATTTTTCTGCAATGAAGCTTGAGTGCTTTGATGTGTTGCAATAAATAAAAATAAAAATATAAAAATAAATAAATAAAATAATCCGAATTCAAAAATATTGTCAAATACGGATGCACTTAGCCTTATTGTTGTCTCAAAAGGTGTGTGAGCCATGAGCAATTTACTTTAAATGTCTCATCTGCTCCATAATGGGCACTGAAAAAAAGCTTTGAAGAGCAGATAGGCTGAATGTTTTTTCCACAGCTGAGCAGTGCTATGATACCTAACAGGTATCTCCCCTTTGAGTGAATATATTAGCCTTCACACAAAGAATGGCAAGAAGCTCCTTTTCAGTCTGGCCCCAGTTTTTAAAGTTTGATTTCATCCACTTCAATAACCTATTTCTTGGGCCTGCAGGTCTTAGGCTTTAGAGAAGTGTACTCACTGTTACAGCTCCTTTAGGAAGGAACTGCAGTTGGCCTTTTTGTCTGTCCAGACCTACTTAGCTTCACATTCTTTATTGCTAACATTTGGGAAAGTTAGTTTAGGAAAACTATGGCTAAATTGCTGTAAAGGATATTGATTTACTTTAGGGTAGATTGATGGCCACTTTGCCTAAATCAATTTCATTTTTGAGCGTTCAAGTGTTTATCAACTTTGTTTTTGGATTTGAGCTTTCCATGATTGCTCCATGAAAGAGTAATTATTTTTTGTGTTGACCTGTTTATTGGGTTCCTGAATGATGTTGACATAATTTAAACCATGTTTTTGATAGTTTGATTACTTAGTTCTTTCAGTGATGGATTTATCCAAGAAGCAAATGGATGTTGCTGATTTGTTCTGTAAGTAATAAAGCAGTACTAAAGACCAGTTGTTGTAAGACTTCATGGTATAGCTTTCTGGAAACGTAGACCTGGCCATCACAGTATCCACAGAGCAATTCCAGTGACATTATAAATGTGCTTGTAGTTAGGAAGAAATAACTCAATATAGTGCGACCCCCTATAAACCCTTATTGGGTCACAGAATCATCAGTTTTCTATAAGGTTTTTTTTTTTTGGTTGGTAAAGAAGGAATGCTATTCATCAGTGTCATTTAAATATCAGAACAATATTCTTCATTTTTCACACCCTTATTGCAGTGAATAAAACCCATGAAGAACCCACGTACCTTAATCTTTTTCCTCACAAGAGAGCTTGTTATCAGTCTAATTGAATATAATTTCCTTTATTGTCTCATTGCTGAAAAATAAGGTTTAGAGAATTGTATTACATTTCAGTTCAAGCTTTTTTAGTGAACATGTTGTCCCTGACTCTTTAGAACTCTCAGCCATGCTTTTTCTGGTACAGATAAGATATTTCTGCTGAATGACTACACTGAACAGAAGAATAATACAAATGCTTGGTTTCTGCAATTATATTTCTACAGCATGCAGGGTTGTATCTGTATCCCAACACTTCCATGTTTTTACTAACATCATACACCTTCTTCTTTTTAAATCAAAGTAGTCTTGATTTATTACTTTCTTGATCTGGAAAAAGGACTTTTATGTGGTCAAAATAGTGATATTCTAGGTTGTTTATTTGGTTTTGTAGGTTTCTTACTCAAAGTTATTCCACCTCAGTCTTCTTCTGTGTCTGCTTTTCCTTAGTCTTTTAAGATATAGGTGGTTATGCTATATACTGTGTTGTGTTGGGCCAGCTGTTTTCTACACTTAAAATGCATCTTGAATGCTGAAGAAACTTGGTGAGAGGCAGCTGTTGTTACAACTGTTATTAGCTTTTTGTGTACTACACAGAAGCAGGCAGTTTTGACTGTAGAGCTTTCCATGTGTTTTAGTTAAACATCTTAGATACTACAGTGGAGTAACTGCATTAGAACTAGCAACAGACGTTTTCATGCTGATATAATAATTTTACTAAGTGAGGGAGGGTGTTAAGTTTTAAATAGTTAATATATAGAAACTATTTAGAGGTCTAGGAGATTAAATTCTGAAGGCTGTTGTGAGATCCTTAAACAAAAGAAACTGCTGCCTTCCATTCTGACTGTTTTCTGTGCTTACCCCAGGGCAAGCTGTGCTCAGAACTTGTCTGGGAAACTGCATGTCTTGGGAGACCTGGGAGAAGGGGAAAATGATTCTTGCTTTCTCTCAATTGCTTTGGCATATTTTGCAAGGAGAATGAATTTTCAAAAGTACTTAAGGAACTTAGTCACATGAGATATTATAATACATAGCTTTCATACCTTTGTGAACATTACCTTCTGTTTGTCAAGTCAGATTTATGAAAATTACGACAAGTTTACAAAGGTATGAAGGTGTCAAGCTCTTTCTTACAATGCCTAGCTTGACATAAATACTTACATCAGTCCTCTCATATTTTCCTTGCATAGATAGTGAATACTTGATTAAAGTGCAATTAGAAATTTAGAAGAAATCTGTATGATTCCTGGCACTTTTGGTAAGTATTCTTCTTTAGTAATTCTGGTCTTAACAAAAATATGTATTAATAGTAAGGTTCTTGTACCTGTTGTGATTGAGATTTAAAAGGCAAAGTTTGAAGGAAGGAATTTAGGCCAACTATTAGAAAGAGGGTATATCTGGAAAAATAGAGCAAACACTTGGTCATGCAGACCCTTCATCGTGTTGACATAGACACACTGTCATGTAATCTGCTTCTGTATTACTATTCTTCTCTGAAACCAAAAGTTCCTGTGAGGACTGTATGCAAGAAACAGAACGAATGTGACACATCACAGGGAACTGCAACAGAGGAGGAAGAACAAAAATGGTTGGCTACTATTTTCAGAACATTTCGTAAGACAGCCATGCTGTTTCAGACCTCCTGGTCCTTTTCCCCAAGAAAAATTACTGATTTCTTCAAAAGAAGCAGCCTGGGAACTAAATTTTCTAATTGTGCTGAATATGGAAAAGCGCAAGCTCAAAAAAGGCATTGCAGTTGTGGCTCTGTACAACTTGTGGTCCTGGTAACCTCCACAGGTGGTAACTACTTGTCACTTTTCCTGTCTACTGCACCTGTTTATGCTTCAGTTGTCTGTACTGAAGTTTATCTCTATTGTCTGTTGATTAATGTATCTTATTTTTACCCAGGACATGTTTATCTCAACGGGCTAGAAATTAGTGATGTCTCTCTTAGATAAGAAAAAGAACACGTGTTCACAAGATTTTGTGATTTTTTTTTTTCACCTATATTGTTTATCCAGTAAGAATAAGTTACCTCTGTTTTCAGACCTTGCCTCTCAAAATCATTCTTGGAAACAGTAGCTAGTGAACTCAGGGGATAGTGAGCTTTGGCTGATAGTTCATGTTTGGTAAAGTGTGTCGGCTAACTGAGACAAAGAAATGACTGCCATCTGCTTACATTCACTCCATATATCACACCCTGGCAGCTTTGTGCTTTCAAATGGCTTTCCAGGTAGATATTTCCCCCAGGTATATTTACTGCAGCATGCACAGCATGCTTTTTCATTACCTAGAAAGCCTACAGATTGAGGTTGAAATACAAAGCAGTCAAAATTGAGAGCTGTAGAAAGGTACGACCCTAGGATTTCAATTTGTTACAATAATTGTCAATACTGACAATAATTGTCAATATTGACAACAATTGTCAATAATTACACTGTAATAAAGTATTATGTATAATCATGATATTATAATTTTAAAAAATTGTTTGTTTGTTTGGTTGGTTTTTAAACTAATAACGCCTGTTACTTAATTTTAGTAGCTGCTTGCTGGTCTTCCCCACTACAAAAGGAAATGAAAAATTTCCTTCTGTATCACTTGTCTGTCTCAGTCTTGGTCTTCGTTTCTCTGGGTAAAATTGTCCCTTGATCACATGCTCAGTAAACATCTGGCCATCTTTAAGGCAAAGCAGTTTCAATTTTCCTAAATTGGACTCATGCATTATGCAAACTTTACTTCATTAGACACTGAGATGAGCTATCAAGCTATATTGTTTGGTCAGAATAATGTAGGCTTGCCTCTCCTCTCAATGCTGATTTGAAATCAGACTAACAATTTTGGATAAATTCAGTTCATGCAATCATTTTTGCTTGTGATTCAATTAGGACATACATAGTGATCGAGGTAAATGCAGTCAATGATCTTGTCTCTGACTTACTCTGATACCTATATGCAATGTGTGAAATAGCATAAACAATAAAAGAGCTAAATTAGACTCTTAGAAAATGAATGGAACTATTCCAGGCATAAATTTGAGCCATGTTCTCCTAAAATATTCCACACTGAGAGGCTAATTATAAGACCCAAAGTTACCCAAAGTTGATTTTGGCAGTAGAACATATTGGATCCTCGCTGCCTTCTGTCTTTTAATTTGCACTGTGTGGGGAGTGCAAAGTGAAACACCAATGAATTAGGGAATTTCTTCTGTGCTGGATGGGGTTGAATAAACAGGTGATGTGCACAGTAGCAAAGGATCTGCCTGGTGCTTAATGTTGTGGTCTGAATTCTACAGGGAATCTAGTTTCTCACCTGACATAAATGGCTGACTGCATCAATAGACATGGAAATGTGCAGATCTGTGCTAGCCTACTGCTTTCTTATTACCTTTTTTCTAAGGTAATTTTCATTGTTTTCAGATTAAAAGGTTAGGTATTAGGAGTTTTTATTTTGCATAATACTATAATTTAGTATATTACTCTTTCATACAGCGTATTTTAAAAAAAAAAGATAAAAAACGGCAGTATTGTCTGATTGCACTCACCTGAAATCTGTTTATCTTCACTGTTTTCTGTGCAATGTGTTCTCTAACTCTCTGGTGTCTGAAACTGTATTTATGTAAATAGGGCTGAGCATTTCTTTGCCATCTGGATGGTACTGTGAAAATGGTATAAAGAAAAGGAAAGTGAAAATAAATGTAGGAAGCCTCGGAGAATGTCTTAAAAAGAGAAAATTAGACACATATTTTGAGAGCTGCCAAATTGGACCAGCACACAAACGTTTTGACAGATGGTGGCACAGCTAGGTTAGTGAACTGCAAAGACGAAGATTAAAAGAATTACCTGGGAGTTTCTTTTGGATTTCCAAAGAGTCTGGCTAAACTAGTATTGCGTGAATGTTCTAACTAATTGGGAACAATGATAGCTGATGCACTGAATGGTCAACTTGTACTCATTCTTTGGGTTAGCCCAGATGTATATAAATATGAAAATTTTGCTGACATAACAGTGTCAGACTGTAACTTGTTTCAAAATATCTCACCAGAAAAGCCATCAGATGGAGTATGGATTAAAAGTTCTGCTCATAAAGCCTGGAGAACCAACGGCTGAGTATGGTTCTTCCGGAAAGATATACCTGTGAAGTTACGTTTGCTGGCATTGTGCAAGCAAAACTGTACTAACAGACTGTAAGAATAAGCTTATTTAGTAGGAAAATGATAAATATCAATTTGCTTCTCATACAGAAAAAACTCCATACTTTTCTAGGTGTCCTGCCCAAGGAAGTGCTTTTTTTGTGCTGTTGCTAATATATCTTAGCCTGTACAAATATACAGGGTGTGATAACATATCAGCATCTCTGAAATTTGAAACTGTCCACAGGTCCAGAGTTACAAGAGTCTTTGTAAAATGCTTTGAAATAAATGTCAAATAAACTAGCAGACAAAATCTTAATTAAATAAAAATGAGTGACATGCTAAAAATCTGTCAGCTCCTAAAAAAGTCACCTGATTTATGCTGAGTATTACATGGAAGCCAAAGTCAGGAATTGGATTTGAAAGTGCTCTTTAATTTTTTTTTTTAATGTCTAATTTAGCTTTATAAGGCTTGGCTTCTATTTTCATTCAGAATTTGAAGCCCTTCCATGGTCTCCATTTGTTTGAACTGAGTATTTTCCAAGATGAGATGCAAGACAGGGTCAGTTTTATGTGGAAAACTGTAGATAATTTTATACCTACCTAGTAATTTGCTCCTGTGGAACCATCTTAGTTTATAAAACTGAAATAAAAATTGTGAAATAAGGGTATAAGGACTTGGCATTGATGCTCTAATTAAGAATCTATGTATTATTTTTCTTTATAAATACTGATTTTCAGATGAGTACTGTTAAGACTTGGGGTAAAGTTTTCAACAGCAGATATCTGTTACAAAGTTCTTGTTTGCCAAAAGCAGTTCAGACAGTGGTTTGGCTCTGAAGCAAAATTAGGAAGACATGCTTTTCTCGTATTCAAAAGCAAGAGATATTGTGCCTCACACCAAACTTTTCTACCTCATGCTAGTTAGGAAGGACATTAAATTTTAAGGCTTTGAAGGAGGGAGAGAACAGTGAGTTTGTGTATGTCAGGGATGCCTTCTCTTGTCATTGAGAAAATCTACCTGCAAGTCTGCACATGCTCTGCAGAGAAAAATGGTCTTAGCAGGCACAGTCTTTGATTCCACCTCTGTTGCACATGTTTGTGTGTGGGAGGGGGCAGATTTCCTGGAGGGCTTGCATTTGACCTACTGCAGCTGTTGTAGAGAAACATCATTCTGTGCTCCTTGTGATCTTGTTATACTGCAACAGCATGGAAGAGTGAGTTACCTGATTGCAATGGACAAGAGGCTTAGGGTAGTGTCAAGTGGTGGGATGTGTAAAACGAATGTGAGGAGAACTGACTAAGATATCACGGTCTGGAAGAGCATAAGAGACGGAGGACTGACTGAATGTAATTCAGAACTCTTCAGTAACATTTAGGAGTGGACTAAGGGCTTGGGGTATAGAGATATCAGGATGGGAGGTAAAAAGGAAAAAGCATGTTGAAAGAAAAGGGGGAAGACAGTGAAGCACTCACGTCCTTCTAAAATCAAGGGAACCTTCAAGGCCCTGCTCATATTCCTTTTCATAGCTGTGTGCAGGTTTGAGTG
Organism: Pseudotriccus pelzelni; assembly: GCA_035584735.1. Classification (NCBI taxonomy): domain Eukaryota; kingdom Metazoa; phylum Chordata; class Aves; order Passeriformes; family Tyrannidae; genus Pseudotriccus; species Pseudotriccus pelzelni. The sequence goes on along the minus strand of JAWMRA010000001.1, from coordinate 83,657,021 downwards.
TAAGCATCATGATTATTATATTCATATTGCCTTTTGGGATGTCTATCAGCTCTGAACTGGTGTCCATCTATTTTGCCTTGTTTGGGTAGTTCAACTGAGTTACTCTGAAGGTTGAGTGAGTACGCGGGGAAAGCCGATGTGTTGCTGGAAAGATAACCACACAGTCTAGGCTTAGGCCTGGATCTGCTTAATACGAAAGAACTGTACAGGTGTAGCCCCAAATTCCTTCACATTCTTAACATTAAACTTCTGTGAAACCCAGTGGCAAACTCTCCTGGTCCTTGAAGGGGATGGCAAGCAAAGGTTTATTGTTACTGGGAACTAAGGCAGCTCAAACAGAGCTCGCTGTGGAGGAATTAGTATTTTGAACTTTGTTTATTAACCTACAGAAATGATGATATCGTGGCATGTAATAGGTTATTTTTTATGTAAAAAGCTAGGAAAGTAGAAATTATATTTGAAGACTTTTTGGGGTTGAAAATCAAAGTTATGGTCGATTTTTTTTTTTATCTCATTTGTGCTCATGCATGATGAAACAGTCCTGTATTTCTTGATAGTCTGCTATGGTTTTGCAAAAAAAGTTCCTCCTTCAGCATTAAACAGACTTTCTCTGATCTGAGGCTCTTTACTCAGTACAGGAGAGTTCTTTTTATTATTGCAGCAGCAGCAGGTGTCTGTATGGAGATAGGAGAGACTGAAATGTTGATGTTTAATGACTCAAACAATTGTCCATTTGCAAAAGCAGCGGGATGCTTTGCTGAGGCCGGGTTTGCACCCCCCCGCCTAAGCGGAGGAGGAGAGGTTTTTGTGTGTGACAAGGAAACCTCTGATCCGCATAAACCGGTGGGGGAATGCACCCGCCACAAGAGGATGACCGTGACGAGCCAAACTTTGTTTAGCAACAAGCTGGCTTTTGAGCCAGACAAGGGAGAAGGCCGATAAGGAACAGATCTTGTGGAGGTGGGATAATGCTTTTTATCATGCCAATGTCCTCCCTTACACTACTGGCCCAGGTATAAAACTCCCCTCCAAAAGAGGTATTGGGACACATATTCACATGGAGGCCTGAAGGTCTTCTGAAGGGGCATAACTGGCTCAACTACACTGATGTGGAAACAGCTGTCGTGTCTTAGAAGGTGTCATAAACCATCAAAGACTCCCAAGATGCTCCAGACTTAATTCTGGGGCCTTCGACCAGGGGACTGTGCATGATTCACAGTGTTGCAAGAGTGTAAAACTCCCAGTGGATGTACCTGGGCATTCCCATCTGAACCTGAAGGTATCCTAAGCCACTGAACTTTATGTTTTGTGGACTTCTCCCACCCTTGACGGACACGACTGCAATCATCGCACATCAAAATTGCAACATTCATCTCATTGCTGGATCCAGCGGTGGTCATATCTTTCCTCTCCACTATCTGCTCTTATCCTTTTTTTCTCTTTCCTTCTTTTCCTTATATATTTTCTTAAGTGGTATCTTTATACTTTTATATCGTTGCATTTTTATAGATAATAACCGAAGTGGCTACATACCTCTTTTCCATTGCAACCAAATTGTTCTAAAATAAACCATATACACACTGGACAGTATTGTTTCACTCTGATCCACTCCACGGGATCTATTAACAAGAACCTCAGTTGCCCTTGCCTTCAGGGGCTGGTTCTAACAGGAGACAACAGGAGGGTCTTGAGTTTGAAGCAGCAGAACGCTACTCCAGTAGAGCTGGATGTTTCTTATGTCAAAGAAAATTTAGTATGATGTGGGACAAGACATTTACAGAAAACTTCTCAAAATGGCTATTAGTTGGATGGTCCTTACTTTAGTAAGCTAATTTGACACTCCCTGTCCTGATACGCAGTGGTGCGATAGGTACTAAGGAGGATTGAAAGTATATCAGTGTTACCTACTAGAAATTATTTGGAAAAAAAAACCCAAACCCAACAAAAATTAAAAAACTCTTGTTTCAAACATGAAAAAGTTCTGTGAGCTTTTCACTTACTCTCAGTTGCAGAGGCAGAACTAATGATGAGACTTTTCTGAAGCTCCTTTTATGGCAAGATCATAGAATCATAGAATATTCTGAGTGGGAAGGGACCCAAAAGGATCATCAAAATTGCAACTCCTGGCGTTGCACAGAATAGCTGCAAGAATCCCACCATGTGCCTGAGAGCTTTTTCCAGATGCTTCTTGAACTCTGTCAGGTTTGGTGTTGTGGCCAGTTTCCTGGGGAGCCTGTTCCAGTGCCCAACCACCCTCTGAGTGAAGAACCTTTTCCTAATATCCAACCTAAATCTCACCTGACACAAATAGAATAGATCAGTGTCTGCCCCTCCTCTTCTCCTCATGAGGAAGTTGTAGATTGTGATGAGGTCTCCCCTCAATCTCCTCCAGACTGAACAGACCAAGTGCCCTCAGCCGCTCCACATAAGGCTTCCCCTCCAGTCCTTTCACCATCTTCATAGCCCTCCTTTTGAATGCTATCTGATAGCTTAAAATCTTTCTTATATTGTGGTGCCCAAAACTGCTCACAGAATTCAAGGTAAGGATGCACCATGAATTAGCAGAGCAGGACAATCACCTGCCTCAACTGGCTGGTCATGCTGTGTCTAATGCACCCCAGGACAAGATAAGTGCATATTCAACATATATTTCTCAGCACACATTCAAATTAAATGGATGGAAAGGGCTTTCATGCCATCTGAATTTTCTTAATATTTCTCTCTTTACCATATCTATAAGGACCTGTTTTCTTATTGTACATTTGCATCAGCTACAAATGTTTTGGGCTCTCCTAGGAGAGCTAGGAAATAGGGGCTTCCAGGTAGGACTTTAAATCTGGTTGCTTTTTAAAGAAAGTGTTTTGATTTCTTTAACAGCTCAGTCCTATGTTTCTGTTATGGCCAATGAAAGTAGCTTTGAGACTTAAAAAGCGTCTTTCACCGACACTGTGTCAGGTGCAGGAGTAGTTCCATCTTTGGTGAAATGCTTGAATTAATCTTAGTTTTGCTACATAGTTTTTGTATATCTGCATAGATGAGGTACTGGAAGTGGCTAGGGATCTCACCTTCAGGTGGAAATTCAGGGCTTTTTTTCACACAGAATCCAAATATATATTACCTGACAAAGAGTTTTCGAAGGATGCATTGCCTGCATGTTGTTTGACTTCATCTCTTTCAGGACTAGTTTGAAACAAACAAATAAACTGGACCAAAGAAAGTTACCTGAAACTCACTCAGACTACAGTCAATAGGAAATGAGCCTGCAAAAAGTGTGGCAGCCTGCTCGTGAGCAGAAGGGCTACTGGGTGCTGGGAGCTGGTTGATGAGAATGGGTAATTTGCTTTTGTTGGTTTTTTTTAGATAAACTGTAAACTGACATTTCTCATTTGAAACCTGTGAGTTCCTAATAGCCTTTTAAAGAGCAGTTTTCTACTCAGGAGTCAGGAGAATTCCTGGAACTTGAAGCAGAAATACAGTGAGTGATTAAATAATTAGAGCCCTTTCAGCTGGAATGCAGATCATGGGTTTTTGCCCTGCCTGGAAAAGAGACAGAACTTGAGCTCAGGAGTTTACTACTGAATCCTACACAAACTAGGTATTTAGTGGTTGGGAATTAGGTTGATTTTGATTTTTTTCCTACTTTGCAGTAATTTCCACTAATATTTTCCATCTCTCTTAAGTGCTTGTTGCAGATGTTCAGAGGCAAAAGGAACATAACTTGTATTTCCTAAATGTAGGAAGAGTAATTCACAGTGATCAGAAAACTGGATGAGGAAAGTAACCCAGCTCATATTTTGAAGGGAGACACTCTGATACACTCCAAATAATAGCCCATCATCTATATAATTTATGAAATGCTGTTATTTGGGCCAGTGCAAAGGTTAAAAAATCTTTCTTTCCCACTAAATATTTTGATACAGTTAAGCAAGAAGCACTCCTTGAATAAAGAGGATAAAGGCTTGGATGGAGGTTCAATGTGATTTGCTTGAAGGCATATGACATATGGTAAATTCTACATCATATTAGGAGAATGCAGTAGTTGGAAGTAAGGCTCTACAGCTTTTTGGCATGTAAATTAACTCCCTGCTCACTCCTTGATTTAAAATCAGTGCATTATGAAATCAGCCTGCAATTTTTAACATCATTCATGTGAATGGTCAAAATCTGTCAGTCTACAGATGCAATTTCCTATTTTCTATACAGTACATCTTGCAGAAACTAATTTTTATCAGTCAGTTATTGGTTATAATACTTGCAATAATGCTTGCTTATGTAGAAACTTTTCTATCCAAGATACCCTTGTTTGGCTCTGTATTCTCTTTCAGACAACCAAAACTGACAGACCTATCCAATCCATAGCTAAGAGCCTGAATACAGTGTGAAATACTGCTTTTTTTCCTGCTCATTCTCTCAACATATTCTCTGCAGATCAGTGTTATTATTCTAATTATCTGTATTTTCCTCTCAAAATTTGTGTATACTTTCAGAACTCCTCTGAAGTAAGTATGTTGATGTTGTTTTGTTTGTGGTTTTTTTTCACCTAGAGGACAACTGAGTGGTAAAATTGCTCTCCCCTTGGCTTGTTCACTTGCCTTGCCTCATGTCACCTTGCTTCACCTCTCCTTGCCTATCTTTCTTTCTTTCTTTTCTTTTAAGCTCTGCCAGCAAGAAAGTGCCATGGAGCCACTTTGCCATTCCCCCTGCTTCCCTTAGGTGAGATGGGGAGGAGAATCAGAAACTTGTGGTTTAAGATAAGGACAGTTTAATAATGGAAAGTAATATATAATAATACGAGTAATAATAAAAAGTAACAATAATAATAATGAAAAGAAAAAGAGAGTTTTGCTCTTAATATGGCAAGTTGAAATATTTTCTAGAGTTCTTACGTGGTTTTGAATCTTGACTCTGTTCGACTTTTTCTGATATAATTCAACTATGCAAAGCAGTGGATCAATTTCAATTTTAAATGGATCAGGTGCATGACAGCATGGTCCATTCTACCCCTGTTATTCTACAGTTTTGCTAAGCTCAGAGACTGCAAGAGCCTTGCTGAGAGGATTTGTTGATTTGCCTGTAAATGTTGGAAGGAAAAGACAGAGTCACTTTGTGTTTACATCTCCCATCTTTTGTATTGTAATAAGCAATTCAGTCTGCCAATTATTCCCTCTATAGACTGTGTCCATAAAATTTTGTTAGATCTTTTTTTCAGCAAGGAAAAACTAGTGGGAACATTGAGGCTATTCTTATGTCAGGTACACAAGGCACAATACAATCTTTTTATATCAATCAAGTATGGAAGAGTCACTGCTGACTGAGAGAAGCTGTCAATGGAAAAAGTATTGGTTGTTGTCCTAGACATAATACCAGTAATGCTTCATGATGGAGGAAATAAAAGTTGTGCTGTAAAGAAAAGAAAGTGTTGCCATTATTGTGGGATTTTTAGATGTGTCTTCAAGCTGAGGGATTTTTTGTGCTCTCACAGTCTCAGCTGGCTTTGTGACCAGAAGAGCCTTTCTACATCAAGCTCTTATAAAAATTATAAAGTTGCAGCCACATTATGGTTCACAGTAGCAGTTCTGACACTGCTTTACAGACCACAAAATCCTATGCTTGTTCTTAGCAGCTGTATATTGATTGTCTAGCTTTTTGTTGTTGGTGAACACTGAGGTGAAAATGCTGTTCTTTTTGCAGTGCTTCCTACACTGGGAATACAATCCCTGCTTGAGATTTCTTTGTCTAGAGATGACACTTGGTGCCTGAGAGGAAGCATTAGGTGTGTAATGGCAGCAACAAAAGCTAAATTAATTAAAGAGAAGAGAAATATTTCAACAATTAGTAACCAAGAGTTTTCTGGGTAGGATAGATTGCAGATCAGGCAAACGTACAGGTTTGCATAAAACCTTAAAGCCATTCTTGAAGACACTATTTCTTTATGTAGGGCAATAAAAGACAAAGTCATCCCCTGATTCACTGAAGTGATTCCATGGTGTTGTCAGAACCCATGTAGGCCAGTTCTTTTCATCTATTCTTTCTTAGTTTTCTTACACCTAAAAAATTGTTTTCTACTTCTATGGATTGGCTGACCAGATTTTTCAGTTTAGGTAATTCAGATGAATGCAGAGATAAGCATCTCCCTCTTTTGCTGTGCTGGTAAAAAAGCACATCATACACAGTGTAGAATGGCTTTTCTTTATGTTTCTTGTATTACCTGAGAGCCTGAAATCTAGGCTTCTAGATGCAATGTGCTGGATAAGGTAAATGAGCAGAGGAAGAGATGATCTGTACACACTAAAAAAAGCCAAATGGGAAGCTGAAGGGAGAATTAGTCACTTTCTGGGGTTTAATTCGGTTTAATTCATACAGTCTGCCAGTGGCAGAGTGTGGAAGTAAAGCCCAGACACTCTGTCTGTCTGGTCTTTCTTAAGGTTTCCTGCTTCAAGATGATGACATTACATGGCTAAATGTAAATACAGTTATATTTAACGTAAGAGAAGCATATAATGAGAATACCATGTGGGAAGAGTGAAAAAGCTACTGAAATCTGTCACTGGTGCATGTTACAAAGAAAGGGTTCCGCTGTGAGTTCCTCTGGTTTCTTTCCCCATCTCCATGAAGTAATTCATCTTTACTTCAGTTCTTTCATAATTTCCTACTCTCATTTCCCTTGAAAAGGCCTATTTCTGCCTTTTCATTTCTTTCCCTGTAGCTTATCTTGTCCTAACTTACACTATTCCCTATCTTTATGACATTTATTTCTCCCTTCCAGTAGAATTGTTGCGATGTTGACTAATCTTCCATAACTCATTTTGTACATGGTTTTGTGCCTTTTTTGCTGCCATCACTCTGCCATGCTTACCAATTCTTTAGCAAAGGGGGCATTTACAACACATTTATAAAGTATGCACAGCAGAACTATAGTGAATTTTACCCTTGGTATAATTTCTTCCTAATAAATATGATTTATATAAAAGGCCTACTATTACCCTAATATACAAACTCTACTGAAATTCAAAATTTGAGGGATACTTGTATAAATGTCAACTCTCACAGTTGTAACATTTAAGATTGCAAATGTCAACCTCTGTAATGGTGTTTGCCTCTGTGTGAAGTACATTATAATCACTGACGGATGAATCTTAAAATTTTCCAAAGTTCACACAAGTTAATCAACCCAAAGTTTAGATGCTTTTATAAACTACAGATTGTTTTTACTTTTTTTTTTTTTTATGTGCAAATGGAGTGGAAATCAAGGTGTTTCAGGACTAACTAAGGAAATGCCAAAGCACTCAAAATGAAAATCCAGACTCCGAGTAATTTGGGCGGTAAAGTGTTACTTAAGGTGTATGATTGAATATTCTCATCAATTTAGAGATTCTTATGTGATCATGGAAAAATATTAGCAGCAGAGGCCTCTCATTCATTATACATGCAATTATAAAAATGGCGTGTGAAAGAGATCACGAGGGAAATGATTTTGACTAATTAGTGAGATAGTTAAAAAAGGCTGATAAAATTGAGTTTTGCCATATTTATATGCTCAGTTCCTTTCTTCAGACATGAAAATCTTTAAAGTGTGATTGCAAGAGCAGGGAGCAGTCCTTTCCATAGGCAATGTTTCCCAGTTTTCAATCCTGGGCTTTTCAAGTGGCAGACCAAATATAGGCAACATTTTAAAATCATGCTTAAAGCAGAGTGTATAGCTAATGATTCATTTAGATTTGAACAGTTTCTCTGCAGTCAAAAGAAGACTGACTTGAATTAGCAGAGGTGGACATCTATGTGGTATTCCAGTGCAGCATAAAGGTTGTTTCAGTAGCAGAGTTGTTATTATTTGCCACTCTGTCCATTTTATTGAACGTCTGATTCAAACAATGAATGTGTTTTTATGTACGTCCCTAGCATGAATGAAACTGTGTTTTTAATCCTAAATTGACTAAGAATGTGTGAATCAAACTTATCTTGGATGAGAAAAACTGGCAGTTAGGTCCAAATATTTGTTATTAAAAAAAAAAAAAGTTGGTATTGTTTTGCTTTTTAATTCACCAGAAAAAAAAATAAAGTTATTATGTAGCTACTCATAGGAAAAAAAAATAAGAAAATTAATTTTGCATTCATGCTTAGAATCATGGCATAATTTAGGTTGCAAGGCAGTTCTAGAAATCTAGTCAGAATCTGACAGTTCGGAAATCCAGTAATCTAGTCCAACCCTCCCTTCAAAGTAGGTTCAGTTAGATCAGGTTACTCAGAGCCTCAACTAGTGCAGTTTTGAGCATCTGCAAGAATGAAGATTCCAGAGCCCCTCTGGGCAGCCTGTTCCAGTTTGTTTGACCACTGCCATGGTTTAAGAAGATGTAATGTATATCTAAACTGGAAGTTCCTGTGTTCTATCTTGTGGCCATTGCCTCTTTTCCTGTATCTGAGAAGAGTATGGCTCCATACTCTTTATATACCCTCTCACTGAGGTAGCTGAGGAGCTCCCCTTAGCCTTTCCTTTAGGCTGAACAAATCAAGTTTTCTGAATCTTTCTTCATATGTCATGTTTTCCAATCTCCTCATGATCTTGATGATCCCCTGATGGACTTGCTCTAGTATTTCAATGTCTTGTACTGAGAATTTCCAAATTGGCACAGCATCCTAGAGGCAGCTTCTCAAGAGCTAAGCAGAGGGAAACAATCATGTCCTTCAAGCCACTGGAAATGCTTTTGTTAATGCAGCTTAGTGCGTGGTTGTCCCTTGTCCCCACAGCAGCATGCTGCTGATTCATGGTCAGCTTGTCCAGTAGTCCTCAACTCCTTTCCTGCAAAGCCGTCGCATGGGGTTATTTCATTACCAATGAATGAACATTTGCCCATGTTGAGTTTCATGAGTTTTCTGTCAGTTCAATTCTCCAGCTTTTAAAGGTATTTCTGAATAGCAATTCAGTCCTTCAGCATGCTGATTAACCCCATCAGTATGATGTGTACTTTCTGAGAATGCCAACATCAATCACTGGATAGGTGAAAGAATATGGGATTGAGCGATTGATCCCTGAGGAATGACACTAGTAAGTAACTGGCTTCCAGCTGTACTCTGTACCACTAATGACACTCATGTGAGCCCTGTGGTTCAGCTAATTTTCCATACACTTAATGGTCTGTTTATTGACTCTATCTCATCAACTTGGCTGTAAGCATGTTATGGGAAAACCATTCACATATTATTTGTATCTCATCGTAACTCTTAGAATTCTGTTTTTTCTCTTTTAAGTTATTTACAATGCTATTAATGAGGGTTTAACTATTCCTTTAATCTAAGCAATACAGACATTCTTTAGGAAGTGCATAATAGGTAAAGGACACATTCATGATATGAACACTGACTATGCTCAGGTCAGACAAATATGTGATGAATTCTGTGCCAGTTTTAGTCTAGCAATATGTGGTTAGTTATTACAGGGTAAGACTAACCAAGATATGAGAAACAGATATGAGGCCCCATGACTGGTTTATCTTTTCAGGATTCTATACAGAGGGGCAAAAAATGGATAGGTACCTCTTCCTTTCTTGATATTTACAACAGTGGCTAAGTACTGTTTGGGAGGATACAAGTTTTAATTTATATTCTTTAGAAGTTAATTTAATGTTTGGGAAGAGGCGTGGGAAAGGGCTGTATGATAGTCTGTCAAAATCTCTTTAGAGATTATTCAAAATTTTTTTTCAATGGCCTCCTCATGCAGTAACTAATCTCGATAAGTTGACTGTAGCAAAAATGAAATGTTAACTGTGCAATACCTTTATTGGCTGAACTAATCTATAGGTGAAAGAATACTTTTCCATTAGAGAAATTCTAGTCTATCTACCCGTGATCGCAATATTCTCTCAAATGGAATTGATTTAATTTGGCAATCAGCTGAAACAGAAGGAAAGCTTCTTCCCAGCCTTTCTGAGCTTTGATTTATCTTCATTTGTCTGGCTCAAAGAATGCTGACTGTCTAATCCACATGTAGAGACTGCTCTATTTTTAATTCTGTGTCTCTTTGTGTCCAAGGCAACCGATTGAAGCCATGGAAATCCTAATATCTACAGAACTTACTTCATGTATGTATGAGTCTGGCTACAGCAGCCTATCTCACAGGGTCTGTCAGATTACCAAGAAACGCATTATATCAGAAATATATAGCAATGCAGATATCATGATTTTGTCTCCATGGGATTAAAGCGAGCAACAGCTGTTGGGGATTTAATAAAACTGCTGATGTTTAAACCTAGAGGTGTACTCTTTCCTTTTGCAATCATTTTTCAGTTTCTTAAATATAAGTTGTTCTTTATTTCCTGCGGTTTAGCTTTTATTAATAGATTTGCTATATTAATCACAGAGCTATTCCAGCTTTTACAAAGAATTATTATAGTTGAGCAAAGTGCAAATGTTACATGCATTTAGTCTAATTGGGCAATTCGGTGCCTCACTCATTCCTGATCTTAACATGGATCTGTGATTATCAAAGTAGTATCAGCAAAGTGTCCTAAAAGCATGTTTAATACCAGCAAAGTAGGACAAAAAGCAGTCTACAAACTCATTGACAAACTCATTGAAAGCATTGTGAAGTATTTGCTTTGCCAACCTAGAAGTGATTCACAGGTAAGGTAGCGTGGCTATGCACTTCTCAATTTTTTTCCACTTTTCAGCAAAAAAAGAGAAAGTGCAGCTATAAACATATGTTAATTAAGGTTCACAGCAATCCTCCAAGAGATTAAAACCTTATTCCTAGTGTTTTAGAGGTGTGTACATTAGGGCTCTGAAAACGAGTTTCATGACAGTAGGCTTCCTCAAGATCCTTCCCAAACCCAACTGAAGAGATGGAGGGGGCTTCAGCTCGTCAGTCTACTTTTATTGTGCTAATGAGCCAAAAAAAGTAATCATGAAATTTTACCTTACCTATAGCAAAGAACTCATGGGTCATCAGTAAAAATCTTCTTTTAGGTTTAAGCCATGACTATATTTGTAATTAATATATCATGGAATAGTGAGAGATCTCGTGAAAAATTTCTTTCCAGAAGAAATCATCATGTGATTTTTCTTTTCAACAGAGCAGTGCAAAGTAATTATATGGTAGGACAAAAATAAAATGTAAACAAAACTTTTGTTTCCTTTTTGTCTTGTTAAAGTGGTTTTCAAACACTGATAGTGGCTTTCAAAGTGTGATGGAGTTCTACCTATTTCTGTGGAGTCAAAACTATCTTGGAAACATTTGAGACTTCTTTGGAGGAAACTGAGTTGTCCTAGGAAATTAATTCAGTAAACAATTAGGGGAAGAAAAGAGAGAGAAGGGCAAGAAAGATCATTGCTCAACCTGTTCTGAATTCTTTTTACTCACCTAGCAGTTTATTGGAGTAGATTCTTATTCGCATTTCTCTTTAGGATAATGTTTTATTTGTACTTATACAAAAAGAAAGAGTTCAGATTTGGAAGTGACTCTTGCATCCATCTAGTTTTTACTTTTTTTTTTTTTTTTCACCATTATGGATAGTATAGTCACAGAAGTAGGAAATAAATTCAATTAATTACATTTCTCTTGTGCTGAAGTCATGAGGATATCACTGCATGATGTCATTATTCTTATACCTCCTCTAGTCTCCTGAAGCAGTTTGTCCACAAGTACTTTTGTAAGAGACTGACATAGTTTATGGCTTAAACATTGTTAAGATCACTGAAGCCCACTCCCCAACCAATTGGACTGTGGATTAAGCCTCCTGAAGGGAACTTGAGATAAGATAAAGGTGATACTGTGATCTAATCATCTCAGCTTTAAGGAGGAGTAAACAAGGCTGGGAGGAAGTCACAGCCAACAGACTCTTGGCACAGTCTCCCTCTCCCTGGAGAGATTTGGCTGTTATTGCTAATGGCTCAAACAGTCAGCAGTGTGCTTTGATAACAATGTGCAGAGTGGCTGCCCAAGTGCTGAAGGATGCACACCCCCCACCTCAGGCTATAAATTGGGTGTTAATCAAGATTAGGAAAGAGGCAAACCCTGAGAGATGACATAGTGTTCCTTTTTCCTTACACAGATGACTTAGCTGTGATTACTCCTCTCTGGGGAAGCACCAAGACATTCCTGTGGCCTGGAGGTATTAATCTCTGCCGATGGGCCATAATGAACTATAATGCACTCACCTGCACTGATACAAGAGATAGCTGTAACATCTTAAAAATTGTCAAAGGTTCATGATGTGTCCCAGGATCCAGTATGACATAATCCATTGTAAAACTCCCCTCCCCAGGGGAGGTACTAGGTGTTCCCACCTGAACCTGAGCACATATAACTCATTAAATCTTTGAGTTTTGTGGACTTCCCCCACTCCTGATGAATCAAGAGCAGCAGACATTAAAATTGCAACTCCTGACTCATTGCTGGATCCAACGGGTGGTGACTATGTGTCTTTCTACTTTAACCCTTTCTCTTTCTTTTCCTTATACATTTTCTTAAGAGTTATTTTAATGCTTTTGTACTGCTATATTACTATAGATAATAACTTGTTTTCCTTTGCAACCAAATTGTTGTAAAATAAACCCTACATATCTATATTTACAAACACTGATCATCCACTGTCACTTCACTCTAATCCTCCCCAAGGGATCTCTTAACAGGACCCTGAGTTACCCTTCACTTCTGTGGCAGGTTGTAACAACTCTGGGTTTAATTTAATAAATAAGTGCTAAAAATAATGTTTATTAAATTGTTGTTTTACGCTCTTTCTTATCAACTCCTAGCAGTTTTATTTCTCTATATGCATTTGCCAAAGTTACTTGGCTTCTGTATGAAGTGCATTCTGTTAAACTGCATAGGTCATAATTTTGTTGAAAGTAATCAGAAATAATAACCCAACATAAGCTTGTAACTGCGTGTTACTTAGAAGTTTCTATGATCCTTGTTGTTTTTCTCTATTAGCTGGGTCTTCAGCTGAATATATCTATGTTCTTAATGGCCCCTCTGTCTTAGAAAAGTTGTGACAATCCAGGAAGTCCTCGGGGTTTAATTGCCAAATATTAATAGCTTTATAAAGATTCTAGGATCAAACGAGAAAAACTAACTTATTTTTATAACATCAGCTGTGACATTCCGGCTAACACCATGCCAGAGTAGCAGTTTTTGTTAACAGGGGATGTTGTATAGAGTTTTATCCAAATAAAAATGGTTTAATTTGCAAACTTGTCTTCTATTTCTTTGTCCTGCACATGATTATCCTAATTAACTCTCAATAATTAATGGAGATCTGACTCTTGTTACAGAAGGAATTTTTAAAGACAGTATATTAATCTAAGGGTAGGACATAGTGATAGGGGGTTTGAGTGTACAGAAGTAGCATGAAAGGCTGACAAAGTCTTTTGGACTGTATCTAAAATTCTTAAAACCAGTTGAAAGAGAGGTTTTTAAAAACTCACTGGAAATCTGCTGTTATTTTAGAGGTATGTTAAGCTACTTTGTGCAGAGTTTTTTTCTCAGCTGCATTTCATTTTTGTAGTTTACATTGCTTGAGTCTGTTCTTGCTTAATATCACTTTGCTTTTCTTAAAGCAACTTATTTTACAGTTTCCTTGTCCATCTTTATGTGGAAAAAGTGGACTTCCTTCTTGCATGGCTTTAGAAAAATTTGCAAGTCGAATGAATATTGCCATGAACTATACAAGAGCAATTTCACTGAATTACCTGGATAGAAAGAAGTTGGGTACATAAAAGACTGCAAGATACTGAAATATGAAATACTTTTTTTTTAATAGGTTTCTGAGGCTTAAGTGTCATCTAAATAGATTCAGAAGTTTTCAGGTTAGCTTGCAAGTATGGCAACTTAATTAGTCATCCTTTAATGTGATATTGCCTCATGCTTATCAGAGTTTCAAAGACTGAGAGGTACTTTATAAACATGAAACTGTCATGAAATAGCTAACACAAACTGGCTAAAGGTGCAGTATTTTTATTTTGATTGATTATATGTTTCATTTGTGAAAGCTTTTCACTGTAATCTTGACCTTATGCTCATTTTAGTTGGAAATTTATGACACCAGATATATTGTGATGTTGAGAAGAGAGCATTGGGAAGGGACTTGGACCATTTTGATTGTATTTCAGGCTCATCACACAATTGTGGTCAATTCATTGCTCTTCTCTCATCTTGACTTTTTCTCACCTTTCTTTATAGTTGAATAGAGACTACAGAGTGCTGTTGTGACAAAGTTGTTTGGTGGGTGTCTGGCATCCAGCCAGGGTCAAGCCACTGCACCTGTAAATTTACACAAATGTCTAAAGTAGCACATCCTTAAAAAGGTATGGAATCCTAAAACACTAGTGCCTGGTACTGTGCAGGCAACGGAGCTATCCCAAGGGCATTATAATCTACATGTTAATTGCATTTTCCCATATTTCTGTCTGGAAAATCCAGAGAAAGTGTAGTAGAAATGATTTTTTTGTAGAAAACTGGAAAATTTATGGGTATTCTAACGCTGCATGCTAACAGATTAGGATATTGTGTACTTTGGCAGTTAAACACACTGATCTATTGGCTACCAAACCTTTATTCTATCTAAATTAATGAGTGGTATTAGCAATATAAATTTTCAAAATCTAATCCTGATAAATAGTATTCTAATGGGATCCTGTATCCAAAATAATTTTTGGGCATTATGATCCTCAGCATGCTATCAGGAATCTGTATAAGATTCCTTGGAATATTGTGGTGCTAAGTTACTTTTGTTAGCAGGAAAAAATTGGCTTAAACTTAAAAGCCAAAATGAGAGAAGGCAACAGATGAAGGAATTTATTTTGGATGCTTTGTTTGAAGAAGATTCTCTTAAATTTTTGGAATGCCAAGACTGTGGGACATACTTGTTCTAATATTTGATGAAAGCTTTATTTTTTTTCACCAAGCTTTCCACATCTCCAGCCCCTGAAAAGAGAGGATGAAGGGCTAAAATGCGATTGAAATATTGCTGTGTTTTTTAGGGCAGGATGAAAATGGAGTGAAGTTTTGGATACCTCTCAAATGTTTGTAGCTGTCTCAAATAAAAGAGATCTTAAGATAAAGATTTTTGGACTGGGAGTATAGTGTGTGGAAATACATAGCCATGATGACAAAGCTGAAGAAGAAACTGAGAATAGAGAAAGAGACATATATACTGCAAACAGAGGAGGAGGAGATGTCAAAACAGAAACTGAGGCAAGCAATAAAGGCAAAAGAAAATATGTCATGATTTTCCCTTCTGCAACAACAGTTAAAACTCTCATGGGCCTGGGACAGTTTACTGAGAAAAATTTTTTTGAAATGAAGACTCGAGTGATATGTGGAACCCTCCAGTCCTAAAGCTGTCAGTGGGCTGCATGATTCAAAGATGCTCGTTTCAGTAGTTATTCCAGGACATTTATGATGAAATCTCCTACCTTTTAGTGAGAGTCATGCTGACTGGCATCAGTGTCTTTCAAATAGCATCTGATAATTCCAGAGCTTGTGAAAACAAGACATTTAATAGGAGTGAGAGATAAAAATTGTCTAGAACATAAGTGCTGGTTGTTGGTTGGGGTAGTTCCTTAATGAATTCACGTTAGGGGTGGAACAAACTTGTTTTGAATTCCCTTTGATTTTTGTGTAGAGTTGGATTTTGAGGTTTTGATTTTTTTTCTTCTTCTTTTTTTTTTTTTTTTTAAAGGAAATTCCTACATAGAAAATCTAGGACATCCTATATATTTCTAGGACCAGGTTTTATTATGAAGAGAGACTTTCAGAAAGATGTGAGAAATTTTTTTGCTAATGTGGAAATGAAAACCTTACTGAGAACTATAGTATTCAGTATAAAATAAAATAGTCAATTGCATGAAGAAACAACCTGAGTAATGAATAATTGTAATATTTTAATTAGTGAATTATTTTAATTATTTTAACATTATTTTACTTTATATAAAGAAAAGATAGTACAGTTATATATTATTGCTGTCTTGAAACTCATTTGCCAATTGAGATAAATTAGGTAAGATTTCTGTCTGTATAATAATCTAAATTACTTTTTGCGACGGCTGTACTGGGGATTGGGGGGCTCCAGGTCCTGGGGTTTAGCCCATTATCTGAAGGGGGAAATGCTCTCCCCCTCCCCCCTGCCACATGGT
>JAWMRA010000001.1:83598104-83637296 GCA_035584735.1 Pseudotriccus pelzelni | reverse complement strand
TAATTATTCTTGGAATCCTCTCCTAAAGTATCTATGACATATTTACAAATGGTAGTTAGCTTGTGGGGTTTCTACTTGTTTTTAGAATAGAATGGGAAATCAGAGGGGTAAAAAGTCTGAAGGCTTTTCCAACACTGAGTGTGCATATCATCTTTGATGGGCAGATAAAGCATAAGTTGTTGAGAGAAATCTTCCTCACAAAACAGTGAAAATGATTTGAATGTAGGGCTTTTATAAGAATGTATATGGAATGAACTAAAAAAGAGTTTAGACATTTTTATCCAAGCATCCAAGACAGAGATCATGTGTGATCTGAACAAGTCCGGGAAAGAGCCTCCATTGATCGTGAAGCAGTCCTGCTTGTTGAGGTTGGGTGTATAAAGATTCTGCTAGTGTGGAGTAAATTAGTCAGGAAAAAAACAGTAGTCAGCTCAAGGTTCTGGTGATTCTGGTGGAATCATCTTGAAGACCTGCTGAGTATAAATGACTGCTTCATTGCAGATCATTTATTTAACGCTCTACTTTTACATTTGTTGTATCACTTTTTCACTTAGAAATACAGGTGCTATTCACACTCGTTGGTTCTTAGAGACTGTTGCTGTCATTATTTTATTTATTTATTTAAGATGCTGTCTCTTAACTGTACTACCAAGGTGAGTAAATTGTTATAGCATCAAAATATAAAAACCCAGGATATTATTATAGGTGATGAACAAAGCAGTAGACAAATGTAGTCCTGAACAACACATCAGCTGCTTTTTATGAAGCCTTTTAAAAATAAAATAGTCCTAGTCACTGGTTTCAAAATCTATACTTGGGAATATCATCTATAAAACAACAACAATAAAAAGTAAAACCAGAAAACAACTGACAACCACTATGAGATATATATCTTCGTTCTGCCTCTGTATGCAATATTGGAGCAATGCAGCTACTTCAGACCAAGAGAGATAGTGAATATGATTTGATAAGTAATGAAGATTAAATTATTTAAATACAATCTTCATGCGTGGAATCCATTAGCATACAAGAAAAATCAGACCTGAGTACATACAGATATGGAAAATTTCATTACATAAACTGGATTTATCTGCACTTTTGTAAAGCCTTTGACATGGTTCCGCACAACATCCTTCTCTCCAAATTGGAGAGTGATGGATTTTTTGGGTGGACTGTTACATGTCTTAGGAATTGGCTGGATGGGTGCATACAGTAGTGGTCAATGGCTCAGAGTCCCGATGGACATCAGTGACAGGTGTTGTCCCTCAAGGGTCCATATTAAGACCAGTGTTATTTAATATCTTCATCAGTGACATAGACGAAGGGATCAAGTGCACCCTTGGGGAATCTGCAGAGGACACCAAGCTGAGGGGTGGAGTTGACACACCTGAAGGATGGGGTGACACGCAGAGGGACCTGGACAAGCTCGAGAAGCAGGCCACAGGAATCTCATGACCTTTCAGAAGACCAAGTGCAAGGTGCTGCACCTGAGTCAGGGCAACCCCTGCTATCAATACAGGCTGAGGGATGAACAGATTGAGAACAGCCCTGATGAGAAGGCTTGGGGGTGCTGGTGGATAAGAGGCTGGACATGAGCCAGGAGCGTGCCCTTGTGGCCCAGAAAGCCAGTTGTATCCTGGGCTGCATCAAAAGCAGCAGGACCAGCAGGTTGAGGGAGGGGATTCTGCCCCTTTACTCTGCTCTAGTGAGACCCCACCGGAGCACTGCATCCAGCTTTGGAGTCCAGCACCGGAAAGGCATTGACTTGTTGGAGCAAGTCCAGAATAGGGCAACAAAGCTGATCACAGGGATGGAGCACCTCTCGTACAAGGAAAAGCTGAGAGAATTAGGACTGTTCAGCTTGGAGAATAGAAGGCTTTGGATGACCTAATTGCTGCCTTCCAGTACCTGAGTGGAACTTACAGGAAATGGGGCAAGACTATTTGCAAGAGCATATAGTGACGGCATAAGGGGGAATGGATTAAAATTGAAAGAAAGTAGGTTTAGATTAGATATTAGGAAAAAATTTTTTACTGGGAGGCTGGTGAACACTGGAACATGTTTGCCAGAGAAGCTGTGGATGCCTTGCTCCTGGAGGTGTTGAAGGCCAGGTTGGATGGAGCTCTGAGCAACCTGGTCTAGTGGAAGGTGTCCCTGCCCACAGCACGGGTGTTGAAACTAGATGATCTTCAAAGTGCCCTTTTAACCTAAACCATTCTGTGATTCCATGATAATTCTATGTTTTAATGGGAGATAACAATCAGTAATTTTGAAGTGAGGTTGCTTCATGTTATTGCTGTCTTTTAAACTGCCTCCCCATCTGAGGACAAGCTACTTTCCTCTGTTTTTCCAGCTGGCTGAAATTGTTGAAGTCTCATAGCACTTCTTCATCCATCTTGCATAACTGCAAGTAGCTGTTATGGTTGCCTACCTGGAAACATCACAGCAAGGATGAGTTGAGAAACTCGAAGCTACCATGCTGGTTCAAAAATTGTATTCAGTCTGCTCTCTTGAAAATCTGTTTTTGAACCGCAGAATGAATGGCAAAAGTAATTGTAAGGTTCAGAAAAACAAAGATGGGAAGAGTTGCCTCCATGTGGGAGAATTTTGCATCAGAAACACCTGGACTGTAGATCTTGCCTTTCACCTCAACAAATAAAGTGCATTTAGAAAACGTAATGCATTTGTTTGTAGTCTAAGTAGTGAACTCTAGCGAGGAAAACTTGGGACATGTTATTTAATGGTTGTGAGTGTGGAACTGCATTCAGGAAGACAGCATCAGTGGTTTTGAAGGCCACAAATGCAGTTATGCGGGGTGGGAGCCTCTTTGTGAAAGTGATTTATTTCCCTGTAGATTTCCTTTGTCCTTATGCTTGTTTCCTAACCTCAGCAGGCTGGTAAGCCTTTGCTTCAGTGCTAGCCCATGCAGCAGCAAATTAGAGAAGTACAGTAAGGTAGGAAATCAGATCTATTGCATCTTTTTGCTCACCAAATCAATACTTGTCTTATCAGTTGATAAATACAG
Organism: Pseudotriccus pelzelni; assembly: GCA_035584735.1. Classification (NCBI taxonomy): domain Eukaryota; kingdom Metazoa; phylum Chordata; class Aves; order Passeriformes; family Tyrannidae; genus Pseudotriccus; species Pseudotriccus pelzelni. The sequence goes on along the minus strand of JAWMRA010000001.1, from coordinate 83,634,271 downwards.
AAAGACGAAGATTCTCAAGTCACTCCACCTTGCCCTCATACCCCAGACTCTTGGGAACTCAATTATCCCTTGCTGCCTTGGCTATTTAAAGTAGCACCAGCCTTTTATATGTTTGAAGACTGTAGGGTTTTATTGGAACTCTTATTCTTCAAATTAACGTTTCCTTTCATTCCACAACTCATTCAGTCTGTCCTAGTAAATTTTAGATCTTCAGTTTCTGTGGTCCTACTCCATGTCTTTATGTTCCCTGTGAACTTTCTGACTGACAGTACCTATCTTGGTATTGTGCTTGAAAGTAGGTCTCAAAATAATTTTTTAGGTGAGACCTTCCTTACCACTGTCACACAGAAGAGAATGATCTTTTCAGGCACCCTTCTTGTTTGTGTAGCTAATGACAGTGACTTACATTTGGGAATTTACATATGTTCCAAGAAATATCATTTAGGTTTCCTTCACCACATTCTCCAATTTTCAAGTTCATTCTCCGTCCTCATTCTGTCCTTTAGCTGCTTAAAGCCACTCCCAGCTTGATACCACATTATTATTATTTTTTTTTCTGTGTGTGTTTATCTTTTGTATGGTTAATAAAACTATTAGATAATTCTGAATCAAGAATGGAACCTTGTCTGATTCAGCCATTCAGATTCCTTTTTTTGTCATAGTCTACTAAGAGGCAAATATAATGAAGCAGTTTTCCACTACTGTTTCTTGTTATCGTGTTCATATGCATCATAATCCACCTCAGTAAAGAAAACCACCATAGATATTTAAAGGAAGAGAGAATAAGGTTCCCTGATAACCAGTCTATTTCCTTCTCAATTAAAATCTCCTTATCTCTATTTTCACCACTCTCCTCTAGTTAACAGAGGATGTTTAGCAGCAAAGCACATTTACACAATCTTTTAAAAGACTGGAAATGTAAACTAAGGGAAATTTTTTTTTTTCTTTGTTCAATATGCTAAATCTAGCTGAGATTTTTTTTAATATAATTTTTTTTACAGAGTTTAAAAAATAAATGTATATTTGTTTTGAGATTCACTCAAAGGAAGCTATTTAGCAAAAACATTTCAGTATGAAAGGATTTTCATTTGGCTAACACTTCCACTTAAGTGGGAAAGTGAATACAGTTCAGCAAAAAGATTTCAACGCCTACTCAACCCATTAACTGTTGCTAACAGATGTGTCTGAAAGAGTTCTTTCTATGGGTAAATGCATAACAGCCACTTGCATAATTCCCTAGACTGTGCATGGTTAACTTCTATTCATAACATTGTAGTGTGCCTGTTGCCAAAAAACCTGTCAGGCTTCCAGGAAAGTGACAGCAATATGATCTACCATCAGACACTTTTTTGCTTTCTTTTTTTCCCCCCTTCTCAAAGAGAAAAACTCGTATGTGACATTTTTTTAAGGCAAAAAAAATGGTATGGTATACCAAGTAAAAGCATTTTGTGTCAACAACAAAGACTCCTAATTCAGTCTCATGCAGTTACTGCCCAACTCAGCTCTGTGTAAAGTGTCAGGGCAGAGTGGAATCTTCATTTATCAGAAGTATGGTATTTGGCTTGGACCACTGGACATGGAACCTTACAAATTAATACAATGTTTCCTTTTTTTATTTAATCTGAATTTCATATGTGCTTCTCAATTCCAATAACCAAAATTAGTCTTGTGGAAGATTTTCAGCAAGGATTCTCATTTCTCAGCTGGCCCCTAGACATTTTCAACACTCAGATTCTTTTCTTGTATTACATCTGTCTCCTGCAGCCATACAGTCTGTTTAGTCGTTCTGTCAACATACTGCGTTAGTTGGTCTAGCTACACATTTTTATGCAAAGCTTTCAAATCTAGCAGTTTTCTGCTGATAGAGGGGAGTGATACATGAGATTTGACTTCCATTAATAGTTTACAGAAGACAATCAACCTTTTAATAGAACCATGTGATAAACCAACTGTGATATACCAAGATAAACCTGGCAAACAAAGATGTAACAAATGTTTTTTTCCTGATGCTTCTGTGGATAGACTTTTACCTAACCTCATTTTCTCTCCTCATTTTCTAGGAAACAGACTGAACTTGAAATACACCTTAACCTGTTTTTGAAAAATCCTCATTTTGTGACTCAGTCAAACCACATTTGATCCTGTGTATAAACCATTGGTCTGGCCACTTGATTGTGTCCAGATTTATGGGATAGAGTGAGGTTTTAAAATCCCCACAACCCTGCTGCCCCCAAACACCTTGCCAAATTATGAGTTTGTCTTTAAAAATGGAAATATAAGCATGGCATCTCTGTTGACCTTGCATCTGTTAGAAAGAAATGCTGAGCTGCTTATCAAACTCTTTCAGCACCACTGATGCCAAGGAAAAAGTTCTCAATATCGTCCCAGCTTGTGGAATGTTTCTCAAAACTGAAGAGAATTTTAACTATTTTTCGTTTTGGTTTGGAGCAAATCGTTAGTAGAGGACAGTGGTAGTAATGTTCCATTTACTCAGATTTGGTGTGTTTATTTCAAGCTGTTTTAGCTTAAGCAATATCACTGCTTATATGAATGTGTTTTAGTTTAAGAGTGCTATGAACTGGAACTGCTATGAGAGACTGAAAGTCATCTTAAACCTGCTCCTGTATTTTACCAGTGTAAATGGTTCTTGAACTGAAGCAGGCCTGCTCTTTTTTATCACTTATCCATCATTTCCAGATGGCTCACTTGAACTGCCTGTGGGGTTGCTATGTTCTACAGTGCAGGGGAGAATTCTTTGCTGGAGATTTTTCTACATCTTAGTGACAGTGAGAAGATAAGGCAGGCTATTCCTGTACCACTTTAGTAACACAGGAATTCTGCTTGGAGGAGGATTGCTATTTGTAAAACCAGTCATGTTTAGTGAATGGGGTCAGCATCTGTAAATAGCTAAGGAGTTTGTATCTGCAGAAAAACTGAGGGTGGCTTGGAGAATAATTTGCACTGCACTTATGAAATAAGGCCTCACAGTGAGTCTGATGCAATGTAGTGTGCCTTTAGCAGGTTGCTGTTTCTGGGTGATCTTTATTCACAGTTGTTGCATTCTTGACTGTTGACCGTCCATAAGCTGCCTGTGACAGCAATCATCTTCCTGTTTGCTTGCTTGGTAACACAAGTGTGTCAACCTTTTGGACAACTCCCCCTCACAGATATTTACAATGATTTATGTATTTCTTCTCAGCAGCTTGATTTAGAAACAGATTAGAAATATAAAGTTCCTTTCTTAAAATCCAGGAGCCACTGTCAACTTTCCCATCAGAAATGGGACATGGCTGTGTGTGGCTGCTGCATTCCCAGGCAAAGGATGAAAAACACTTTCAAAACCCTCCCTACAACTGATTATAATTGCTCTCGCCATTACCATTCTCATCATAATGTGCTGCCTTTGCCCTTGCTTCCAACTAATAATCAGTGCTTACTGATAGAGGTTAAATGTGATTGTTGAAAGATACAGGTTAAAAAGAGCAGCAGCCAGTTGGGTCCATACTGATATAATAAAAGCAGTTACACTTCAGAGATCAGAATCATTGAAACAGCAGCTGAAGCAGCTGCAGATTCTCAGGCTCAGTAGGATGTTCAAATGCCCTGTTTTGGTTTTAGTTTTGGTTGGAGTGTTTCAGCAGAGTGGATTAAAAATGTCTTCTACTGGGAAGGCGATTAAAATTAACTGGTCAAATAAGCTGGAAGTAATGATGTAAGTGAAAAGCTGACAAATTTTGTTACAGAATGGTCAGACGGGAGATGAAGAGTGATTTACCATATTTAAGGATTTGAAAGCTACTGCAAATTAGAAGCTGAATTGTTGTAACAGATTTTAGTCAGGCGTGTGGATTCAAATGGACTGTGCTTTAAGACCGTGAATATAAATCAGTGGAGAAGTGCAAATGGTTTTAGATCTTAAGTACATTATTTCACAGTAAACAACCTGTGATAAGAGGTCAATTTTTAAAGGTCTACCTTTAAAGAAAGAAAAGCCAAACTGAATGAAAATATCGGTAGATTTTCAGTTCCCAGTGTTTCACTGACAGTTAGGAATCTCATAGGTTCTGAAAATATTAGTGGAAAGCTGTCTCTATTTTTAAAGATCTAGGTGATAGCAATAGATAGACATCAGATCAGGACCACTCTTGTAATCATCTTTAAATCAGCGTGTGCGGTGTCAGAGTCATCCTGCCCTTATATAATGGAAAATCTTAATGCTTTAGAAAAAGCTATAAATATGATAATGGCACCAAAGAAGAATACCACTCTTTGAATTTCCCTATTAATTATAATTTTGACAATATTCTCAGTGCCTATAATACAAGAAGAGAGCAGAAATGAGTCACCGTGTCTTGACTCAGCTGCTTATTAGAGTGCTACTTGTAAGTAAACCTACTAACTTTGTGATGTGCTGAAGACAATTCCCAACTTAGTTTGTAAGTCTGGCATTGCCCCAACAAGAGCTCTTTCCATTTACACACTTGTGCTTCTGCAGAGGTTTTTCATACTGAAATTACGAAGCAGTGAAAAAATATACTGTACAGTGAATGCAGAAAATCAAACTTAGAATCTTCACATGCCCTGTACTTCTGAGTACTGTACTGAACTTCATTCCCAGTGTTTTACAATTTTGGTTGTGATATGCCTCTTTTCAGCCACTGTGGGGTCCCGTAGGAACATTAGCATTTTGTGTGCAAGGGAGAAGAGCATATTGTCAGAATTTTCTTCTCCTGTACTTTCTACCTGAATGCTACTTGTGGGAGCTTTACATCTCTAATTATTCTCAAATAAGTTTTATTTTTCCATTTTGTCACTGTCTTTATTTAATAATTTTTTTTCTTGTCTCCCCTAATCTTAGCCCACGCTTAAATGCAAATTTTTTTGTTTGTTTCTTTTATTGGCACTTGTAGTCCCAGTGGGGATTTCTAGCCAATTAGACACTCAGATTACAGCTGTTAAGTAGAACAAGAGAAGATTCTCCAATTTGCCTCCCAGTACCAAGAAAAGCAGAGGCAACCTTGTAGGGGCAGCTCCTCACCAAGGGCAGCACTGCTGTCACAGATGATCAGTTATTCACAGTTACTCCTCAAGGATCACTAGTAGATGCAATTAACTGTAAAATTACCAGATATAACTCCAGTGTTCTTTGAAAAACTCTATTTTGCTTCATTCCCAATAGAAATATTCGTGTGTAATCTTTCATAAAGTAGCTTTTTTACTGCTTGTGCAATTAGTTGATAGTATGTGTATCTTCTTTTTCACAGTCAAAAAACTAGTATGATCCAAAGCAGAGAGAAAATTTTTTAGTCAAATTCATCTGTAGGTCAAGGTCTACAGCAGTGCTGAGAGCGGAGGTTACTAGCAGAGGTTGTTTTTTTTGAGGTGAGGATGCGGGGATTGGTTTGTTGGGGTTTTTTTTCTAATGCACACTGCTAGAACATCTCACAGGTGGGGTTTATGAAGGAAAAATTAAAGCATTTAGCCTAAGCAGTAATGTTCTTGGCATTACACTTCATGATGCCTGGCTCCCCAGAGATGCAGTATTGTTGTGAAAATCAAGCTTTTGATAAAAAATATTACAGTTTGTAAGGGTATGGGGCCAACTTTTATTCTGCTAATATCTGGATAAACAGTCATTTAAATCTTAAAAGACTGCTAAGAGTGTTTTTGCTAGGATTATTTACCCCGGACAATTTTTTTCAAGCCTACACCAGAAACCTCACAAGGGAAAGCTCAGAATAATAATACGGAACAGCAGCCAGGGCAAAGGCACTCAAATCTGTCTCAGTGTGAGTTTTTCTTTGAGATGGTATGGTGAAACACCCTGACCTTTTTCAGGGCTATTTCCTGTAAATCTATGACTTCAAGAGGAACAGTCATGGTGAACTAAACTTAGGCCTGTACTTAAACATGTACTGAATTGAAACTTAATGATTTATACAGTATCATATTTATACAGTATACAGTAACAGTATCCCAGTAAAATAATGACTCTTCCTTTTGAAATGCATTCACTCAGCTCAGTAGGAGTATCTACACCTTTATCCTGGGCAATCCATTTTTAGAATGACTTTATCTAGCAGTAGATTTTTGTAATATGCTCATTGCTGGAGAACATGTGCTGATTAGAAATCTGTGACACTGCTTCTGGACTCTGTTCTAATACAGGCTGTAAATTTCACTGAGCTGCGTGACCTTTACGTAGCTGTCAGGTAGTTCTGGCAATGTCCCTTGTTCATAAGAGACAGACGGACAACATGTAGAATTCAAAGGGTGATATCGAAGTGCACAAACTGAGTATGTTCATACTGGAGGGAGAAAAGGTTGTGACAGGATTACCTCTAAGTTCTCACATGTATCCAGTGTTCTGGTTATGTGATATACTATTTCTTTTGTCATTCAAATTCCAGTTTAGTTCTGATTTCTGATTCCTCAAAATACTTTCATTTGGAAAGATGATGCTGCTGCCCTCCTCCCAGTTTTCCAGTGAAATACAGTTAACTTTCAGTCTAATTTTTTAGGATCTGTCTTCAAAGGATTTCTGTGTACTGGGTACAGATTGTGACTATCTCTAGATAAAATATTTCCAAAAAACATTTAGAGAGCTTTTGCATAGAGGTAGTATTATTAGTATCTGAAATTACCTGGTGTTTCTGTAGTACCATACTTGTTCTTCCACGTCCTGTTGAAGTCCTTGTATGAGGATTAGCAAATTACACTCACCCCAGTGGCAGTATCCTGTCATCCTCTCCCTTACCTTTTTAATACAGCTTTCGGGGTTTCTTCTCTTTGTATTTTACATGAAGAAATTAATGTTTTACTCTAACATGTCCCCAGTTTTGTGATGGGATTAACGCAGCTTAAGCATCCAGAATGACAAACAGGTTTACATATGTAAACCTGTCTTATACAGGGAGCCTGGCCCTGTTAGCTGCAGCCATGTGCTCTCAGCAGGCATTGTGTGATAAGGCAAGCCCTACCATGTACCTGCAGGCCTAGGCCCAGCTTTTCCCACCACACACACTCACAGTGAGTTGGCTCCGACCCATATCAATATGTAATTCAGTGGGATTCAAGTCCGGTATCTCACAACTGGTCAAACATAACTTCCCTTGTGCCAATCTGTGGTAACTGATCCCAGTCACCTTCTTGTCTTTCATGTGTCTAGAAATGGTTCCCAGAATCAGCTGCTCTGTGATCTCCCCGAGTGTAAAGGTGAGGCTGACAAATTTGTTCCCTGGTTCTTGCCTCTTCCCCTTCTTGAAGATAGAGTGTCATTTGCTTTCCTCCAGTTCCCAGGCACATCTCCTGATTGCCATGATTGTTCAAAGATTATGGAGAGTGGTCTCACAATGGCATCAGCCAGCTCCCTCAGCACCTGTGGGTGTATCCTATCAGAATCCATGGACTTACGTCATTCCAATTGTCTTAAGTATTCTCTGACCTTACGTCTGAGTCGAGATAATAATGTTTGTGGCACAAATGTGTCAACTGATAACTCCTTATTTCTTGAAGAACTCAGAAAATTGTTGTGTCTCTTCAAAGTCATAAAGAAAAGTTTCAAGAGACTTTAGAATGCTGTGCCAGTATCTGGACTGTGGTTTCTCCATAGTGTGTTTTGGGATGGGGGGAGTGGAATAAAAAAGTAGGGATTCAAAAAAGGCTTTTTTGACTTGGATTTTTGTCTTCAGCAAATGCTTTTAATAACTAATTACCATGCATATGCCTGTTAATGTATTTAAGCATGAAACATTATGCAGTATTCTGTGCTAAAATCATACTTATACTGTGAAACAGCTAAAATACGTGCTAGGATTTTAATAACTTACACACAGCAGGCAAAAACATATCTGGGTAACTGAGTACTGAGTTCTAATAAGAAAACTGAAAAATTCTTGTGAGAGACCATTATATTTGGAAACCTGAATTTCATAGAGTCATATAATTTAGAAATTACGTCAGAAGGTCTCTAGTCTAACTTTTTGCTCAATGCAGGTTCAGCTGTCAGAGCAGATGGTTTTGCTCAGGGCTTTCCACTGAGTTTCTGAAAATCTCAAAGGATGGAGGTGAAACAACCTGCCTGGGCAGTGTGCTCAGGTGCCTTACTCTCTTCACCGTGAAAAAGTTTCTCCTTATACCCAGCTGGAAGCTGGATATGTCTTATTTCAACTTATGCTTGTTGTCTCTCATCCTCCTACTACACAATGCTAAAAAAACCCCATAGAATATCAGTTTGAAAGGGGATGTCAAGGATGATCAAGTCCAACCTGTCTTGGCAAAAGTACAGTCTAGACAAAATGGCTTATCACCCTGTCCAGATGAATCTTAAAAGGGTCCAACACTGGAGAATCTACCACTTCTCTGGGGAGGTTATTCCAATAGCTGATTTTTCTCATTGAGAAAAATTTTCCCCTTGTGTCTGATTGGAATCTCCCTAGAGGTAACTTGTACTCATTACCCCTTGCTTTTTCCATGTGACTCCTTTTAAAAATGGAGTCTCCATCTTTTTTTGTAGCCATCCTTTAAATACTGGCCTTCAATAAAGCTTCTTTTCTCAAGGATGAACAAACCCAATTCTCACAGCCTCTCCTCACATGGCAAGCTTCCAAGCCCCTTGATTATCTCTGTGGCCCTTCTGGACCTTGTGCAGTCTATCCACATATTTTTTGTATAGCAGGGACAAAAACTGGAAAAAAAAAAAAAGCTTGGCTTTGTCTTCTTGTTAAGGTACTGATAGAACCTGCTTGGTCCCTGCTAGATCCCTCTGAAGCTCCCACTTCTCCAGGCTGAACAAGCCCTGTTCCCTCAGCCTCTCCTCAGAGGGCAAGTGCTTCCTGACAATCTTGGTTACCTGCTGCTGGGGGCTTAATACCTTGTTTAAGTAGATCCTGGTCCTTCTTTTATGTGAAGACCCAAAACTGAACATCTTATTCTAGGTGCAGCCTAACAAATGCTAAAGGAAGGAAGACAATTACTTTTCTTAGTTTATTGGCTGGGCTTCTGTTAGTACAGCCCAGGATGTTGTTGGCCCTTTCTTCCAGGGAAGGGCTACTGTTGACTCATGTTCAGCTTGCTGTCTACCAAGATATCCGAGTCCTTTCCGTGGCTGAGGAGTTGTTCCTCAGTTAGCCAGACTTCAGCCCACATCATTGCCAGGCTTTCTTACCAGGTGCTGATCTTGGCATCTGTGCTTGCTGAATTTCACTGTAGGTCTTTGGGCCTATTCTTCTAATCTGCAAATCATAGAATGGTCTGGGTTCAAAGAGACCTTAAAGATCATCTAGTTCCAAGCAGGGACTTGAGAGATGTGGAAAGCCTAACTGCCAATGAAGATTGAAGCAAAGAATTCATTGAGAACCTCAGTCTTTTCCATATCCACTGTGACCAGTTCTCCCTTCTCATTTACCAGGAAGCATATACTCTCCTTGGCCTTTCATTCCTGACCTATGTATTTATAGAATCCCTTCCTGTTATTCTTCCCATTCCTTGCCAAATCTTGCTCCATCTGTGCCTTAACTTGCCTGATCCCATCCCTACACAACCAAACCATGTCCCTGTACTCTTCAAAAGTCACATGTTCCTGCTTCCACTGACTGTGCATTTCCATCTTGCTCTTAAGTTTGAGGAGCAGGTCCTTGCTCAGCCGTGTTGGCTTCCTGCTTGCCCTGTTTGAGTGTGGATGGAGAGCTTTTGTGCTCTAAGAAAATTGTCCTTAGAGAGCTTCAGCTCTAATCAGCTTCCTATCCTTAAGGATGATTTCCCAGGGGATCTTATCCACTAATTTTTTAGACATCTGGGAGTTCTGTCTTCCAAATTTCAGGGTTCTGACCTTGCTCTTTGCCATGCCCATAGAATCACAGAATGGCTTGGGTTGGAGCAGGCCTTAAAGATAATTTAGTTCCAACCCCCCCTGCCAAAGGCAGGGACACCTTTCACTAGATCAGGTTGCTCAAAGCCCCATCCAACCTGGCCTTGAGTGATTCCGGAGATGGGGCATCCACAGCTTTTCTGGGCAACCTGTTGCAGTGCCTCACCACCCCTACACTATAGAATTTTTTTCCTACTGTCTAATCTTTAAGATCTGGACTAGGACAATCTTGGAAAACACTTGTTCTCCACTTTTTATCATTAAAAATGAATGATTAAGATTAGAAAGGAGCGTTATATAATGTACGGGTTTTCTCTCTCAGACTAGTTCGTGTCACTTTTATAAACTTCATAGAGTCATTATGGCACAATGTCATCAGGAAACTCACCTGAAACTTCAGTTTTCACTTTGGTCAGAAGACTAAAAAGTAGCAATTTGTTTTCAAACTGACTGAGAAAGTCCAGTTTAATTTTTGGAATGGGAAACTTGGTTTTTAGAAAGATTTTTAATTGCAATAAATTTCTAAAACAAACTTTCTGGGGAGGTGCTGAGATTCTTATGGCCAGAACTTTTGAAGACTAGATTAGCATCTGACTACATCAAATTGGGTGTGCTCTGCTACTGTGTAAACTGGCTGTGATAGAAGAGGAACTGATTGGTGTCTTGAGGTCCTCTATTATGACTGTACATTTCACACTCCTCACCTGTCTTGTATATGTTTCAGTGACATACATATGATAATATATATGATAAAACATATGGTAATACATGTGATAAAATACAAAAAAATGTATCCTGTAAAGCACTGGTGTAATATGTTCTCCTAATCAGTGCCAGAGTCTGATTAGCATTAAATTCCTTCTCCTACTGTTCTAGAGTTTCAGGCTGGAATGGGTAACAGTAGGCTTTTGCTCTGGATTGACATGCAAATAGAAACAGAAGGAAACAAGAAAGGGTTTTGTCTTTTCTTAAGCTTTTCTGCTGCTCCAGAGCAGAATTTTGCATTCTTAGGTAAAGCTGATCAGAAGAACCCAGAATGAGAAAACCCTGTGAAAACACTGTGATGAAAACGTTCTGGACTCAGTTTAAGGAGGCATTCACTAAATGAGGAAATCTGTGATAATCAATGATTAGCATGGAATGTGACATGGTAGTATTTGTGCACTGTCTTTGTGTCTGATTTTCTGTTGGCAGCAGTAGAGATGTTGATATGAGTAAGTGAAGCAAAGAGCCTGTAAGACAGCCAAAACTTTCTTTAATTTTCAGTGAAACACTTACCAACTGCTTCTCTTCTTTCTGCACTTCTACTGTCAGCAGAGAGTTTATAAAGTTGTTTCTTGGCTATCCAGTGCTTTAGAAACAGGAAGGGATGTCAACAGAAAGAGCTTGAAGTATGATCTGTACAAGGAAAAGGAGTTAAATTGGTTTCCTCTTTGTTGTTTTTATCTTGCTATTTATTTGTTGGGTCCTTTATAGACCACTCTAGTTTTAAGGGAGAATTCTCTTTGACAGAGAATTGATAATGTCAAGGCCTTTAGGGCTAATCCTTACCTACAGGTTTCCCTGTTAGAGTTCAATCAAGGCTTATAGAAGGTTCTTAAAATTGAGAGAGAATGGGAAATGAAGAATGTAATGACTAAGCCTTCTACTTCTAAATTTCTGATACTTTATAGTAATCTAGGTCTATATTCTGCTAGTATCTTTGTGCTTGCTGTGGTTATCTACATTATGCTGAAAGTCTGTTAGCTTTGAGAACAGAAGAAGAATTGAAGTGCAGTGACAAAGAAGTTTAACTGTGAAAGACTTATGTAATGCCTGGTACCATGGACTGAGAAATTTTACAAGAAAAAGTAACATGTTTTTCTATAGATAGCATTAAATGATCTTAAGTATTTCCAAAAAGTCTTTTTGTAGCTTTTTGCAGTTTCCAAAATGCAGTTTATACCCAAAGATATTCCATAATATCATACTTGCAGCTTTTGAAGACCACTCTGAAATCTGGACTGCAACCCTGCCTTTTGATCCCAAAATGACTGTACTGCATTCACAAGTTATTGTGAATATTCTCAAAATACCTTATATTAATTGAGCTTTTTATTATAAAGTCTCTGGAGTTAGCAAAATTGATCAAATCATTGAAGTATTAATATAAAAAGTTGCCTTCAAGGATGGATGCACAAAAATTCTTGGTATTTCTTGTGTTGAACATGTATTAGGCATTTTATTTCCTTATTTCTGGTAAACTGCAGCTATGCTCAATTAAATGGCAATGCTGGAACTTTTGCCAGGCACAGAGTCATGAAAATGAGAGGAGAGGATTCTGTTATAACAAGCAGTGCCACACGTTCCAAAATGCCCTCTGATTTCGTTGCCTAATTACATATTTGTTGTGCAGATTTCAGTTTTGGAAAAAGCTAAAAATGGCATGTGTAGTGGAGTAATCAGTCATTCTATATGAGGTAAAAACTCAAGCTCTTTTTGGATACTTTTTTCCCCTTGAAACTTGTACGCATAGATAAGGACTGCTTTAAGACTCTTATGGTCTCTGAATCTTACTGTAATGTAGTCCATTAAACCTAGGAGAGATTATTCAATTGTTATGGGAGGCTGGTAGTGCAAACAAAAGTCAAGGAAAAAATGTGCATTATGAGAGAAGCATTTGAAAATTAGTTTGAATAGAGGACATGTTTTTGTCTGTATCTTCTACAGCAAACAGTAGAAAAATGCCTCATCCTCTTGTAGACAATATGAAATCCATTGATGTGGAAAGCAGCAAAGGCAGAAAATTGAATATGTCATAGATTGTAACGGAGTGAACTTCAAACAGCCTGTTTGGATATAATAGACTGCCATAAATACATCTATGACATGGAAAGCATGCCAGCTGAAATTACAGAGGATTTTCTTAGTCTGAGAAATGCATATTCCAAAGATTGTTTTTGGTCTAATGCTTTCTATTCCAGAAAGACTTAGGTGGTGAATTCAAACTGTATTTGCAGTTCCTTCGCAGCTTTGGTGTAGAATATTTAGCACAGATATTCAGACAGAGGTTTTTTTCTTTCTACGTGATATTCCTGCCCTTTCTGCCTTTCTGTCCTATCTTTATTTCTAAACATTTTCTATTCTTTATTTTTAATGTTTCCTTTCTTTTCTGATTTTTTTTAATGGTTCAAAAAGATGAACTGAAATGTGTGATGATGTGGGGATAAGCAAAACTGAGCTTGGATCTCTAAAATACTGCTGGAAGACATAAATAGAATAAATTGATTACTTTTTAGGGAATAATTGCTGGAGTACTGTTTTTGTAGTTAGATATACTTACCACCACCCCCAGAAAATGCACATGTGCATAAGTGAGTGCACACGTATGAGTTGAGTTCCCTTTTATGGATGAAGATGACTTTTAACCCATATAAATGAAATCTTCGAACAAGCTGATGAAAATCACCAGAAACTCCAGGTATGAGATTCAGTACTTAAAAATAAGTCAAGACAAAAACTTGTGAAGTTAGAGATGAGTTTAACAGAGACTGTGCGTTTGGTTTGCTAGGGTTTGAAACTAGTTTTGCAGATAAAATACTGGGCAGAAGGCCTGGGGAGGGTGTGTCTGAGGTAGCTCAAGGTCCTTTCCCTCTGCCTCTGTGGAGGACCTCCCTCCTTGCGAAGGTCGCTACGCACTTGAAGTGATGCCCTTTGACCAATGCTGTATTGCAGGGCTCTGCATGCCTGCCCTGAATCGAGAGGAGGGGCCAAGTTACAGTTATGGCTAATGCGGCCTTTTTCATAAAATGTAGCAGAAGAGGCTCTTTGGTTTAGGCTGTGATGAATTAAAGGCATTACTGAAGTGAATGGCAATTCATTTCACTTTGACTTCCAGCCTGCCATCAGCTTATAATGGCATTGTCACTAATGATTTGGTGAGAATGATTTCTCTTTATATAACATCTGTCATCCAGAAGCATCCCGAAGTGATCTATAGTCTAATTTACTTATTACTCAGAAATTGCTTTTTTTCTCTAGTAAAATGCATCTTTGGATGAAAGGTATACTACAGCTCTACTACAGCTCAAATCTACTTGCTAGAGACAATCGGGAAATGAAAATGGTTCTTAGTAAGGTCATAGTATTACAGAATAGTTTTGGTGGAAGGGACCTTTAAAGGTCATCTAATTCACCCCCCTTCAATGAGCAGGGACATCAGCTACACCAGGTGCTCAGACCCTCACCCAACCTGACCTTGAGTCACAGAATCAACTAGGTTGGAAAAGACCTCTGAGATCATTGAGTCCAACCTTTGACCTAACATCATCTTGTCTTCTTGGCAATGTTTTTAGGGATGGGTCATCTACCACCTCTCTGGGCAACCTGTTCCAATTTTTTACTGCCCTTGTTGTCCAGGCAGAAATATCTGCTCCTGCTAAGCAAAAGTTTAGCTACAGCTAATATGCATGTAATCTGTGCTGTACAAACTTCCGTATGAGGAGGGAGATCTTAGGAGCAGTTTGTGGAGAGACAGGGCACAGCTAAGGGAAGATAAGGTTCTGCATGCAGGTGTATCTGTGCTGTGGAATGGAAAACCAAGTCAGAAACTCTGCTTTCTGAAAGAAACCATATCCTTGCACTTAAAGTTATGAGGGTTTTTTTGTGGAGAAAGTCTCATACTTCAGTGTCATATAGATAACTGCTCATTTAACTTAATTTTCATGTTACAAGTTGGATAATTGGAAGGTTGCCTAATGTCTTTTGAAGAAAAATGCAATGTAAATATTTAAATTTACAGATTTAGTTTTAATAAAAGAGTGGGAATTTAGATTTCTGCTCATCAGACTATGAGATCTCAACATCAGTGGGGAATGATGAAAACAAGAAAGCCCTCCACACAACTGTGAAAAGGTTATAGCTTCTTTATGTACTGGGTTTGAAAGAGAAAAGGACTGCAAACTTCTTGACCTGTTTCTTGTAAGGGCCTTCTGCACAGACAGAAACGTGATCTCTTGTAGAGTATAGGAAGATCTGTGTATGCATTCCAACATACAGTTGCTCTAATGATAACAAATGAAAACAGAGGATGTTTCAAAGCCAGCAACTTATTTGTTGTTAGTGTAATAGTAGTGTTTGGGGTTTTTTAATATAAATGCTTATTTTTGTTTCTGTTTTGAGACAAATGTTCTAGCATTTTTATATACTGTCCTGATGGATGAAAAACCTTGATGTTTCTATTTCACAGGTAGTCACAGAATGGTGGGATGGCTGAGGGTGTAAGAACCCTCGTAAGATCATCTTAGTCCCCTGCACAGGGCATGATAAACCAGGACATGTTATCCAAGGCTGTGTCCAGTTGGGTTTTTAATATATCCACATATGGATACTCCACAAGTTTTTTGGGCAATCTGTTCTGATATTAGACAGCTACTGCAGTAAAAATGTGTTCTCTTGTGTTCAGATGGAATTTCAACATATCCTTTAAGTTCAATATTGCTTTGAAAAATTGAAATGATTACTCTTGTTCTAAGTCAAGTGAATTCAAAGGATTTTTTTCCCTTTTTAGTCAAACCTGAATGACTTTTTTATATAAATTGAAAAAGTTGTTTTAAGAAAGAAGAATAAAAACTTTAGGGGAATTATTTTAGACAGGATTTTAGTTTTTTAAGAATTGAACTCAAACAAGGGTAACTTAAAACACTGTAAGATAAGAATGAATTCTAGAATTCTTGCGAAATTATTCACTCTGCAAGAGGATAATAAAAGAGACTTCAACAGTGTTCAGACGTGGAGTCTTCTCTGAGAAATGAACAGCAACACTGATAAAATCATAATTGTTTGGATACTGGCTATGCTTATCATGTTAGAAGGGTGTTTGAAGGCCTACTGAACCATTTTGAAAAGTACTAGGAACCAAATAGACTGTTTTTTTCTATGATATGATCTCCCAAGAAAGAAGAACTTTTGCAAGGGAATCCACTTAGTTAGTTGCCTGAAAATACATTATTAATGCTGAGTGCAGCAATCAAGTTTGTAAATACTGGTTTGTGCCAGTTTTAATTTTTGATTTGTTCAGTGGTAGAAAACTGTTTGAAGTATTGTGTCTGCTTGGAGCATCCTTCCTTGGCACCAGTGTAGATAGCAGTGAAAGGGATCTTCAATGAGACCTTGATTTCACATTGTGGCCAAGTAAAAGAGTGCATGAAAAGATGTGGGGTAGGAAATTGTGTCTTACATGGCTGATGGACAAAAGAGTGTGAGAGATAATTTAATCACAGATCTCTTCAATATCCACGTCAAGGGAAAAATCACATCTGACAACCCTACATCTGAATGAATCCAGGGTGTTGGAGTGATTGTACTCCTTTTCTGTATCCTTGGACAGCACTCTTTCAAACTTAATTACTTGCAGTTAGGTTGTCATGGTTTAATCCCAGCTGGCAGCTAAGTCCCACACAGCCACTCAGTCACTCCCCTCAGTGGGATGGGGGAGAGAATCAGAAGGGTAAAAGTGAGAAAACTCATGGGTTGAGATCAAGACAGTTTAATAGGTAAAGAAATGCAAGCAAATAAAATGAGGAAATTCATTCACCAATTTTTAAAGGCAGGCAGGTGTTCAGCCATCTCTAGGAATCCAGGGCTCCATCACACTTCAAGCTTAGACCTGCTGACCAAGGCACAACCAGTTCCTGACCAGTGATTGGCACCTGTTGTTTTTTAAAACCTATTTGCACACCTACAGAAAATGAGTAGCCAAATAGTTTGGAGTCTTTAAGCCTCATAGCTATTATACCCAGATGCCTTTTTAATATTTTTTTTTCTGTTCACCCTCATCAGTCCCGCAACATTAGCTAGAACTCTTCAGACAAGGCATTTACAGAAGGTTTCCAAACAGTTTATGTATTTATTTATTTAGTCATTACCTAGCGTTTGGAATTATGAAATGAAATATAGATTTACTTAAAGAAAAACCCAAACCCCCACACCATCTGGACAGAATCCGGAATTTGTCAGATTTACCCTTCTAGAAAATTGTTTTATGCTTTGCTCTTATAACTTTTTCAAAGAAAAACTGACCTTTCTAAAGAAACTGATTATGTTCAGAAATTTCGGCCAATATTTGGATGCTCTAATAGTTCTTATTGTTAAAAAGCATTTTGGAAATATTGACCCTTCTGCAATGCACTGTCAATTGTAGGAGCGGAAGGGCTTCACACTGACTTACAACATAATGCATTATGCTGATTTTCATTATCATATTTTATGTGGGTGTTTTTTCCCATCAAGAAGTCCAAGTAAATACACAAAATAAGACAGTTTTGCAAACCATGTATGAAGATCTTTGGAGTGACCATTTTATATTTATAAGTAAATAAAAGCTCCATCTGAATTGTTATGTAATACAAAAGCCTCCTGATTTAGAAAGCAAACCGGATTATGCTTTTCTAATGTATTTTTCAGTAACACTTAAAAAGTGGTCTATTTTCCAAATGATGCAATAAAGAATATCAAGCTACATCTTCTAAAACACGAATTTTAATAGCTCTTCAGTGTTTTGATATTACAGATTCAGATCACACATTGCTTTGAATGCAGATTGTTTTTACCTAGTCGTGAAGGATGTTACTCTTATGGGTACTTTAAAAGAAGTAACAAAGAGAACCAATGTATGTCCAGGAGAAGAATGATTTTTCAAAACAACCATTTAGAAGAGTCCTTTGTGATCTCAGCAGTGATGGTACTTAAAGTCTTGTATTATTTATTCTCCTTGTTAAAATGTATTTCATGAGACTCCAGGCACGCATGATATATATGTGAGTGAACTCTGGAAAAAACAAATAGGAGACTTCCCAAATAAACCTGCAGCTCTAAACCAGTAAGTACAACATCCCCTCCCACTCCATCTTCACTGAGACTCTGGAATCTCTGTAGGACAGTTCTAGAGAGAAATATTTTTAGTATTTATCATCATCATTTTTGTTTCTACAAGAATTTCCAAAGACAGTGAGAGAAGTTCAGTGGGAGAAGGGAAAGATGGGACGGCTGTCAGAAGCTCTTAGAGAAGGTACCCTGGTAGTTTTGTCTTCAAACGAATACTTTACATCCCCTACTTCCTCTGCTTTCCACCCTTAACAGAAGAGATGTGACTGAAATGAAAAAAACACCTTTGGAAATAAAACTTGTTTAAAATGAGCTATGAATGGCATGAAAACATCTGCTGCATACCTACCATACAGAAGTTGCAGCACTTATAGGTTCTCAGACTATTCCCTTTGCCATTCCATTGCCATGCCTTTAGTAATGACTAACATCTGTCGCCTGTTTATTCTTTTCCCCATACCCCAAGGGAAGAACTGTGTACAGTGAAATATTTTGTTTGGTTTATTTTATTAAATTTATCCTGCATATATTCACTGTAAGTTTGTTATATGAAGCATTGTCAAAGAAATATTCTTTGAAAACTCAAATTGGTATTGCCTTTAGTCCTTTGAAAGATCTTCCTGTGACCTTCAGCTGTCCCTGGAGAAAGCTCATCTTTATCAAGGACAAACCTTTACCTTCAGGTTAGACAGTTGAATTGAATGATTAAGCTAAGAAATACTGATTTGTATCAAATACAGTAATATTCCCTGGACTGACTGATAATAGCAAACGCTCTAGCCAAGCAAACTGAAAAGACAGCATTGCACTCAGATAAAGTTTATATAAATATAACTAATATAACTAAACTCCAGATTGCTCTAAATATAAGTATGGGAAAGAGAAAAAAAATCTTAATGTTGGAAAGGCAGTCCTAAAAATATATTCAGCAAAATATTTTATTCAGTTCTTTGTAAACACAATGCTTTTTTTCTAAAGTTACTTTTTTGAACAGTATTTGATGTTTAAAAGAAATATTTTTGTATTCCATTGGAAAATTTTCAGTACACAAATATCTAAGTAAATTTATAAACACCACATTTAAATACCTGTTTTCAAAGAGAAAGTAGATAAAAACAAATAAATCACTGTAATGAGATTAAAAGGCAAAGCCCTCAGGAAGGCTGTTTATAATGCATCCTGCAAAGAGCAGGACTTTTCTTAAAAGATTAGCATATGGTGTAATTCTGAAAAATATCGCTGCTGAAAAACTGAAGGGTAAAATTCTGTAAGAGAAATTATAAATTCTAACAAAGCAGCTAAGTGGACAGAAGCAGAACAACATCTTCGTTTCTCCAGGCTTCATTAAACAAGCATTAAAATCCTCTTAACACAATCTAGCAGGAATAAAACAATGGTTGCTGTTCAAATAAGTGAAGTCACATCCCCATAAACCATTAAAGTGATACAAAGTATGGTACAAAATGGAGGTTTTCTGGTTCTCTTCAAGACAAGTCACAATTTCTACAGCAGTGATGGTGGTTTGGAAGGAACGCAGTAGAGAGATTTTCCTTTCAAATGAATATGGATTAAGACCTATGCCTAGGGGAACGGAAGAAGCTGGAGGGTGAACCATAGTAATTGTGTTGCTGAGTCTCTCAGTGAAGTCTCAACTGAGCCTCGATCAACAAGATATTAAAAAGTGTTACCCTAAGAGTTTTATTACCTACGCTTAGTCTCACTTGGTGGTTTCTGGAAATTTCTTAGTGTATATACTCCAGTTTTCAATAACTCTTCAATAAAAAACAGCTGAGGAGAGGAAAGAAAAGATTCAAGAAGCTCCAAAATCTCTCCTCCAAGCATTTCCTTTTGCTCTTCACACTGATTACCTTCATTGCTACTATGCTGGTGCAAAAAACCCCAAACAAACAAGGTAAGAGAGATTTCTGAACCCAAGTCCCCCTGCCCCAAGAACACCTCTTGCTGTAGTAAGCACTTACCCTAGACTCAACAGAAGCTTTTTCACTGACTCTAATACTCTTTACACAAGCCATAGAAAGTACAGGGCCTTAACTGCTAGTCTTGAACCTTGTTTGTCAACTGTAAGCAATTTATTCTGGTTTTAATGCTGTTCAAAGACTACATTAACATATGTCAGTATGATTTTTTGAATCTGGCTTTGATTATACTTTGTGACCTCAAGCTTTTCTGTCTCTGTTTTTTCTGTCAATTCAGAGACTTATTCATGGTCTAATTTTTTTAAGTACATGTGCTCATCCCTTGCTGCTAACACCAGTGTACCACTACAGTCATATTTGAAGTTTGCCATCTATCTGGTTATGTTAATTAGTCCTTCTCCTACCAGTACTAAATCTGTTTTATTTCTTACTTCTAATTTGCCAGGTGCATTAAAGAGCACTTCAAAGAAGTGCCTTTTTTTTTTTTTTTTGCTTTCAAAAGATTCTTTTGAGCCTGTGTAAATGGTAAGCTTTAAGTTGTAGTCTTTATAGAGTGCCTAGTCTTTATCTTTGCACCCTTCAGACTACTTAACTATCATTGTTGTGGCATGCACAAATAGGCTTCCTTAGAAGTGATGTTTTCTCGGGGTATTAACCTCTGCCATTGAATCTCTCTCTGTTGTTTCTCAGTAGATTTTTGCATAGCATAGTACATAGAAAACTGTGTAAAATATATTGACTGCCATAGGAAAACAGCTGCACTTATCCTTCAAAGCTTAGTTGGCTTATGTTTGGAAAGGAAAGGCCTAAAGATTATTTGTGTCTGAAAATTTTCATCTATTAGAAACATTAGAAATTTGTAATAATACATTATAACATCGATTCATACAGTGTTCCCATCAATGACGAATCTGTATATAGGATTTTCAAGAAGATAGACCCATCTTAATGGGCTTTTTGATATATCATTGAAATAGGGTATCCTTTTAAAGCAGAAGTGGTCAAAGCAATGACAGAACTTAACAAATAGAGAAGAATTGATTTTTCTGCCCCACTCCAACCGCTTTCAGCTATGGAAGTGCCTAAGAAATCTACTTCAACAATTCCTAATTCTCCATTTTTAAGATGGCAAAGAAACACGAGGAAACAAAACCAATTCATTTGCTGCCAGGATGGTCTGGTCTGGCCATACTGTATTTCACTCTAATTCGGTTCCAGATTAAAGAAAATTCAAGATTATCGGATTCTTGACAAAATAGTGGTCTCCCGTATTTCCATTACGTGGAATAAAAGAAGTGTCCAATGATTGGAAGAGCTGTTGATGTTCTCTCTCTCTCTTGGTATGTTGTCAAAGGAAGCACAAGATCCTGCTGGGTGGTTTTACCACCTAAAGAGCTCTTGTTTTTGCATCCTTTCTGACACACAGGGTCTTCTGAATGAACTATCCCATAGTGCTCTGAACAGCAATGATAATGCTTGTAAAATAGTCCCAGATTATAAATAATACCAACCTTCATAGTTCCTGTGGCTATTTCAGTATCTACTGCACTAATCTTGTGCTTCTCCCTGCTGTGCATCTTCCTGGGGTTGGACTGCCTGTCTGGCCCTTTCTCTCCAGCAGGAAGAAATAGAAAGCAAAACAGATTTCTCCTCTCTCCACCGTCTTTTTTATCCCCAGACAATCATCTAGACTGTCCTATTTTAGGAGGGCACTAGACTTACTTAATGATTCTTTCCTGTGTGACAGTGAGCGCTGCTGCTTTGTGTCATTCCAGCCTGATATGAAGACATGGCATGGCAAGAGAAAGTAGGAGTCTGTCTCTTCAAAGTACAATGAGTTATTTGGCA
Organism: Pseudotriccus pelzelni; assembly: GCA_035584735.1. Taxonomy (NCBI): domain Eukaryota; kingdom Metazoa; phylum Chordata; class Aves; order Passeriformes; family Tyrannidae; genus Pseudotriccus; species Pseudotriccus pelzelni. The sequence goes on along the minus strand of JAWMRA010000001.1, from coordinate 83,612,755 downwards.
AAGGTACATCCAACAAATATAACTTAAAATAGCATTTGTAGGTATGGCCAGGCCACCAGGCTCTTCACTCTGATTCCTTTCCAGGAGAACATAGGGAGCTGATGTACTTGACGTGGACAGAGGTACTAGAGAAGTGCAGTGCCGTGTTTTGTACCAGCTGTAGATTTCAGAGAATATGGGGGTTTAGTACTGGTCAGTGTTAAGATGATAAAGATCTCATAACTGAGAATGGGTCACGTGTCACTAAAGTAATCTCCTGGCCAAATGAAGAAGGTAGGAAGTGCTGCCCATCTGTGTTACTTTGTGAGTGCTTAAGGTCAACTGGGAAGGTAGAAGCACCTCCTTGTTGCCAGCTGATGCACTGATTTTGGTCCTGTTATTCCCCAGGTCCGTGATCTATTGCAGTTGTAATAACAGAAGTACTGTGGAAGAAGGTATTGATATCTGATGTAGAGACAGTTACAGCAACGTTCCTTATGCATGCTTGAGGGTTGTTTTGCTTTCTTGAACTATACATGCTCAGGTTAGATGTACTATTAAGTCAGAAGCACTGCATAGCTTCTTTATCATCTGAGCTAGGTTTGCATCCTAGATATTTATAACAGTAAACCCCCCCCCAATCTTAATGGAAAGTAGTATGTGCCTAAATCACAGAAAAATTCACATTGATTTAAATAACCGACAAACCATCACATTATCATTTTGCAGTTGGTGAAAATTCAGTCTGTGATTTTATTTTTACTTTTTTTTCCCCTGTATTTACAACCTAGTTACATGAATTGTAAAGGGGGGATGTGTAGGGGCAGGTAGAAAGACAGAGAAAGACAGCCTATAAAATCATGGAAACCCATTATTCTAAAAACAGTTTCTACCAAGTTTAGAATATACTAAAGAGAAACAAATTTAACTGGTTATCTTTCAAAACTGCTGTAGTGGAATAAAAAATTAATGATAAATGAATACCATTTGCACATAAAGGCCTTTATAAATAGATCAGAGATGCAGGAAGGAAAGGAAGGAAACTATAATAGCTCAGGGAAAAAAGTACAATAGTTTTTGCTGTTTTGCTTCTCAAGTGAAAGCACAGCCTTGGCAAATTTATTTGTGAATCATTACACACTTTGAAAAATATTTTAGTTCCCAAATTAAGCATTCAATTATTTTTGAGTAATGCAACACAATGTAGACCAAGCAGAGTGAAACACTGAAAAACAGGGAAGATACACCATGAACAAGGCTCATGGCAAACAAAACTGGTGTAAATTCTGCTGTGGACTCTAGATACAGATCTGCAACCCATCTGTCATCCAAGAGCTTGGTTATCCCTATGCTTTGATCTCCACAATAGTGCAGACTCCTAGAAGGTTCTGCACAGTGCTCATTATGGGTTTGGAGCTATTATTGTTATTAATTATTAATAGTAATTATTGTTATTATTGTTGTTATTTGTAAAGAAGGAATTTTAAAATTGTCCTAAGTACAGTTTATTTTAAAAGAGATAGAGGGGAAAAAAAATCACCTTTTCAGAACAACACAGAAAAAATACTAAACAATAATTATGTTTATACTCATGCACAAGTTGCTTAGAAATCAGGAAAAGGATACATGTACAAGTAGGACAAATCACACCCCACACTGTGCAACACAATTTTTCAGAGTGTTTTGCTTTCTTGTTTTTTTCAATTAAGTGCTGCCTTGCTGCACAAAGCCAGAAGACATTTGAGAGGTATGAGCAGAACTTGGCAGGATTTGACCCAGGGGAGGAGAGATTGCAGAACTGCTTTCATTGCAAACCTTTGTATCACTGAGGAAAAGTCAGGGATGCTAAATGTTCCTAACCACAGAAATGGAAAGTATTTCATGACAGTTAAGACGCTGGCTTTACAAACACTACATAAAAGGCAGGTGGTCTCACAGTAGTTGTGGTGAGAAATAAAAAGATCCAATCTTGAAAGAGCTTTTTATTTTTATATTTTACTGTAGCCAGCCATGAGAGTCATAATGAGGTCTGCCATGCTAGATCTTTTGAAATTGTTTTTAGAAGCAGGTGGTAATTTAAAGAGAATAAAACTGCCAACATTTTCTGATTGTTTGGCAGCTGATCCACAGTCCCCTGAAGTCTCTGGGCAGTCATAAGGTCTTCTGTTGCTGCTCCTCTTTGCTCTTTTAGAAGTGATGCTGTTGCCAAGCTATGAACTGCACAGAAACCCATAGTTCATGTCACATAAAGCCACTGACAGGACTGGAGATGAATGAGTAACTTACAGCCTGAGTTTGTAAAGATTTGTGTATGCTTTTAAACCTTGATCAACAGTGAGAGTTCTGCCAGTGACTGAGCTGTCTTTTTTTTTAAGTTGGACATTGTGTCATAGTGGATATTACCCAGATAAGAGATAAACCTGTTCTTGTTTTGCAGTGTTGAATTGCTCTTGAGGTTAAAGAAGTGTGAGGAAGTAGATGGAATTTTTCCATTCCTTTTGCTGAAAATAGGCAGTCCAGCAGGTTGGTCTGGTAGATGAGTGTTAAGGTCCAAAATCCCAGTAAATTTTGACCTGGCACTTTTGATTTGCCTTGTGCTATTTGAAAGGAAAATGCTGGGTTTACTTTTTGTGACTTTTTGTATGATTATTTATTCTTTTCTATGGGCTGTTTAAGTGCAGTTCATGTCTGCACATTTGCAAGGAAGACACTAATGTATTGAGGAAATGGTAAAAAGCAAAAGAAAGGGGTGAAGTTGCTCTGTCACATTAACAAACAGCATGGCTTTCAACAGGCACTGAGGGAGGGAGCATTTGCTAATGTCAGGATAATTTTTAAGACAGCATGTAATTTTACAATTGACAATTCGAGGTGAAACAGTGAACACAAATACATCTGGTTCAGAAATCAAAACTACAACGACCCAGTGGGGTTTCAGAGCCTCTTGACAAAAACAACTGTGATAGGACTTGTCAGCCCTGGAAAGAAACCAATTCAAAAATGACTATTTGAGCATTTTGACAAATAGGAGAAACTGTTGGGAATGCATCTGTATTCCAAAACTGTTTAAAGGCCTTCTAGTTGCCAGGAATTATAATTAAATTAAGCCATGAAGGAGTATCTTCTGCCTTTAATAACCCCATTCAGAGCTAATGTTGACTGGACTGTCTTGTTTTGTGGTGTGGTTCTGACTACAGCACTGAGTAAAGATAGTTGGAAAAGAAGCCTGCTTTTCATCTTGATATCAGTTTTTCTGATGTTTTCCTTCCCTATTTTTTATAGAAATGGGATGTGCCTTTCAGTTTGGCTATTTATTTTGCCAGCGGCAGCTTTTTATGAATGTGATACAATGTCAGGCATTTCACGCTGAACATACTTTGCATATGCTATGTCCTTGAATTTAGGCTTCTATCCTTCCCCTAAGAAATAGGGGAACCTGTAGTTCTGAAGCACTTTTTTCAGGAAACTTGAAAGGCTTTTAATTTTGTATGGGCTCTTTCCTACCCCCCTCTCTTTTATTTCTTTTTTTCATAGCCATCAATGCCACAGTGCTGCAATGACTATTTCTAAAAATAAAATCTGAAAATTACAGGCCTTGGTTTATCACAGTGTTGCAAACTGTCATTAACAAACAGTCTTTAAAAACCACTGGCTCTGCAAGCCATGAGGTAGTTTAAGTACATAGAACTGTATTGTTCTTTTCCAGCGGTCCCAGTCACGGTATATTTTAACTATTTTTTTTTAAAAATCCTTAGCCCCAGCATCTTCAAGCAGCAAGATTATCAGCAAAGAATTGATGGCCTGTTGTTCCAATCATTTTACAAAGAATATATGATTTAGAGGATGAATAACCCTCAGGACATGCTCTTATTCAGCAAAGTTTCAGCAACATATGCCAGCTTCACACACGGAGTGACATAGCAGCAGTGCATTCCTCCCCTTGCCTCACACTATGAAATCCAGTCCTCTCAGACAACCTGGTGAACTAGCCAAGTGCGGCAACTATGACTGGAAGAGTTTCAGAGCCATAGGAGCCATCCATAGGATTGCCATTTGAATTCAAATACATTCCCAAACTTTAAACACCTTTGTATATCCTGTTTTATATATATCTCACAGAGACCTAGAGATCGTGTTGCTTTCACATCCCACCTACCGTTAGCTGCCAAGGACTACCAGAGCCTTTCTAAGAGGACAGATAATTAAATAATGCTGACACTGATTGTACTGACCAGCAAAATTTGGTGTGACATTGAAACTCCTGCCTTGAGGACTGTTATTCTCTACTTGCTACAAGTCCTGTACCTTGCATGATTAAGTTCTCTCTCAGTATGCAATTTGTATTTTGGTTTTTTTAATCTGAAACTTCTTTTTCTTTTGAACTTCTACAGCTACTGTCATTACCATGATGCCACGACCCTGAGCTGCCTCACTAACACTTTTGTTAGTTTGTTTTTCAAATGAATGGCTTTTTAAAAGTTTATTTTCAGGAGAAACTGTGGACCTGTGAGTCCTCAACAGATATATATTTGTCATTAAAAGGATATAAAGTACTTTTTACTTCGTTAAGAGGCAGGTTTAAAAAGTAGTCTTTCTTCTAATCTTTTCCACAGACAATGCTCAGTCATCTGGTGACACTTGTCCTGTGTTATGGTGAATGTGGGTGTCCAACACAAGGCAATTCAACCCACTATATGGTCAAATTGCTTCAACATTTAGTATTTTTGTGCCAAAGTCCTTTTGTAGATCTAGGACTTAATTGGTCAGACACTGTAGAAAATAAAATGTAAATAGGGATCAATTTGGAAAAACAAACTTAAATTTAGTCTTTTTTTTAACCTAGTTTTTGTTGAATCACAAAATTATTATGGAATGAGTAGCTATGGTTTGTTGGATTCCTATGAATGCTTACTAGTAAGAAAAATGAGAAGTGGGTGATGAAATGTTGCAATGTTACAAACATTAGGCAATCTATTTCCCTTGAGAGCTTTTCAAGTAACCTTGTTCCAAGAGGGCACTGTGAAATATGCCTTTGTATTTTATCAGTGTGTTATTCTACAATTCCTAGAATATGTTTCTTTAGAAGTAGCACCTCCTGATGAAAACTGGAGAGCAGAAGCACCTACTGACATTGCTTCTTGAATTATGTCAGTATTTTTCATAACACAGAAAATGGTTTCTTCTTGGATTGCCCACATTAGTGGTCAGTGGTAGTATTAGCAATGCAACACTTAATCAAATTTCATAGCCTGGCTTAGGAATTTTTCTTTTAATTAGGCTTATTAGGAATACTATATTCTGATTGTAATGGTTTTGCTTGTTTTTGTAGAGGTAGATTATGTCTACCTGCACATACACATGCACTTCTGTATAGATAATAAGGGTTGTACTGAAATAATAAAATCAATACAAATAGAACAATTTTTCTATTGTTATCAATGAAATTAATTATTAAGTATATTATTTTTATATATATTATGTATATACTACATATTAATCTATTAAGCAAGTCTATTACTTTTTACATAAAGTAATGATTATGTGATTTGATTAGCTATGTATCAGCTGGTGAACATCTCAAGCAAACAGATAATTCTTAATTCTGTGATTTGAATAACAAAATGTTAAAGTAATAATGGGCATTATAGTACAGGATGCAATTTACTTTGAATGAATATCTTTTAACATAATATTTTTATTCTATTGAATCAATAAATTGAATATTGCCCTTTAGCATGGATGATTCTTGGCAAATCATAGTAAAATTGTCAGTATGAAATAATTAGCAAAAATTAAAGTCTACACTGCAATAGCAAAAATGTCTTGAGCACATTTCTGATTAGACTAAAAAAAGATATCTGCATGTTGATGACTGGTTTTACATTAATTTGAGAATGCAAACAAAATAATTTTATTCATCTAACATATTAAAATCCACTTAGCCTTAAAAATTAATTTTAAAATTGGATAATTACAACAATTTCAATTGATAGTTGGAAAAAATAGAAATTATGAAGCTTTAAATACATATTTGAGTGTTTTAGAGTAGAAAATGTCATTCACTAAATCTCAAAAACTCTGCTCAAGATATTTTGCAATTAGGAAGCCATCACCAAATTCACAACAACTATTCTTTAAATTCTCTGTGAATTATTGTCTCAGCTCTTCCAATCCCCAAACAGGGGGACTTTTGCAAACCCGTGACAATTATGTGTAGATATTATCCTTTCTGATTCTAAATGTTAATAATTTACATAAAGAGCACACTTCTAAATAATAATCTAAATATTAATAATTTACATAAATATTAATTGTTTTCATAAAGACAAACAAGAAAGAATTGCCTAAAACTCAGGTGAAGAGACACTGTAGCACAACATCTGAAATATGTTTTACTTAAATTTTTTTATTTGCAGAATGTTGTCCGTTATGATTTTTGGATAGTTTTGCAATTCTTGAAAACTTGGAATGAAGCCTTAGGACTTTTCTTGAGTGAGAGAAAAGACTTGCATGCACAGAATTGTTTTTACTTTCCCGTGTCACTGTTGAAGCACAGCTGGGGCCGCAACGGTGTAGATAGCTAGACAAAATTTGTGTAAACACATAAGAGGAAGAAAAACCTAAGTTCTTATCATTTTGCTGGACTTGAGGAAGTAAGTCCAACACCTTCTTTCCACAATTCATTTGAGGCAAGTTGTAATGTTCCCATTAGCGGTTCATGGTGCAGTGCACAGCTTGTGCTGTCAAGTTACAGTAGCTGTGTTGGCAGTGAACCATCACCATTCGTCACGCTTGTTACTGCTGGAATGCTGAGGGCAGAAGATCATGTCTGTTACCCCTCTACCCAGCTGTTTTTAAATAAATTTTTAAAAAATAATAAAATTCAACATGAGGTTTCTGTAGGACTCCAAACCTCAGTCCTACTCTATTTTCTGTGAGTTAAAAAGGCAGTAATTTTACTCCAGTGCAGAAGGAATCATTTCAACAGGGCTTTCTGAAGCATGTAGAAATCAGTTTCTGGGTGCTTAGCACAGTATCCAAAGGAGAATGGACTTCAGCAGAGCTTCCTGACAAGGTTGCACACCTACTGGCAGGAACTAGAAATTAGCAGGCTTTTGAAAGCTGGGCCTCTGGCACTAAAATTAAGGATGAGGTTTCTCTTCCTGCTCATAGTGGGGCATCCATCTATGTATGAGAAGGTTTCTTTGCCATCCTTAGGTGTTAGAATAGACATCCAGAATAGACACATGACCTGTGGGGTTTTTTATAGTCACTACTATATCTGTAAACACTTGGGTTTCCACATTTGGAACATCAGTTTACACTTATCATGATGCATGGTGGAATTATAGAGGTAAAAATTAATTTTCACTATATTTCTACACTGCCAAGTTTGAAAATAAAGTAGCATTTCCATAGTGGGGATGGGAGAGATTGGGAAAGTCTTTGTTCTTGCACATTACTGACTACTCATACTTATTCTTTGCAATATCAGTGAAGAAGAAATAATATTTTCTCTTTATTTTGTTTTCTTAAGATTATTATGAGTTCTGATGTCCTTCATTTGTTCTGATCTCCCTTGTGTTCTCCATTCTGTTGCCTGTTTTTATCATTGACAAAAGAAATTAATAGTAATTTTCAAGTTTTGTGAGTTCCTCTCTCTTGCATACCTGGTCTTCTAAAAGAACTGTGGCAGCACTGTGTATAAAAGCAGAGATCTGACATTTCTTTACAAAATGTATTGGATATCAGATGGCTTGTGCTAGATCTGGTGATGATTTCAAAACCTTTTCAGTCTTGCCTGTGGAAGAAAATAGTGCAGTATCTACTCACTTATGTAAATTGAGATGAAAAAGCACACCCAAAAGCTTCAATGTTTATATGTGTAATTGTGTGATCACTACTGGGTCAAAATTGTTAATGAATATTTTCCAGCAAATGTATATTTTTCAGTTTACAAATGTGTATTCTTCAGAATACTGTGTGGTCATGGTCATTGAAATATCGTAGATCTTAATTTTTGTTATGATTATACTTGTACTTTTCTAGCAGGGTAGCTTATCTCAATAATTTCAGAAAGAGGGAATGGCACACTGGTCCATGTATTCATTTGTAGTCTCCTCATGCCTGGGGAGGAGCATTTGACTCTGTCCACTCTGAAATGAACTCGGTTTTTTTCCTCCCTTTCTCCATCCTGCTGTAATGCATCTTATGTTTGGACAGCAGGTGAGCCAGGCACACCTGTAGGCAAGAGCTGGAAAAGCCATCTAAATACCTTTGAATGCAGTGGATTTTTTTTAAGGGCTTGGGGGTAAGTTCTAGAAGTGTAACTGGATGCACTAATATACTTGAAAATATTTTATTGTATTTTAATTATATGCATGCTTGCCCAATGATTTGTGTATTGATGTGCAAAAATGTTCAATGATGTGAATTTCTGAAAATATAGACAGATTCCTTTCTTGTTCAGTGATGTCCATTTTCTGAACTGCCATTTTTTTGCTGGAAAACTGGTTTTGCAAATCAGTAAGTACCTAGGAAAAAAAAGTCATGCTAGGTTGAAATAAAAACTTGTAATAGTTTGTGCACAATATCTCCCACTATTGATGTTCTGGAGAATGTAAAATTATAAGCAGTTTTCAGAGTTCGTAGATTTAATTTTCTGGAACTGATAGCTTTAAAAGTGTAGTTTATATCTCTCCCCTTTTGACTGAAGATGCTTTCTTAGTTACAGAAATAAATTTATCAGTAACACTGAGTTAGTCCTCTCAAGGAGGACAATGTTGCAGTGATAATTCTTTTTTTTTCTCCCATTAGCATATGTCTGAAACTTTAAAATTTCCAGCTATGAGAGAAAGAACTATTCAAGGTTAGTAATATTTACAATACAATGCATCCTTTTGTTGCTTACACATCAGGAGAGAAGTATCTAGCATTCTTATTTTAGTTTAACACTGCATTTTAAAACAACCTTACTTAGATACCATTGGTAATATTTTCAGATAGTTTATCCGCTCTACTGCCTTACAGTTGTTACTTTTTTCTGCAGAGTGGTACAAAAATCTATTTTTTGAGCAAAAAGCAATTAGAGCAAGGCAAGGGGTTATCTCATTTACCTTTCCTTCTCTTTGCAGTTGTGTCAAGCTTTTAGATCTCAGCTGATAGGATCACAGCATGGGATAGGGGCATCTTCACATCCTGATCCCGAAGTCATCTATAACAAGAGACCTGGGCCCACAGATAAAATTATACTTGTTTTTATAGACTTCCTGGAGGAGTCATTTTTTCATCCCATTTGACGTATGGTCAGGACATGGCTTCTGGTTACATTTGGAGCCCAGGTCCATGTAGGGATTCTAAAATCTTGAAAAGTGTTTACATTTCTGTGGTATTTTTCCCCCATTCTTTTCTCCTTTATATTGAGTGTAGTCAGCATACTGATGTAGTGGAAGTGTTGTTGCTGTGAGGAATGCTTAAGATAGAAACAGGTAGTGGTGGAAATCTGTCAGGAAGTAAATAGTCAAGAATTTCCTGCTATAGTCTTTCAGATACAAGTTCAGAGGAATTTCAAGGCAAGTGTTGTTCCTATAGTAGTATATTCCTAGGGAAGCAATTTTACTTACTGTTACCTGGATAAAAGAAGAAAATAAGAAAGTATTACACAGTACTTAAATGAGAAGGCTTTTGAGGTTCTTCATCATGACAGATCTCAGAGTAGCTGCACTTGATTCATAGATTTCAAACTGTATATAGGTATTTTCTTTTTTTAATCAGAAATCAAAAAGTATTGATGTCAGTACAACGATCCGAATCCCACAAATGTTGTCTGTATGCTTCTGAAATCGAACATTTGAATATCTCAATTTAAACGCACTGAATTACCTATGGCAGTGAAATTAACCCCAGGTATGTACCAGTGAAAGCAGGGTGAAGTCTGAGTTGCCAGGAAAAATGCTGTTGGTAAAATATTTTGACTGAGTAGAGACCAAAGGGAAGTTGATTTGAGAGGCAGAGGCTATCATTAACATGTCAGTGTGGGAAGAGCCTCATCCAAGGTGATCCATAATAGAGCTTTTATGAGCTAGAGCAGATGCTGCACACTTGTGAATAAAGGAGACACACTGTGGCTTCTGCTTCTAGTAGTGGTTTTATTTTTGAGATGAATGGTTAACACAAAATGCTCCTCCACAAATGAAGACTTACATCACTGGGGACTCCTTTCCAAGGTCAGGACCTTGTGCACAGAGATGTTCTTCATGAACAAATTAATGGACATTACAGGTAGTTCCTGTGACTGCCGTCTAAAATTTCGTTTGACAACTTGGTTTCACAGGAAATTATACATAAATATATAGGTCTACATATGTTTACATTGTGCATATAGATGCCTTTTTGCCTTTCCCTTTGTTTTTTTGCTTTTTCCTTTTTTCCCTCTCCATACAGAAGCGGGGCTTTCAAGATCTGCAAAGGGCTTTGGAAATAGTAATGGCAATTATTGTCTCTGCCATAATATAATTTAGTAATTTTGTCCACTACAGCTGCTGAGGGATTTATGCTGGGATTTTGTTCACAGAATTCAAATACTTCATAGTCTTTAGTAAACATTTCTTCATTCAATATTTTGTAATAAATATTTTATATCTCTTAAAATTTAATCACAAAAGTGGGTAAACTTGAGCACTGTTAGTCTATTCGTTACAAACAAAAGAAAACAGGTATCTTCTGCTAAATTAGTATCACTTTTTTTTAAGACATAACCACATCACTTATACCCACAACAGTTACAGTGTTAGCTGTTCACATAGTGGCAGCAAAAAATTGAAGCCTTCCTTGTGATGCAGAAGAGTTTTGCTGCCTTTGTGTTTGTGCTAGAACAAGAGCTTTCTGAAAGTCCTGCAATATTTAGATACTCAAGGGGTCTGGTTTTTATGTTATTTACTTTTTATCTTTCTTTACTTCCAGCCTACAAAGTTGTTCCTTTAATATTTTTGGTAATCAACACAAATGAAAGTGGTATAAGTATCTCAAGGAGGTCTTTTCAGCCTTGGCTTTTTAAAGGCTTCTTTAATAATTCAGATCGGTGGAGCTTTTATGTATCTTGGTATGAGTCTGCCAATCCTGTTGAGACTGAAGTGTTTAGAGACCTTGTCAATTACTTTTTAAAAATTCCTAGTGCAGGAGAGGGGTTCCTCTTTTTCCCCTCCGTAAACACCAGTTATGTCCATTGCCTGAAGAATGGCTGCATGCATGCCCACCAACTTCTTTTTGTGTAAGCCACTACAACTGCCCTGACGTCATATGCCTTTGTCTAATGACTGGATTTTGTTTCAAATCTTTTTTTTAATTTTTTTTTTTAGCTATAAAAGTTCAGAGCATGACACTCTCTTGCCAGGCTTTCAACACCTGCTGTGCTGTACAGCCTGGAAAAGGCAAATTGGAGGCTGTAGAAGGAGTAACTCCACATTTTCCTTGTCTTCACTTGCATACTGTTACTGACGGAAAGGAGATAAATTTGCTTTTTTACAGATTAAAAACAAATATTTCCCAGGCTGCCTTGGGCTGGAGGTTGTATAGCACCCCACATTTCCTTGTAGATTGCTTGGTATGAACAGATTAGTGTCTACAAACCTTCTGCCAAGTTGACTGCTAACCTTATGTTTCTAACTGTGGGAATATTTTTGGTGCTGCAATCTGATAGCAATTTCCAAAGTCAAACTAGCATGGGTATATGCTGCCTTCTGGATGCTCTTTTGTCTTATATATGTTGTTCATTCTTACAGCACTGGATCAACAGCTCTCAAATAAGCACCAGCTTAATTTCTTGCTTGCAATATTGACCAAAGTATTAGTGTCTGTTGAGTATGTCTGGTCCTAATAATAAATTTAAAAAAAAAAATCCTCAAAACATTAGCCTGTAGCTAATATCTGGTAATTTAACTCTGATCAGTTTAAGTTTCTTTTTTTCCTGTGAAAACTGTTCCTATTGCATGGCTGAATGGTACTGTATTTTTAGTAGTCACATAGGAGTCTTGAGGGTGAAGGCAGTTTGTTCTTTTTGCTTACCTTTATACACACATATCTTTCTTCTGAGAATGCCCTCAAACACTCTTTGGAAGTGCAAAGTCATCTCAATCTAATTATCCGTAGCAAAGACATGCTGGCTTTCTCAGCATTATGCTGGTGTCTCCAGTGCAATGACAGATGTGTTTACAAATCTTACCCTCTATGGTATGGATAGAGGACCTATCCTGCCTAAAACTTGTTTCCCTACATAGGTAAGCAGTCCTATAGTACTTTCATCTTTTTCATGCCAAAACAACTTTCCTTGGCATTAAAATGCTCTTCTTTTTTCTCTGGTGCTTCCTATCAAGAACAAAACATTAAAAAAAACCCAAACTGTGCAATGTTATAGCACTTCATGGTTAGAGCATGGTGTTAATAACATCAAGGTTGTGGGTTTAGCCCCCATATGGGCCATCCACTTAAGAGCTGGAGTTGATGATCCTTGTGGATCCCTTCCAACTCAGAATATTCTGTGATTATTCTGTGAAGTTCCAGAAAAGGGAAGTTGTCCCAAACACTTCATTAATACAAAAGTGTACTCTAGTTTTCATTTTATACAGTTTCGTCATATTTGCTGTAGTAATCATTTAAGATTTGTTGCAGCAAATGTCAGCCACAATCGTTTTTAGGGTCAATTTGTTCAAATAATTTAAATTAAAGGAAGAGCAACAAAGTATTTCTGTCTTAATGGTTAGTCAGACAGGAAAGTAAAGCTAGTTAGCTTTCACACCTCTACACAAATTCCATGTCAAAAGTAGGTAGACTGTACATTTCTGACGTTATTTTTCCCTTCCTACATACTCTTATAAATGTACATTTTATTCTATTATTCTCTGCTTCTGCCAGAGTTCTTCTATTTGGAGTATGAGATAAGTTCCTACTGACTGTAATTTTAGTAAATCTAGGTGGAAAATAGCTGGCCACAAAGTCCCATAAATTATACAAATAAATATGAAAAAATAAGAAGAGGAGTTTTCGTTCTCTGAGTTTATGTTTTAGTAATGTTCAAGTATTACAAATAGAACTAGTCAACACAGTTTTAATGTAACTATGATTGTAGCGTACTGTGTTTTCTTAAAACATTGCAGTCTTTTTTTTTTTTTAAGAGTAGTGGAAAAAAGTCTCAGAATGTTGGCAAATCTAGCAGTGTTTGGAGGGAGCAGAGAATATACACACTTTTTATCAAAGACATGCAAACTGATAATAAAAGACTGCAAAGCTGGACTTGAAATGTAAATATATGGCTTCTCTCAGAAATGCTCTGATGGGTGTGAAAAAATGTGTCATTAGTTAAAGAGGATGAATAGTCAAAACCAAATAGAATTTCTCTTTAGAGGAAACAAAGTGGATCTGCTGTATAAACTCCAGTTCAGTTGAGAACATTATCAGCACTGTGAACACTTGCTGTCCAACTTAAAGAGCTTGGTAATTTATGGAGCACACCAGTTATAGAACAGAAGAATCTGGAAGAACAGAGCACACAAATACTGTATGAGATACATAACATTAAGAACTATCAGTTACAGTTATGAAACCAGAAGGAACATTTCATTATTTCATTATTTATTGATTAGAAACAGTAGTGTGTAACAGCTGTATCTTACAGGAACAGAGTAATCTGATGCAAACACTCCGTGAACCACAGGAATGGTGCGGTCTAACTTTTAGACATATTTTTGGATCCTTCATACTGAAAAAAACCTTAGTGCTGGGGTTTTTTTGTCTAGAAATAGTATAATCAACAAACTAAGTATGTGCATATTTATCCCTCTTTTTTCCTTACTGATAAATATTAGCTTTCTTTCTGATTCCTTTGTCCATCTTTCCTGAGAGATTTTTTAGAAGGAAGGGAGGAAGTTGTCTTGTGACATCTATATTATCTTGAAGCTTTTCAGCTGATACCTGTCCATTTGCTGTGGAAGATGGCTGGGGGATGACCTCCTCTCTCAATTTACTTAAGGACAAAACTTTTTTTTTGCTGAGATAAAATTCTGACCTCACCATATTGATAAAAGTATGACCCCAGAGGGTCTTATTTACCGCTGTTAAATGTTGCAAGGGCAGACCATCTTATTAGACAAAGGTTGTTCCACTTTCCTCTAGTTAAACTGGCAGAAGGTTAAGTCTCTGCAAGTATAGAATGACCTTAATAAATGTCTGTATAGCAAATGCTTAACAATCAATTGGCTACTGCTGTGGGTATGTAGTTTACCTTGAAAATAGCAGAAAATGCTACCCTGAAGTTTGCTACCTATTCCCTAAAGGGTAAATAGTAAAATAGCTGAAAAGGATCAAAATATACAACAAAGGGAAATGTCTTATTTGGAATGTGGAAATGACCAAACCAATTACCACAGTCTGAAAGCCAGATACAGCAAAGCTTAAAGGATATTCTAGTTGTTTATTTAAAAAAACCAACAATTTGAATGCTAACTTAGCTTCAGTATTTAGAGTTTTTAGGACATATTTTGATGTTAAGAAATATTTTTATGTCTCAAAATGTGCAGCATATTTGCACCTCTCCCAGAATATATAATGGCCAGTCTTCACGAACGAAGATCCGGGGAAGGTCTTTACACCTTCCAGCCTGTGCATTGGATTTTTTAGGT
>JAWMRA010000001.1:83571775-83597876 GCA_035584735.1 Pseudotriccus pelzelni | reverse complement strand
GATTTTTTAGGTGAGACACAGTGTGCGCGGAACTGAGCCCACCCTTTAATCCTAAGGTTCATCTGCCGGGCCAAGCACGCTTGGACGGTGGCAGCGAGGTCCTTAGAACGTACTTATAGGGAAAACAAAATAGCCTCTGAAAAAAATCCTTAAAAACCCATTACAACAAAAACCAACAGCAACTTCCCTTGACCAATTTAAGAGTGTATAAATCTATCGCTAAATCTTTGAACAATTTCAAAGTGGTCCTTTATATAACCCTGTATTTTTCCTCTCTTTAATAGAGCTATATGCATTCTAGCCAGTTATGAGTCTGGTTCCTCCCCAGAGGCCATAAGTGTAGATGTCAAATTCTGAAAAAGGCATCTATATACTCCCTGGATATTCAAGGGAGGAAAAAACCCAGATGCTTCTAGAACGTAAATGCTCCTTGTGGAGCAGAAGTGGTCTCTTCTTCATGTTTTCCCCCTTAGTTGGAAGGCACCCACTGACCTAAATCGTTATTTCTGCAGGCCTTTGGGCCACTGTCAGCCGTAGGAGAAAAGCAGCAAGCTCAAGTCAGATGGCATCATAGGTCTGACATGGTAAATTGTGATGTAATCTATGCCGCGCATACCTTCGCACACTGTTTTTAGTTCTCCTTACCGACACTGTGTGCTGTTTCGATGTTTACATCTCATGTAAGAAATTATATGACTAAAACACAGGCCAAGTCAGATGCTCTGGTGTAGTATTTTCAAGGGGTATTACCTCAGCTTAGAGTCTGATGCACAGAACATCTTTCAACTGGTTAGATGTACATGGATGCTTGGCAATGTCTTTTCGAGACATTGATTTGTCTGGGTTAATATCCTATCCTGCTTATTCCAGGGGTTTATCTGGAGGGAATTTTATACCGTTCTTAGTGTGTTTTCTTACTGATCATGGCTTTTTGCTGTCATCTGTGATGATTAACTGCTATTTTGACTGCAAATGTACACTAAACTGCAATTACAGATATCTGTCTTCATTGCTGAGAGGTGAAAAAAGGGTGTTGCTCAAGAAGCTTTCCAGAGGGCAGTGCCTAATCACTCATGAGTCACCTAATATATTGTCCCAGTACAAAATTCTTTGCTGAGGGGAATTTGTAGATTGCCTTTTAGGGCACATACCTCCCTTTGAGGTTTTCAGGAGTACAAGCTTTCGCACTCTGAATCAAAATCAGTCAGCTGTTTAGCTTTGTCAGAGATTGACAAAACCTTCTGAATTCTGTTTAAAAATACAGGGCCTCTCCTGTTTTTCAGTTTACCTTTACACTCAATAGTACTATGGATTATGTATTTTGTCACTCTTACCTGGAAATGATGAGGTTACTTACTCTGGACTACAATGCCATAAATTACATCTTCATTTCACAAAAGTTTTTGTGAAGGGAGTGAAGGGATGTCTACTCTGGAGATTATTGGTCATTCTTCTGGAAGTGGATGACTGCATTCTAAGGGACATTTCTATTCCCCTCCCCTCCCCCCCACCCCCCCATATTAGCTAGCTATGGTTTTTGTGGCTTCAGCAATTCAAGATGATTGCTTGACAGATATGGTGACATGTTAGGTTTACTTCACAAACTTTTTTCAGTTTCTTTTATCAAATACCTAGTTATGAACTTCATGTTCTTATGAAACTTTATAAACCCATCAACACTTCACTTACAACCCATTATGAGTTGTAATGGAGCCTAGTTATGAATGTAGGATGTTTTGCAAACTAACAAAATGGGTTATATCTCATTAGCCTCTTCATATATTTGGTTGAATGAGGACACCAATCACTTCTACAGTGACTTTTAACCACACAAACACTTTTGCTTTAGATACACTTTTCAAATTTGTTTGCTTTTCTAAGATTCTTAGCACTATTACCTCTGGGACTTTTCTTCAGTTTGCCTTAGTACAGTATCCCTATTTGAAATGTTCAAATTGGCATTCACTGTGTAGGTATTGACAGCAATGAAATAATTTGCACATGAATATTAGTGCTTCAGCACCTTCTGCTTCAGCGTCAGCTGGCACATTACAGCAGGCTAAACAGTGAGTATATGTTTGCACTTCATTATATATTCCTGATTTTCCTTTCCAGTTGTAGCAGTGTGGGTTTTCATCTGAATGTGTCATGAAGATGTTTGCTTAATTGGTTACACACTGGTAATGTAAGCTTTGGAAGTACCTGGACGCTCAGTTGCTGTTCACTGGAGTACACAAGCAAAATGGATGCTGAGGATAAGCATAATGTGAAGGGAAAATAACTCAGAATGATTATAATTTTTTATGTTAAATAGTTATACATGTCTATACATTGCCACAGACATATGTAGTATTTCAGATGATAACTGGATTTCTTAGAAGTACTAGACATTTTTTCGAGTACTGCAGTTATTCTCATTTAGTCTTACTTATGATCCTTCCGTGCATGAATGTGAGATTATGTAAAGAACTGAGATGTTAGATTAGGGTCCTCATGGACATGGTCTTTTATCTTCTGTCTTCCTAAAGAGTTAAGAAGTCAGCAGACATTATACATATTTTTTTTAAAGGGATTTTGCACTGCTTTAATAAATGAAATAAAATCTTAGTAGGAGTTGAGCTTTCTTAGTGTATTAAAGAGGCACTAATTTATATTACCAGGCTTTTCAGCTAATTGTGTTATGATAAATCACCACACCTTTAATATAATAGTAGCAATTTGGTTGTACAGTAAATGTTAAATGCAAATCACCTACTGCTAATGTTTTGAAACTATCTTCCATCAGAAGCTTTGCTGAATTACATCTATCAACCAATTCATAATTGCTAGTGAAGGTTAAATTAAGGTTTGAGGAAGATGTTCAAAAATCATTCTGCCTGTACTATCAGCTCTGCATTTTGTGGCTATGTCATTATAGCTTAGAAAGTATTCTGTGATGGTGCAAGAAGTGGTTAGGTACTGGTAGAGAACTGGAATATATCTCAAAGCTAGCACATCTTCACACCACTCTTCTGTCTTCCCATTTCTGAGATCCCAGTAAACCATTGCTGTAAGTTATGTACATTGCAAATTTTGTGTAAATATCTTTGTGATCAAACTTTGGAAAGTCCCTGTAACTAAGGAAAGACTTAATGGTAAATAGAGGACTTACATAAAAAAGAATACTTATATGAGGTTTTATGCTATGCTGATAGCCTTTCTTTAGTCTATTCTCATGTTTTTAACTCATGTTTGGAAGCTGCTCTTGGCTCCCTGAGCTGCTTTTGTATTCTGATTGCTGCATGTGTTGTATTTGTTGCCTTGGTTGGACACTCTTAGTCAAACAATCCTGCTTACATGTATAAATTAAAAGGAGAAAAGGCTTTTTAGATCATCCAGCTGACCTCAGGTATCGCAGTGATCACAGAAACTATTCTTCTTCCAGCTTTTAATGTGAAGAATTAATGTAGAACCTGCTACTTCCAGCTTACATGATAGACTCCACCAGTGGGATTCTGAAAACAGGTTTCTTCCCCTCATTGCTAGGTTTTCAAATCAACTCACCTGAAATACTTGTGGTATATAAAGCCACACTTTAACCCCCAGGAACAGAGATGGAGTTGGTTAGCAGAGTAGATACTCATAAAATTTTTAAACATAACATTAAAAAGTGCATAAAATATCAGTGCCTGGGGTACTATAACTCTGCATCATTTTGCTGTACTTCCATCTGTATATACTTATTTTTACAGCAACTGGCTGTGACGAAACATTCAGAGACATCTGCAGTGCTAAAAGCACAGTGATAGCTCAGGAGACTAGGCTCAAAATATAAAATATTTCCCCATAAATATTAATCCCTTGATAGTAAAAATTGCCAAACTGTTACCACTTCAACAGCAGCTATTTGGGGAATTTATTTTGTCTTGTAGCAGGCAAAATGAAAGAAATGCAGAATAATGTTTATCATAGAATGGCTTGGGTTGGAAGGGACCTTAAAGGTCATTTAGTTTCAATCCCCCTGCTGTGGGCAGGGACACCTTTCATTAGACCAGGTTTCTGAGAGCTCCATCCAATCCGGCCTTGAACATTTCCAGGGATGGGGCATCCACAGCTTCTCCGTGAAACCTGTTCCAATGCCTAACCACCCTTGAAGTAAAGAATTTCTTCCTAATATCTGGTCTAAACCTACTCTCTTTCAGTTTGAAGCCAGTCCCTCTTGTCCTGTCACTACATACTTCTGTAAACAGTGTCTCTCCATCTTTCTTTTCATTCCCTTCAGGTACTGGAAGGCAGCAATTAGGTCATCCAAAGCCTTCTCTTTTCCAGGCTGAATAATTCTAATTCTCTAAGCCTCTTGTACGAGAGGTGCTCCATCCCTCTCATCACCTCAGTGGCCTCAGTGGCCTCACTCTAACAGGTTGATGTCTTTCCTGTGCTGGTGCCCCAAACCTGGATGCAGTACTCCAGGAGAGTTCTCACCAGAGCAAAGAAAAGGGTCAGAATCCCCTTCCTCAACTTGCTGGTCCTGCTGCTTTTGATGCAGCCCAGGATACAACTGGCTTCCTGGGCTGCAAGTGTACATTGCTGGGTCATGTACAGGCTCTCACACAGCAACCCCAAGTCCTTCTCTGCAGAGCTGCTCTTGATCAGTTCATCCCCCAGCCTGTATTGATACCAGGTGTTGCCCTGACCCAGGTGCAGCAGCTTATACTTGGATTTGTGAAACATTGTGAGATTCCCATGGCCTGCTTCTTGAGCTTGTCCAGGTCCCTCTGCATGTAATCCCTTCCTTTAGGTGTGTCAACTGCACCACTCAGCTTGGTGTCATCTGCAGATTCCCTGACGGTGCACTCAATCTCTTCATCTATGTTATTAATGAAGATATTAAATAACACTGGTCGTAATTTGGACCCTCGAGGGACAACATGTCCCTCAGGACTCTGAGCCACTGACCACCACTTTCTTATCCATCTCACAGTCCATCCATTGAATCCATTTCTCTTCAACTTAGAGAGAAGGATGTTTTGGGGGAGACTGTCAAATGCTTTGCAGAAGTCCTTCCCTTGTCCACTGATGTAGTCACTCCATCATAGGCCACTAGGCTGGTAAGGCAGGATTTTCTCTTGATGAAGCCATGCTGACTGTCTTGAATCACCTCCCTGTTCTTCCTGTGCCTCAGCATAGCTTCCAGGAAGACCTGTTCCAAGATCTTCCTTGGCACAGAAATGAGGCTGACAAGTCAGCAGTTCCCAGGGTCCTCCTTTCTATCCTTTTTAAAGATGGGTACAATGTTTCCTTTTTTCCAGTCACCTGGGACTTCACTTGGCTGCCATGACCTATGAAATGTCATGAAGAGTGGTTTGGCATCTCATCAGGTCACGACCCCTCAGTAGGAGGCATGATGTTCATTAGAAATTCTCACCAGATTGAACAAAGACACCAGTCCATGTGTCAGGGAACTCTTCTGCTTTTACTATATAGTTGCCTTAACTCTGGCAACTAGCCAACTATTTAGTCTCAAGAATGTTGGTTAAAAAGCCTTTAATTTTACAGGACTCTTCAATAAGCTCCTAACTCCCACAACAAACTGCGCAAAAGTGCTTGGCTACCAGGCTGCAACACACTGCTTCTCAAAGGTGCTGGCTAACCAGGTACAACACACTTCCATAAGCTCCCCACTCCCACAACAAACTTCAGTTCAGAGAACAGAATAGAATATGATAACTGCACTTTGCCCAGGCAAAGCTAGGGAGGAGAGAAATAAAGGTAGAAAAAAGAGAAAGAGAACAGAAAATATCAGTCCTTAGATCCTGTGATGGATCTGGGATAGTGAGACAAAGAAATCAAAAGAGGAAAAGCAGAACAGAGGTGAGGGAGACCAATCCACTCCTTTTATGGTTAATCTGGTGCACACCTATTATATAAGCTAGACTTTTTCACACCTGGTCAGCCAACCCCTTTTGAACCCTCCAGGAAGTGAGCTGGGACGTGGGAGTCAACCTCGGTGCACTGAGCACAGGTCTCAAGGTGGAACAGGAAGCTGGCTCAGGACAGTGCTGCCCCACCTCTGCAGGACCCTCTCTTTCAATCACAAGTTTCCTGTTGCAACAGTCAGAACGTTTGAGACAGAACATGGTTATGCCTGGTACTCCACAGTCTCATAGTGTTATGTCCCCTGCACGCTCAGGTTCTCCCAGTGGTCATAAATCTGATCTTTACTTACAGGGGGAGGCATTTTCCTCCTCCAAGCCCATCCTCAAGAGGTGTGGGAAGAGAGGTTGCTGCTGAAGACGGAGGCAAAAAAGTTGTTGAGTACCTCAGCCTTCTCCTCATCCACTGTCACCAGTTAACCAGCACTGTTTATTGGGGGCGGAGTGGTGGGCGGCGTACACCTTCTTTGACCTTCCTTTTCTGGTTTTATATTGATGTTAATTATGCTTTAATACTATGACATTTGGAATAACCTTTAAAAAGTATAATTTTTTACTTTTCTGAACAGCAGGTAATGTCTTTATCGTTACTAATAACAAAACTGTAATTTAGTAATTTCCTTTCCTTACCATGTTATTTAAGTATTTTCATTTCCTTCACATTACAAAAGATGTAAATAAATACTATTTTATGAGATGGACAAATGGGGATTTACAATTTATTTCCACTCACTAAAGCAGCCAATATTAGACTTAGTTCTCAAACTGATAGTTTTAACTGTCTGGTTTTTGCATGCTGATGTTATACCCAGAAAATTTTAAGAATAAAAAGATTGAAATTATGTACACATTGTAAACTTGAGAATTTTCTCTTTTTTTTTTTTCATTTTGTGTTATTCACTATAGATATACATTGCTATCCATCTAAATTTCTGCCCAGCTGACATAAGTCAGAACGAAATGTTAACTATTCTCAAACTTGCTAGTGTGATTTTAAGTGGCTTTGGCTTCCTCTGTGTGGCTCCAGTATACGGAACAAGTTGAGATGAACTATATATTTTTAGTGCAGATTTCTCAAATACCATCAAAACCCTTCTTGATTGTGAGGTAATGTAAGTCCAAAAGTAACAAGTCATGAGTGATACACTGAATAACTTCAAATAGTAATCCCCAATCTTCTTCTCCCAAACACCAGGTTTGATATTTGGTCTTTTGAGTAACTAACTTCTGTATGTTCATGTTTAGCTTTTTGTTCTATTTATGATGTTTAAGATCACAGAACCATACAATGATTTAGGTTGGAAGGGAACTCCAGAGATCAACTAGTCCAACGCCATGATCAAAGTGAGTAAGTCAGACCAGGTTGCTCATGGCCTTGTCCATCAGGTCTTTAACACCTCTCCAGACTGTGGTTCCACAACCTCTCTGGGCCCCTTTCCCAGTGTTTGACCACCTTCAAGGTCTGGGGTTTTGTTTGTTTGTTTATTTCTTTTTTCCTTTGGATCTAATAATAATTTTCCATGTTCCATCTTCATTTCTCTGGCTCTTATCCCATTTCTGTACAACATCAAGATTAATCTGGTTCTGCCCTCTTATCGTGTATGTATAGACAGCCTAAAGGTCTTCCCTTGAGTCTCGCCTTAAGTGTGAAGAAACCCAGCTCTCTCAGCCTCCCCCTTTATCTCATGTGTTACTGCCTCTGAACATATTGGGGTCTTCTGCTGGATTTTCTCCAGTGTTCCAATACCATTCTTGCACTGAGGAGCCCCCAGATGGGCACAGTTTTTCAAATGTAACCCATCAAGAAATAAATAGAAGGGAACAAACCAATCCTTACTCCTGTGTGCTGCAGTCATACTAATACTCTTACACATTTTTAGTGTCTATTTATATAGCTAACTAGCTATATTTATTTCTGTGAAGTGACTATAGTTTGGTGGAAGAAATCATACATTAGGGCATTTTGGGGAGCACCTTGATAGCTAACACCTATTTCAACTATTCATCATACCCCAACATTCCACACTAAATTAGATACAATTAAAATAATCTGATATTTGAAAGGTTGTATGAGGAAATGAAAAATTGTGGAGAACATGCTTTCTTCTGTGCACTGAGCAGAAAGTTTGTTTTAGAGTTTTTTTTCAAATATGTAGAATTAAGTTCTGTATAGAAAAAAAATCTATAGATTGTAGATATAAAAAAAGTGATTTATAACTATTTTAAGAGCTTTTAAGATTAAACAATGCCAAAGATGCACCGATCAAGCTAGCTCTGTCCCTATGGAGCATGCTGGTGTTCCAGTTACAGTAGCAGCTTTGGGCAATGCTGCAGTTCTACCGCACACTAACACAGCAGCAAAAGACCAGCTATTCACCAGAACCACAGTACTGAATATTTTATTTTCTGTGTGTGAGTAGTGTACTGTTAAGCACTGTTTTTTTTTCATGAAGTTGTTGATTATTTTGAATTTTTCAGTATAGTCTATTACATGAGCCGTTTCTCCCTACAGATTACTCACAATCTACTTTCTGTGACTGTTCTTGATTTGTTATTCATGCTGGGATTGTTCAGCTAAGTCATACAGTTTTGGTTTGTTTTGTAACTGGATGACTCCTAAACACACCAAGAGCTTCTAAGTTAGCAACATGAATAATTTTGCCTGAATACTAATGGGCAGTTTTGCATAAGCCTTCACAGCTACTTAATGTTTTCCTTGATCTTTCCTATGTATATGAGCACTCCTGGGAAACTAACTGCTGGTTGCAAATGGCTAAACAGCACATCTGTGCTTTCTGAAGGGCTGGATGCAGCCAGGGTGTGACTTGAGTGATGGCTGTATGGTGGTACAGCACCTGGGTTGTCATCTCATCTGGAAGATATGGCATACCAGACAGTGTGGATGGTGAGGATAGTGCCATAGCTTCTTGTAAAATCTCTTCTGTGTCATCCTGAAGAATGCCAAGGATGATCCTTTTGTTATTGCATCATTGCTTTACTTCTAAGTGGGATTCCTTCTTCCCATTCAGCCCTCGAATCCCTAAGGTTCACATCAACCTGGATACTGAGTAATTTGGGTTACAGTGTACCTAATTATTATGCTGTTCTTTTCATCATTCTATTAATTTTCTAGTACAGCTTCAATGAACTTACACTATTTAAAACAGAGGATTATTTTTTATTCTTTGAAAACTGAGATGTCCTATGTGTGAAGACTGTGATTGATAATTTATATGCATCATGCAAATGTTCTCTCACATATTTGCATAATCTGCTTTCAAATGTATCTGGTAAATATAATGCCATATAAAATAGTATATCTATTATGATGGGTCCTTAGTTGAATTTTAGCTTATTCTTCAGCTATAGCAGTGGAAAAAAAAAAATAAAGAAAAGCTGCATAGAAATGTCTCAAGTGCAAATATAAATGTATCTATTTTTGAACAACATGGATCAATTTATGGGTGAGTGAATCCTGTGAATGAAATAAAATAAAATCATTCCTCTCACCTGTAGTGTATTTAACCATAATAGGATGAAATCTTTATACTATTATATTCTGTTATAATCCTAAAAGCTGTGAAATGTTTTTCTCCTGTAAGTCCTACTGCTCCTGTGGTTCAGAATCTTTTCAAGTGGGCAACTTTATGGATGCAGGAGCATTTTCATACCAGTTGAACAGTAAAAGAATTTATTAAACATACATTCCAGGCTGATGATTACAGATAAATAAATCATAGAGTCACAGAATAGTTTGGTTGGAAGAGACCTTTAAAGGCCATCTAGTCCAACCTGCTTGCAGTGATCGGGGCCGAAGCCTCCTTTCTCCTCTTCAGAGATGCTGCAACCTAAAACACCTGATGAGTGGACGAAAAGCTCTCTTGTCAGACTTGTTACAGTGGGCAAAATTTCCGCTTTTTAGACCTAAAATAAAATGTTGCTGATCGACCTTCCTACATACTTTATTAGTCTAAGTTGCTTGATTAGTGCCAAACCCCAATCTCAGTCAAGAACCAATAACGTGCGCTTCGGCTTCCAGGAGTTCCAGGCTGCCTCTGCATCAAGTTCCTTAAGCTGTCCAGTTCAACCAAGTCATCCTTTTCAAGATCTTAATGCTTGGTTGTCTTTCCACTAATTTTAAATTCAATAGCTTACATGTATAGATCCACAACTGCTTGGTATGTTGAACTCCAGTGACCATAGAGGTAAACGATGTGCTTAACTTAAGCTACGCATATAGTTTTGCATTCATATTGTACTGTACTTCAGTCTACTGGTATAATCAATGTCTTTGTGACTAGTACTTACATGCACCTTCATGCACAAGTCCAGCAATCTAACCACTGAAAAGATTTTATGCATTGTTGCATCTACATTTATGTTACTTTCCATTACCCTGTGTATTAGAAACAGGAGGTGAATGTCGTGTTCCTCCCAGTCTCCTACCCCAACATATAACATATGAAATCCAAGTGATATGTGTAGAAGGGTCTCTGAAGATAATACAGAGGAGAAGAAATTATACTTTGGATATTACTTCCATTAATGTAGATACTATGCTTCTTGCAACCATTTCCACTTAAAAATTATTTTGTTGTGGTAAAGTGAGCAGCGAAAGTAGATAAAATGTGGTCCTTTTCATTTAAGACCGTATAAAACCTATAAGAAAAAAACTACACAGTGAGCAGATGTGTTCTTTCTTTTCTAATGATCAGGGACATACATGTAAAAGATGATTTAGACATCTGAAGGGGCTGTGTGCTTTTTCTGACTGTCTCTACAAAGTTAACAGTGAATACTAGAAATGCCTCTAAACTGTTCCATGACTAAATTAAGGATGTTTAATATTTTGCATAACTCACATCTCAAAAACTAATTTTTCAATGCACTGCTAGGAGATAGAGCTTTCCCATTATCAGATCCAGTTTATAATAGAGTCTGAAAGGTATGCTGAAGGATTTTCATCATTCCCTATGAAGACAAAGCTTTTACAGTGTTCTACTCTGACATTTCTTCCTGGCATCAAAAATAGCATTCAAACAATGAATGGACTGATTAGGGTACACATGAAAATGCATTCAGGTAGTAAGGCAGCAGTAATGTGAATGAGAGGATGCTCTGAACCCCTAAGGCTCCAAATAGTTATTTAAAAACTCCATTTCTTTCACAGCAGACTTTCTGCAGGAGATACAAAACATATTTTAAGGTACAGTGAATGTTCTCTTTTGGTTCCATGGGACTAAACAAAACTGCTTTGTTATTGTGTTGAAGTTTGTCCTTTAGTTCTTCCGCTGCTCATGGTGGGGGACCATTCTGGTGAATGATATTAATTCATCTCCTGTTGAGCTTTTCTTTGTTGTCTTAAGTGAACACTTCATCTGTTTTTTGGTCACAGGGGTCAGTGACACGTCATTCAAAGGAAAGGCATCCACTAAATGCCACATACAATTCTCGACATTTTTCCTTCCAAACATCCAATTTAACTTTGCCTTTTTTTTTCCTAAAAATCACAACCCAAGATGCAAAGTAAAACCCTATTGCTAACACTCTGGACAAGCTGCTTACTTTCCTTACTTAGCCACTCTCATTCAGCCTCTGTAAGATGTGGCACACCATGGCTCTTTGCAGAACCACTCTATGGAGAATAAAGCTCAGCTGTACCATTTGTGCAGATTATCAGTTCTGGGAGAAGACACATATTTATGCCAATGCAGAATTCAGATTTTTTTCCTGCCCTAAAAAATAGGCAAAATCCAACAATTACTTATTATTTTTCCTTTCTTCACCATATCCTCAAGGACAGAAATTTGATTAACTCCCTGATTCCTGAAAAATCTGAGGGGCAGCAAAAGGCAAAAGTTGTGTATTTGGAGAATGTATTTTCCTGTGATCACAACAGTGAAGAGATGGAATCTCTTCCACAACAATGGAAAAGATTTTCCAATTCTTAAAAGGATTAAAGTCTAAGCAGAGTCAATTTCAGCTAGCAAACCACGTTTCACTTCTCAAGAGGTCTACAACCAACAGGTAGCAGCTCATACCAGGAAGTCTGAATCATACCTTCTCTCCCCCACTGACTTGTATATTAGAATAGGATATTTTATTAGTGGCATCATAACATTTGGAAGACACCTTCTATCCATGCTGGGGGGGAGGTATACTCTGCCCTAGATCCCTTCTCCCACCAAGTCACATGGGAGAAGTGACTTAACAGAAGTTTACTGAAGCTGTCATCCTGACATGCACCTAGATTTCTTTCCAAAGAAACTGGGAGCTGTGAAAGTGTGATGTGCAAACAGATCTCATCTTGTTGTGCAATGATAGTATGGCCAATGTGGACTGCTAGGGACCAGATGGGGTAGGGCACTATAACAACCTCTCATGCACTCACATTAGGTGAGATTTGCTCACTTATTTTGATTTCATGCTGCAAAGCATCCATCATAACATATGGCAGAGATTGCTCAGGAGCCTCATGAATACATCCTTGGCCATGATATTTAGGCAGTTCTTTAAGAGAGTCCAGCTGGCTAGCAAGTAGCCTCATTGGACAGCACAGAAGAGCTCCAAAGAGTTTAGGAATGGTAGTTCCATTAGTACTTGACATCGTTCTGGAATTAACTCACCCTGGATATTATTTCATCTGGTATGCAATAATTCACTCTTGAATTAATTTGTATGATCGGCAAAGGCTCAATCAGAAAAAAAGCTCTCTTCCATTTTGGTATCCCAGACTGGCACCGGGAATAGGGATCCATAAACATTCTGAGTCAGATCAGGAACTGCTTTTAGCCTGTACCAAGTATACCTTTTCATGTCTTCATCAGGAACGTTGCAGTAATCTCCCTGCCAAGAACAAACCTGTTATGCTTTTGCCAGCAGCAAAGGAGATGTGTCCGCTGCCAACTAAAAGCTATTTTCCCAGATGGTTAAGAAAGCTCTTGTACTAAATACTCATAACATAGCAGATGGGCGATATCCATGGATAACTCCAGACTTAGACCTGTTGTCATACTAAAATGTAGCTAACTCTCATGTTTAGCCAAGACTGCATAACTTTCTTCACTCAAGGCTTCTTTTAAATGTCTAGAAATGATGTCGTATCAAGAGCAGCTGAAATTCCTCTGCAGGTAGCTCATCCCTTTCTCCTTCACTTCCTTGTTATCCTCCTGCTGCAGTGGACAAATGCTGTAAGATCTTGTCCTGATCTTCAGCTGGACTTCCATGCTGAAGAGGAACTTTTCTCCAAACAATCTCTCACTCACATTAATCAGGAATACAGTACATTGCATTTCTGTTGGTTAAGAAAAATAATTTTCAAACTTCTACAAATCATCATGGCCTGAAAAAGACATTTCAATAGGACTGCATGAAAGCACTGACAGAATTTGAATGTTAGACTTCTGAGCCTGCAGTTTTTTACTTTGTGTGTGAGAGGCTTCTGATGTTGCAAAATGTTGTGGGGTAAAAATACAGATCCTGCAAAATAAAATTCCAAAGAGAATAGGACTGGGGTACTCATTCACCACTATGAAAGCAATGATTTACGCTGAAGTCTGATCATTTGGGCAAGTCTGTTTCAGAACATCTAATATGTTAGTCTTCTAACCACACATGGTGTTGAGGACACCTGAGCCTAAGGCTTGTAGATCATTGTTTTGGGAATGGCTTTTGGTTTTCTTTCACATCATGTTTCTCTTTTTCTCACCTCTGAAAGGTGATACAAAGCAGGCAGAAGAAAGTGTGTGTGTGCATTTGTACATGTGTGTGAGTGCCCAAACAGGTCTTTTTAATTTCTTTCTCTATAAAGGACTCATAAAAAGAAACACAAGCATTTACATATTAGAATATTAAAAACTTTCTCCTAATAAACTGACTGATTTAGGAATAATACTGTTGGTTTAGATAATTGTGTGTAGAATATACTCAATTCATTTCCCATTTCAACAGCACATACAATGTACTACTGTCACGTGAAAGAGGAGATTCTCTCAAACTCTTTCTGTTTGATTAGTCTTTGTGATCTTTAATTCCAGAGTGAGTAGCCGACATCCTCTTCTCATCCAGAAGCCATAAATTAGCCTTAGGAGCTTGTCAGATAACACTTGCTCCATTTAGTCCAGTATTTTTAACTTTTTGCCGTCTGGGTCTTACACCCAGCTTGCTGGCATCTCACTGCATTTATATCAAAGGTTGTGCTCCCATATGTATTAGAAATGTTATTAACTGTTGACAAGAACTTACCAAAATCCTAATATATGGGCCAGTGTTATGTATACATTGAGAAGATTCCACTTGTTGTATTTCAGTCTTGCCTGGCTTGTGGCCGTAATGCTTTTGCAAATTAGCCACTTAAATCAGATTGAATTGAATTGTTATTTTGGGTATGGTCCCCCTGCCCATCCTGAGTTTCTGTAGTGGACCCAGCCTCATGCACAAAGGAATTTGAAGGAGATAAAGAATAATTTTCCTCTAGTTTATCACAGTGATCCCCCTCTATATTTCCACTGTCAGGGAAATCAGGAGTCTGTACAAACATCATTTCCACTTCATAGTTTTCTGGTTTCCTTGAGTATTTCTCCTCAATTTTGCCAACTCTGTCACAGACCAGGAAATAGTGTGCACAGTAGTGCAGATCTCACAGTTATCCTCATCAGATTTGGAATGAGGGTCCTCTGTAGTCTCAGCATCCTCAGTATCATACCAAATATCCCCATCCCGAGGTTCAGGGTCTGTGTAATGTACCGAGTTGTACAGCCACCTATCCAAAACAGGAGGTTTTTACTCCAGAATCAGTTTCTTTCTGTGCTTAGCTGCTACAAGAAGAGTTTTAAGGTGGTCAATCTCAGTTTTAAGGAGGTTATTCCCAATTTTAAGATAATAATTTCAACGATAAGTTTATCAACTTGGATTTCCAATTTTTCTCCTGTGTCCCACTCAAAGGCTAATAATGACTTGAACACCTCATTTTTTGATTTCAAGGCAGAATATTCTACATCAGAAATCCATTCAGAATCGGCCAAAAAGTACCACTGAGTTCCCTCCTCTGCAAGGATGTTAACAGAGCCCGGCTGTGGTGTTCTCCACCCTCCATTTAGTCCCCTTGAATTGTATTGTGTGTGGGAAGTCAAGCATGCTGGCCACATCCAACTGTGTTATCCAGGGAGTAGCAACTGCATTTTTCCCTGTAATTCCCATACTGTTATCCATTAATTTTACCCCCAGTCTTTTTCCTACAGCTGCTGTCACTGATTTCCTTTGGTAGAATGTGTTAACAAGTATTCTACGGTAAGCAAAATAGTCCAGTCCCTACTTTCCAGATTCACTATGAAATGCTGAAATTCAGCTGCTTAGGAAGCATGTCATAGAAATCTTCACCAATTTCCAAAGTTCTTGTAGTATGTTAAACTTTGGCATATCCCTTTTTCTTTCCCTTCATCATCTTCTCGACAGTAAAAGAAGCACCACTCTGTTTCATTGCTGTTCATCTTTATCACTAGACAAAAGCACACTGTTTCATTTAAAAAAACCAAAACCCAAAGAACTAGTAATATGTTCATGTGTAGAAGAATAAAACCAAATAGCCTGAGAAATTTAAAACTACAGCAGCTTTAAATTGAGGTAATATCTCAGAAGAGTTTAGAAAGCTGGCAACCTAGAGAACCTGGACAACCCAGTGGCTCCACCAAGCTGCTCTGAGTCAATGCAAGGTTTTAGTCCTGACACTACAAAAATAAATAAAGAATGAAAACCATGACTGTGAATCACTGGTATGACTGAAGAAATCTAGACTTAGCAAGTCTAGCTAGCACGCCTGTAAACCCAGCTGATTTGGTAACAGCTGGGATAACACTATCTGTATTGTGATTTGACAAATGAGACTCACATTATGTATACTAATTTTTGCATTTCTGGTTTGGGGGGGGGGTTGTGTGGTTTTTGTTTGTTTTGGTTTTGGTTTTGGTTTTTCTTTTTTTTTTAATCTGCTGGGTTAACATTTATTGTTTTGTTTAACATTTCAAGTAACATATTCCACCATCCAGGTGTAGCTTTCCTTGGAATTGTTATCTGATCTTTTATCCTGTGTTTCCCTAGCTGTTGGATTTTTTCCTAGGAGTCTAAAATCAGTTAGAACCAAGCTGGGAAAATACAGTGCCTATGGGCTTCCTGAAGTGCATGCTGAAAGCGTAAATTTTTTGTCACCTTAGCTACTCTTCACTCAAAAACCAAAAAACTATAGAGCTACCATTACCAATTTTAATGATGCATATATTCATCACTCAAGGTATTCAGGGCATTCATTTGTTGAGAGAAACCTTGAACCTCAAAATGTGAAAAGCCCTGGAAGGAAAAACTAATAAAATAAAGACAAAGAACTCGTCTAACATTGTGTCAGAATAGGAAAGGTCAGGTTTAAATTCAAAGATAAGGAAAAGAATAAACCTCACAGGTAACTGGAAGATAGGGAAAAAAAAAGAGAGACAAATTTAAAGGTAGGGGAAAACAAAGTATAACAAGCATACACCTAGAAAGCTCAACAAACCCTGGACAGAATAAGAATAATCCGCTAGTAGGCTCAAGATATCAATAATTCCTGCTTTCATCGAAACGACAGGCTTGTTATTTGGTGTATCCTGTAACAAAAGCTGCCAGCCACCAGAATAAGCGAGTAATTGGAACTGAAAATTCTTCTTGAAATGCTGATGCTTACCTACATGTAAAGGTAGTGAGGAAGATATGGCTGTGTGTTTCAAGGGTTGTCTCTGAGTATGGAAGGGATGAGATCTTGCACATTCCAGGGCTAATAATAGCTGCTGGACCAAACCCTTTTCCAGGGCCTCATTTCTGCTTGTTCAGCAGCATGGCTGTCTCTGTTTAAAATGTCTGATGGGCCAGTATAAGTGAACAGAGATGTGTGTAAATTGCTGCAACTGCCTTCTGCTGTAGCAACTGATGCTGTATTTACTGCTGTGTCAGCAGTATCATAGTAGTGCTCAGAGTAAATTTACAGTAATCCAAATCCCTGATGAGAAATTGGGTAGGGCTATTTGGAAACTGGGAGAGAAAGAAATCAGTATAACAAGTCTTTGTGAGCAGCAAATATACAGATCTCTAGTTTTTTCTCTCAAAAACACCAATAGTCCCAAGTAGTCATGTATGCTGCAGTGGACTTCATTTTGCTTTGCATTCTCTTTGTAAAGCAGTGGTAATAATTCTGTCAATGCCAATAAAGGAATGGTTACTGAAGCTATGCTGAAGAAAGATGTGCCTGTTTGTCAGGATGAATGGCAGAGGGAACACACTTCCTGCTTTGCATGTGCTGATGGAAGGTCATGACTTCTGCTCTTCAGTTTCTGTCTGAAGAAATCAAATAGAATCAGGATTTAGAAACAAATTTCGTTGAATGATTATCTATCCTCATGCTTAATTCCAACATTTGCAGTTGAACTTGTTTAATTCTCTACCTGTAGAAGCAACTACCTAAATCACTTGTTATATGTTTTCATCTTCTCTAGTAATTCTCTTTTCAATAGCAATAGTTGGTGCAGGTCTGACATGTCTGTAAATCACAGTTGTCCACTGAAAGAGCAGAAGAAAATGACTTGAGAGATTTTAGAGTCTGTTTCAGAGAGGTCTTCTCTGACTTTAGAACAGTATTTCAGCCTGTTTCTCTGAACTACTATACAAAGCTCAGTCTGCTAACAGGAGAGATTATTTGGCTTGCACAAGCTAAACTGTCTTCCCACACACTACAGAAGTATATTGGAGTGTTCTGTAGTTTGACTAAGCACAAAGCTCTATATAGGTAACTACTCTCGCTCAGATAAGAGTACGGTCTGGAAGCTTGCTAGATGTTTTGCTTATCTTGTTCTTTGGTGTATTTAATGAAAACAAATCTATCTTCTAAGTAATTGCTAAGTGTCTGATATTCCATTTATTAAAAAATTCTTACCACATATGATTGAAGGGGCAGCAAAATTTAAAGAGAGTTTTGTGGGTTTTGTTTTAGTTTGGTTTGTTTGTTTGTTTTATATGACTTTTTTTGCCTCATTAATATAAGACTGAAAGCGTCAAATCACCCTGTGGTACATCACAGTCCTTGGCAGCTGCAGCCCAGTAGCAGAGCTCCTGTCCTCTGTGTGGCAATGAAAACCCTACACCTTGCCATCCTCCATAATCCTAAACTCTGAGCTGTGTAGCCAGGCACCTTACATGGTGTATGGGAAGAGGCAGCTCAAGCTGAGGGGGAGCTGCCTAAATTTATGAAGGAAAAAATACGAAGGAAAAAGGTTTAAAGAACCAAGAACTGGTCTTTGCTCAGAGGTCACTCTAGTATTGGGGTGGTATATGTGAAATCTTTCCTTTAGGCATTCGTAGTTAGGTTAGTGCTGTGCTGCTGCACTTCAGTCTGGAGAACATGAGAGCTCCCAAGGTCAATCACAGAACAACCAACAACCTGGCCTTTGGACACTGACCTGGAAACTTGGGCTCTTTTCACAGTCTTCCTAATCTTTTTTGTTCCCTGACGTTTTTCAACATGCTGTTGCTGTTTGTTCATAGTAAGTAGCCAATCTCAAAATTCCAGCCAGACTGTCTCATAATCATAGATTACAGGCACATTTCTGTCACTCAGCTATCCCACCCACAGTCTTCTCTCTACTTTGTCTCTCCTTATAAGTGATCCAAATTCTTAGCTTTGCTTCCCAGTATTTTTCTGAACTCTGCTGAAGTTGTGCACTGCCTGTCACTAGCTTCAGATGATAAGAAAATACTTTTTCATAGACTCTCATCTTGGATTTTCGAGGCAGCCCATGTGCTTTCATATTCACGTGTCCTACAGGAAGGAGACTAACAACTCTGAGTATATTTCCCAGGAGCTTAATTGATGGAGACATTGGTGACCAATTGAGCTCAACAAGTTTCTCCCAAGGGACAAGACCAGAACTCACATTAAGAATCAGCTGTCCTTAACTGTGATTCCATGCTTGATATATTTGTATGATTCAGATTTAAATATGAAGCATTTGAAAATTGACTTAAATCTCAAGAAATGCATCATAAATTCACACACACAGAGCATTCAGCTGATTCAGAGGAAGATGTAGTTATCTTAGGCAAATGTCTGATGTTCAGGCAACCATGTATTCTGAAGTGTTTCTAAATGTTTTATTGCAGAACTGTCTTAGTTTCATTTTGTTTGTGGGCAGCATTACAGGTGGATTCAAGAGAGATCTGCATGTGCTCTGTAACAGCAGATGTGAGCTGGTTTTGCATCAAAAACTCTGCAAACACAAGTTTGTCTTGCGGTGTTTTGGTTAATAATCTCAGCACTGAGTTCAGATAGAGTGTGCTATCATTTTCTGAAAAGTCTGTGTAGATATGCTGAAAATGTGAAAGCTACAACGGTACTATACATTCTTTTGGATCTTTGCAGTGAGGACTTGATTCTCCATATTCACAGAAGAAATCTTCAAGAGAAAGGAAAGAAGGGAGAGATACCATAGTATATGAATGTCCTAATGATGAGAGTATTTTGTGTGTTGAGTTCCGAATCTAATTCTCCAATATTCTTATAGGCCAATTTATGCACATTTTGTGCCTTTCTTTGTCCTTTACACTGGATGTTAGGCATACCCTGAAACTGTTCATAGGTCTGCAGATTTACACAGGGAAGTAAAATTATTCTCTTCCTTGGTTTCTGTTGAAATACATGAGGTTTATTCCTAATGTGGAACTAACATAAGACAAAGATCTTTATAATCAGAGTTCAAATGCTAATTTTGATTCATATTTTTTTGGGGTCCTCCTTCTTAAATCTATGTTAATTTAGGGCTCAGTCTGGTTCTTGAACCCGAACAGCATATCCTGATCATCTGTCTTGCCTCTGTCTTGGCTTTTGCACTTCTACTCAATCTGAATTAAGTCTGTTGGAAGCCACCTCTCTCATGCTGTCAAGGAGACTGGTTCCAGTTTTAGCAGTGCTTTGAAAGCATTTGAGATGCAACTAGTGTTCTTGGAGGGAGAAAGGAAGAAGCAGGATAAGCTGTACTGTAATAAATGCATATCCCTTCTTCCCCTCAGTTCATTACTGAGGAGGTTAAACTCTTATCTTTTTAACATTTCATCTCATGACTCAATTATTCTTTTATTCTGTTATCTGGAGGCCATCAGAAAGACCTCTGGTGTTTTGTGATCCACAATAATTACAAAGGTGGGGGTAAAGAAAAAGGCCAACAGGTTCAACAGGCCACAGTACTTTGCAGTGTTTCTCTCACAGGCTGTAGTTTTTATTTATCAAATGTCAGTATGTCAAATTCCTGCAGGTGTGAAAGATCAAAAGGTGAAGGTCATAAGTTTCAGGCGACGGATAATTTTTTGGTCCAGAGAGCCTTATAAGAAAGCAACACATTAACAGAGAAAAAAATAAAAAAAGATAGGAAATTTGCGATCTTGTAGAAAAGAGAAGCAAAACAGCTGGTCACCAAAAGTGAAGGAGCAGGAAGATAAAACAAATTAAAAATTGTATTTGTTTTTCTCATTTAAAGGTGAGAAAAATATCAAAAGAGCAACTAACTGGAAAGACATACACAATCATCCTCAGTAAGCTTACCAGAGCACTTGAAAAAGAGATAATTGCAAAATCCTTCTCCGTCATGTCATTTTTTTTTAACTAAAAAAAATAAACCAGAATTATCTTTAACCACTTTCATTATTTTGTTATGAGTTCTGTAAGTGTTTTGATACAAGAGAGAGAAACAAATAATAGATTTTATGTAAATACTGGTTGCTAATGATGCTCTCAAGAGACTGGAAAGCAGGAAATGGAAGGAGTTGATAAACAGGAGAGGTTAATTGAAAGTGCTGTGCAAAGCTGTTTTCACACATGGCTCCTGGCTAAGGAGACTGTTGTGTTCCTGCACTTTATCTGGGCAATGAATATATCTGATTATTTGATTAAAATCTTGTGTGCTGCAATCAGATGTGACAAATAATGCACCTAAGAGATGATGAGGGAATATACCAAAGATTTCTATCAGTGGGGATCAATTAAATTCATGGCCAAGGAAAACATACCTGCAGACATAAACAGCACCCTTTTTGCCAGCTAGGTGATGTCAAGACTTTCTTCCCTGTCAAACATAGGAGGTCTGTAGTGTGCCTTGTCTTGCTCTTTTTCCATGGGAGCTCCTTCAAGCCCTACCCTACTACCACATTTTATAATTTTCTGCATATCTTTTTACTTCCCACGAATGTGGGAACATCAGTTGTGCTGATATTCTCTGAGATAATAGAGTAAGCCTGGAGCAGAAGAGCATCTCAGTAGAGCAGAGGATACTGGGAAATCTTACCAAGACATTTAGACTCAGATAGACTGTCTCTGAACAGAGCAATGAAACTATATGCTTAGAGAATATTTCAGAGATTTGTAACATGCTGTATAAAAGCTGAAGTAATATTTGAGAATTGGTAAGTGTTGCACTACATTGGCAGCAGATGCACAAAATGGCCCGGAACTACTTAATGTCACACTATGAAATGGGACTTTTTTATCTCCCAAAAATAAACATTAACATATGTTAATGTTATTGCATAATATTATAATACAATATTATAAATATTATAATAAAATTATAATATTATAATAACACATATTGTGTTATATGTACATGTACATATACATATAATAACACAATGTCAATTAACATTGACAGAAACATTAATATGAAGGTCAAAACGTGAGAAATGAGGAAGCTGGAAGAGATTGAAAGAGTTCTGTTCCTCGACATATTTTTGTATTGATATGGAAAAGCTGATTGAAACCGAACTTCTGCAGAGCACATGGGTTATCTTGCAGTTAAGATAGCAAGACTTTTTTCTATTTTATAAAGTTACTAATATATAAAGAAGAAAAGACACTGAGATAGCTCAGACTGAAACTACTACAATGGCTACTCCAGTGGGACTGGTTGTTTTCATGTATCAGTTGTCAGAAGCACATGTTGGCATGAGCCATGAAGGAATGAAACGAATGGTCAGCTCTGAAAAGTAACGAGTTAAAGCAGAATGTATTAAGGGAGAAAGAAATTTCAATGCAAATCCTGCATGAATAAGATGGCTTAGGTAGAGTACATATTTATATATACATTGAATAAAGTATTGATTAAATAACTGCCTTGACTGA
Organism: Pseudotriccus pelzelni; assembly: GCA_035584735.1. NCBI lineage: Eukaryota > Metazoa > Chordata > Aves > Passeriformes > Tyrannidae > Pseudotriccus > Pseudotriccus pelzelni. The sequence continues at coordinate 83,575,781 of JAWMRA010000001.1, read as the reverse complement.
ACTAATTAGAAATAACTCAGCTGAATCTGATAAATTTATAATGGAATTATGTAAGTAGAAGAGTACTAAATGTCATCAAAACCCAGGCCTTGTTATAAAAACAGGCGCTGAATTTCTAGAAAAAGTCTTACTGGAGAAAGAGAAAGGTGAATAAAACAGTGGCTGTGCTTGGGTGATTTTCTTTTTTCACTTGCCCTTGGCTGTCAGGTCTTTGTAAGTAGAGCCAGCATGTTCTTTTAGTCCAAGATGTCTTGAAAAATGGTCTAAACAAAGGCTGTGCTGTATTTCTAAGTGAGGAAAGATAGATAGAGTGACTTGTGGTAGAGAAGTTGGTGGTATCTGGTTTTGGTGCGTTGTAAAGCTGATTCGTGTTCACATATATACCAGTTCTGAAATTAGAAGGTCAAACAGCATTAATGTAATTTTTCTCTAGTTTGTAGCTGATTTCTAGGAATTAACTGAACTTCCAGAAGAGATTCTGCTAATGCATATGAACCATGTCCCCAAGAAAAGCTTAGCCTATTTTGCCTCATCAAGCTGCTGGGTTCTTCATCCAAATTAGTGCACAGTTGCGTTCTGCTCTTTAGTAGGCTGATGATAGCTGGTGTTTTCAGCTAACCTGGCTGTGTTTTCTCTGAAAGGGGCTAGAAATGTTCTTGCAGTCAGTTACAATAGGTGGTGAGAGGAGCTGTTCCTTACTGAATCTCTAGTGTCTCACCCCAAGTTTCTGGTGTTGCATGTCAGCCTTCTAGCTCACCACTTGGTACCCAGTGTTTGTACTGTCCTCCTTTCTTACTGTTGTGTCACAGGAGATCCCAGCCTGTGGACTGCAGTGGGAAGCAGTCCTGGCTTGGAGCATTGTCAGTAGCTGACTATGGTGACATGAGATTATCACCTGAGAGGCTTCTACACCCAAACCCACCCAACCGTAGGGGGTCTTCCCCAAGCCCAGATTTTATTTGCATGCTATTATGGGTTTTGAGGCTATGTTAACAGTGACACTTAGTGGCAACTGCCAGAACTATACCTTCAGGGCTGGGATCTGTTTGATACAAGAAGTAAATTGTGAGGTTGTGACGTATCTAATTGGCTGAAATGTCTAATCAATCAGAAAGGTCAGCAGTAGCCATTCAGCTTGGCTTCCACTGGATTCATTTATGTGCCAGCTAAACTCTGTCACAAATGGGGAAAACATGAAGGAAAAGAGAACACTGACTTCTGCATCTGAGTAACATTAATTAGCATAGGTGATGGTGTTTGAACAATGTAAAGCTGTTCTCTCTATTCTGCACATTAAAAGTATTTGGTCTCGGTACGTAAAAAAATAATGAAGCCCTGGGACAGAAACCATTACTTACAAATTTTTTCAGTTCTGTCTGCTCTTTTCAGAGGGACAGACAAATAAGCTGGACGAATATAGATACCTAATTTATAAATACAAGTATATTTACCTATATTGCCCTTAGGAAGAGAAGAATGAATTTCCCACATGCCATCTTCTGTTATTCCTCTGAAGTCTTGTAGTTTTGTTTCTTCCCTTTATTCTTTATTTTTCCAATTGATTTTTCCTTAATGTTGCTGTTTTTCTGCATGTCCTAAACCAATGCCACTGCTGAACAATTGCTCTCTTTTTGTAAGAAAACTATTCACTAAAATTGATGCCAGTGGTGTATCTCAGAAAAGGAGTGCAGCCGGTCACCTCTGGTTGTGACTTTTACTTGCATAAATAGAAACATCCTCATTGTTGAGTGCAGATCAGCTGCAGAAAGTGGTGAATTGCCTTGCACATTACTTTGCACACAGTGCTGTCATGTGCACTACAGATTATTGTGTCTCACTTCATTGCTGCATAGCCACATAACCTGAGGAGTATCATGAAGTGAAGAAGAAGATAACTGTGCTAGGAGGAGATCTTCCATTTGGTAGGCAGCATTGCTGGCTGCCTATATCCATTTATTATTTTTTGTCTCTGCCATGGTAAGGTAGAGTGCAAAACGTGGGTTTTGCAACCCATAGAGGATGTAGATACTGAGAATTATTTAAAAACCAGCAAGATTACATTTGTTTGTCTTGTGCAATCACTTGCACTTCCCCCAGCTCTGTATTTCACAAGCTACAGCTTCCCACCTCAGCAGGGAGATGGCTGCTGCTCTGGGAAGGTGGGGGACAGAATGCTGTATCAGTTCCTGCTGTGCAGCTGCCCAGCTGTTAGTGACCTGTTTAAGCTGTTGGTGGCCACATCCCTGTGCCATTTGTTTCCACGAATGTCCCTGTTCTTCAGGATCTTTCTATCACCAGGATCTTTGCTTCATGGAGGATCTTCACCTTTTAACCCTTCTTTTACCTGCTGGCCCCCAGTTTTTCCAGAATCAGAAGGTATGATCAGCTTCCTAATTGGTAGTATTGTCTCATGACTGTATTAAATGGAGGATTCAAGATAACATCACTTCTGTTCAGACCTGGTGATCTGAATCCCAAAATCATGGTGACTCATTCACATTACATTATCCTGAATATTCATTCTTGGAGAAAATGTGTAGCTAGGGACTGAAGGCCAGTCAGATCTTATATTGGCTGCTTGCATTTTATGACTTGTAGTGATCCTTACAAGAAATAGTGAATTTATATGAGCCATTAATAGTAGATATTTCTACAACTAGAACTCCAAATAAGACATTTAATAGCACAGGCAAGGAATACTGAACTGTAGGAGGAAGGATAATTATGTTGTTTCATAGTCTGCTTGGCCAGAATTATTAAAAAAAAAAAGACCTCTGAATCTAAACCAGAACACTATAAATGGAGCTAATCTTCATCTTTTTTGAGGTATTTCTCATCAAAACCACAACATGGAGGTGGTTTTGGCTTCTTTGAGACTCACTGGATACTTTGAAAAAGCTGTATCTTATAAATAAAATTAATTGTTGTTTTAAAGTAATAGGAATCAAAGCAGCAGAGCTGATTAAATAAATTTTGATGGAAAAATATTTTGTGGAGTTACATGTTTTTGTTGTAGTCACAAATGGTAAATTTATTCATAATTTGGTATCAAAGGAAACTAGAAAACAATTTGAGCTATGTAGAAATGTTGCTGCTGTTTGCTTTAAAGGAAACATGTTTGATTCTTTCGTTCTGAAGACAGCTTCAGTTTATGGTTGTGTCTAGCTTGTGTCTGATAACATCATAATGTACAATTAATATATGGACTGGAAGAGGCCTCTGGAGATCATCTGGTCCAACCTGCCACTAAAAGCAAGGACAACTTGCATCACGTTGCTCAAGCTGTCGTGCACTAAAATTTTTAATATCTCCAGTAACCTCTTCTGATAGACTGAAATGTAAACAAGGCTCAGGGAAAAAGAATGCCACAGCTGAGCTCAGTGGGTGTGGTGGTGAAATCTTCTCACACAAAACAGAAGGAGTAAACTTCCCCCACCTGTCCGGAAGACCACATACACGAGGGACTTTCACACGGGAGCAAGCTAAGGATCACAAACCATCAAAGACCCCCAAGGCGCCTCCCCAACACATTTCTGAGCCTTCCACCATTGGAGGACTGCATGTGATCCCAGTGATGGGACAAATCAAGAGCCTGTTGCAGGAGATTGCAAAGCTGCTTCCTTAGGGTTCAGACCTGGGCATCTCCTGGATGTGTATTAATCCATTGGACTGTGTGTTTCGTGGGACACTCACCATTGAAAAGAAAAGAAGAAAACCCACGTGATGCCATCAGGTTCCAAGGAGTAGTGAAAAATTTTCCATTTAATCTCTCTCTGTCACCTTCTTTCTTGACAGGAAGCTGAACATGAGCCAGCAGTGTGCCCAGGTGGCCAAGAAGGCCAATGTCATCCTGGCCTGGATCAGGCACAGTGTGACCAGCAGGAGGAGGGAAGCGATTCTTCCCCTGTACTCAGCGCTGGTGAGGCCACACCTTGAGTATTGTGTTCAGTTCTGGGCCCCTCAGTTCAGGAAGGATATTGAGGTGCTGGAGCGGGTCCAGAGAAGA
>JAWMRA010000001.1:83495438-83551860 GCA_035584735.1 Pseudotriccus pelzelni | reverse complement strand
ACCACTCCCCCAGCCCCTAAGTACCACCCTAAACCTTCTACCAGCTTACAGAGCCCGGTTTCCTTGGAGACAAAGTACCGTCGTTAAACACAGACAATGTATCCCAGCCAGGCCTTTTGTATTCGGCCATTCGGTTACTCAGCTATCTGATCCCTTCCCCCCCACGCTCACAAAAGCAAGGGGAAAGGTAAAATTCCAAGAACTAACCTACGACACCCTGACTACAGACAATGAAGAATTACCAGCATTTTAATAAGCCTCATATCCAAAAAGAATGGACTGAAATCTAGGAGGAACTGGAATTTGGTGAACTTTGACTCAAAAAGAAGGGTCTTAAAGGGATACAGAACTAATTCTGAGTGTCAAACCACCCAAAACAAGAAGGCTTGGTAGGAAGCATGACCTGGGTGAATAGACCCAAGGGAATTGCCCACAAAACCAAAACAAAATAAATAAAAAAATACACAAGAGGTGAAGAAACTGAGGCAAGGAAAGGCCTCCAGATACTTCCCCTGTTGAAATGCCTCTTTGTTTCTGTTGTAAAGCCTAGATGAAGTCCGAATACATTTGCCTGCTTTGTTTTTCTCTGAAGAGGTGACCTGTGAATTGGAGCTTGGGAGTGTGGGATGGCTAGGTTCAGCCTGGTAGGGCAGCCAGCAAAGTCTTAGGAACTATATATTTCAAATAAAGGCTCTCAATCTCCCCTTAAAGCATGCTCCCAGTAGTGCAGAAGCAGAGACAGGTGTGGTTTTGCCTGAGGTAGCAGTGCAGACGGGTGCAGGGCTGCCCTGGCTCCTCTGGAGGCCAAGAGGAAGAAAGGCTTGCACACAGCTAAAATTCTCATTAGAGTGTCTCTCTGTGCCTATGTGGCAGAGTAGTCATCTTCTCATTTTTAGAGCAGTTAAGCAGTTGCATTTCCCTCAAATGCAAATGAGTGATTTTACAAATGATCTTTTTCTACTACTTTGTGCACAGTCATCTTTTTTGTGCATTTTTTTGTTTTTTAATGTGAGTTACACCTATTCACATCCCGTGGATACAAGATATAACTCCCTTGCTTACTGTTGCTTCATTTATTTCCTTGATTTCTGCCATCCAACACTTAAAACTCCCCTTTTGGATCCTATTTGCATTGTAGTAATGTAGAGTTTGATTCAGCAGAATAAACTTACCCAGATCACAAAGATGTCCAGTGATGAATACCTGTCCCCAGGACTGAGTGGCACCAACTGGTATATGTCTCCATTTCCAGGTTTTAGCTGCCTCAGTGGCAGATTTATCCTGGGAGGAACAGAGTAAGGAAGTCAGCTGGCAATTAAATAAGGTGAATGGCTGGGTGTGTGGTGATTCAGCTATGTGTGTAGTCTCCCTTTATTCAGCTGTGGGGATGCAATCAATGAGTTAGTGCTTGTTTTGAGGAAAAGCATAACAAATGTGGATTATATGTGGAATTTATTTTGACCCTTGAAAATGTTCACTAGTGGGTGGCAGGATGGCTTGAAATGGGGGAGGGTTTGAAAGCACGGGGTTTAAATATCTGGTGAGCTGTAACTCTGCTGCATCCTGGAGAAGATAAAAATCTCCTCAATATCTCGTCTTCTGAGAAAGAAAAAGAAAGCTACAACTTTCCCCACCCCACCCCCCCAACCATAGTGTTGTAAAACAGCAACTTTCTGGGGCACTTTGGTACTGTAGTAGAGTGGCATTTGGTTTCTTAAGATATAACATGGCCTCCGGAGTTACCCTAAAACTGACACTGGAGGGGAACAGCTGGAACAGGACTTTTACTCATCTGATTTTGTCACCTGTTATTTTGCTCGTCATAAATGTTCCTTACCATCTTGCCTCTCACTCACAATTCTGTGTGAGACCATCGCTGTACCTGATTCTCAACCCTGAGATGAGTGTCTGTTTTTTCATCAGTGCTTTGTCTCCCATTCCTGTACAGCTAATCTTGCACTAAGAGTGACAGTACACATAAAAACATCACGGTAACCTCTCCTTTTCTAGCTTGCTGATGGCATAAAAGATGTTTGAAAAATATTCCTCCACTTCTTTGGTCAGAGTCTTTAACAGAGGTTATGAGCATGAATTCTTCTTCTTGTGTGTCGTTTTTGAGAATGCATTTGTTTTTTGTGAAAAGGGAAGTTTAGCTTTTTTTTCAATAAGGTAACGCCTCAAGAACTAAGCAACAATTTTTTGTTGTAGTATGTGAATACTTTTGAGTATCTTTATGACTTTTTTATGTTTTTTTTTCAGATATCAAGTATTCTTAGGAGATCTTGATAATATGCTTTATTATATTAAGTACATAATTAACATATATTCACAGACTTTTAATTTTCTCTTTCTTTGTTTCTTCTAATAGGGATTATTCATTTTTATTTCTTTACTATTTCCACAGGAGTTAAGTTTGTCCTTGTGTGTGTTTGTTGTATAAATTCACAAGTTAACAACCTTGGTTTCTTAAATTATGTATTTGAAATCTCTCTCTGTCTCTCTCAGACTCCCTCTTGCCTGCTGTCTTAGTAAAGCCTTAAATTATATGTAAGAGTGGACACTGTGCTTTCTCTGTCAATCCCAACAATATTATTCCTCCCAGCAGCAATCTCCTTAGAACTGACTATTCTGATTAGCATTTTGAGTAACATTGCTCATCAGATGACAGTGATCAAGTCTGCCCGCTGCCAAGTACTTCCTCTGCAACTTCCTTACGTGCCTTGGACGTCCCTTTCTCTAAAGTAACCCAATTTGAGAGCATGTAGTTATATCTCATCAAAGGCAAAGCTTCTCATCAGGCCCTGTCTGCAACAGGACATGAGCTTTAACCCTTCTGACACCCCAAGAGAAGAGGGTATGGAAATGCAGCTGTGGAATGATCATAGAAATCAGGATGTCTTTGGGAATGCTTAAAGAGAAAGAGAAGCCAGCAGAAGAGTCCAAAAAGAAATGGGAAGCAGCAGTATTTAACAAGTATGAGGAGTCTTCCACCTAAAAGGAAGATAATAGATTTACTGCTTGTTTTTTGAAAGGCATTATTTCTAATTTCATGCTGTGTTTCTGATTATAGAATGACTGATGAAAGCAGAAGAGGTAATCCATCACTGCGGAGTGAAGAGATGTTATGAAGGAAAGTCAGGGGATGGGCCAAAAAAAAATCTCCAGCCCTTCCTTTAAATGAGTGTAAGAATTTATTTGAAATACAGTAGGACTGGAGCTAGCCTCCAAAGAGCCAAAATAGGTAGAATGAGACAGACAAATGTTTTCCCAGAGAAAGAAAATGTTACATGATAACTGCATGCTTTGTTTTTAGTGTGAAGTTAACTGTCTTTCCCTCTTTATAATAGCAAGAAATCACTGAAATAACCCCTTGGGCAGGCAAAGGGCAATACTGTAGTGAAGGCAAGCTTCCATCCTTCTTGCTCCAGGATTCCCACTGAGGCAGTGATGAGAAGAGCTTTTTTCATATTTTTCTCATTGAAAGCATTCAGCATTCAAATGGAGACAATTTGGACTACTTGCTGAAATATTTTGACAGTGCTAACCTGAATAGCCCTTATATCTGTGATGAAAATCTCAATGTTGACTTTGCTTTTTTCATTGTATTTTCTCCATGAAACTATCATGCCTGTAACGTTATGAAAGTATCAAAGCAAATTCTCACAAAAGAGAAAGTTATTGAAAGTCTTCCTGGACATAAAAAGGTTTGGAAAGTTTTCAAAGTTATATATTTTATTACCTCTGTAAACCCGATAATTCTTTATATATTTCTTTTGGGGATCTTTTGAAGGTACAGCCTTAATGCTGATGGGAAAGATAAATTCTGTTTAAGAAAATAAAAAAGCCCAAAAGTGAGAAAGCGTTTCCTTAGATCTTCCGCTCTGAATAGAGACCACTAGGAATAAGGGTAGGATCTGGAGGAGGAGAAGAAGCATGGAAAGTGGAAACAAAGCAGACTAGTGGCGAATGGGAAGGTGATCTCTGACATGCTGTCTCTCAGACTCCAAACCCCCCTGTTGTATGCAACGTGAAGCAAATCCCGCCCATTTAGCTTTTGGGCAGCTTCTGAAAACATGAAGTTCTAGGCTGGCAGAGATACTTTAGGAAAAGTTACAGGCAACCCTAATGGTGTTATTCCTCTCATCCCAAGCTGTGCTGAAAGCAAGTAAAACTTTCAGGACTCGTGTGAGAATTACTGTTCTCACAGAAGGCTTGTGTTGGTCTTAATGATACCACAAGAGTTTTGAATATACACTGCATATGAAATACACTCTTTATTTTACTGGGTTTTCTCCACCAGATTTCACTTATTTCTTTCTGCATTATTTCCACAAAATGAGACTATGTAATATTCAAAATGATTTTGCTGGAAAAGTGGTAGACCATTCCACTACTTTCAGTTTCTTTCCACATGATACCTGAGAAGTTTTTACCAAGTTTTGAAACTAGAAGGCAAGTTGCACATAAGGGGAAAAAACAACCAGTGGCTGTCAAGAAATAGTGCTAAGGTAACATAGCAAGCCTTCTTCCAGGGCTCTCCTGGAACTGCCATAACTCCTGGCTTTTTATAATCTCTGCACCATGCAATCTGGGGAAAAACAGCATACATCATGTAGCAGTTGCTGTGGAAGTATTTATTTCCATCGCTATCAAAAATAGAGCATGGTCTGTACCTCTTCAAATTATCAAAAGTCGATTCAGAAGAAGTTCCACTGTACAGAGGACAATTTTCTCCTCCTTCTAGCCCAGGCTAAGATGGGCTGAATCAGGGAAGCTGAAGGTGGGCTGTGCTCCAGACAGTTGCTCAGGGTTTTTTATATCAAAAGTGTGAATGTACTGGTTCAGGAAGGGGGAATATTTCAGGGAGCATTTTCTCTTTCGCTCATTTGTCACAAAATTAAAGAGGCAGCTGAATCAATCAGACAGCCCTTTGCAGGGTAATTTTGGCAATTCAGTTGTTGATTGAACTTTCCTTTCAGTGGTGGTGAGATGGGCTGCAAAAATGTACTTTTATTGAAAATGAACTTCAAACTCTCAAGAGATTATGCTCTTTGAGTGTTCTCAAGTGCATCAAATTGCAGACTAAATAAACAGACATCATGTCTGTCACTTTAATATTTGGGACATTTCCTATTAAAACACAGTATCTCAAACCCTTTGTACTTTTAATCCAAGCATGACAAGGGCATAAAGAAAGAACATTTCTCTGTGTGTTCACCTGTGACCTACTACACTCACCTGAGTGTTGTAAGGGGGAAATTCCCACCCTTCAGAGATTTTTCTTCTGTTTCTCTCCTGTTTCCCTGAACAGCCCCATCCCATATCCACTTTTAAACCATAATGCTTAACATTTCTATGGCACTGTTTGCATGTAAGGCATTCTACCATTAGTAATTTTTTAAGCGTACTTCATACTGAATGGTTTGGACTGAAATATACAACTAAGGTTTAATACTTCCACAACAATTTTAGACTTAGAAACAGGTTTGCCCACTTTGGTGAAGTCAAGCCCTTTGGTAACTAAAGGATATTTGTTCCATTACACAGTTTATTAGGCTAGTTCCAAGCTTATGGGAACAGTGTTTGTGGTGTGTTGTGGTATGTTGGCATGTTATACAAGGGGGGTGAGAGGGTACAGAATAATCATAATCTAAATTGGACTCTAATTATCTAGTTATTTTCAGTTGATTACTGGCCTCATACAAATGCCAGTAACAGCTTTAATCAAAGACAGTACCACTCCATCACCAATCAATATATAGGCTCTACAATGAAAAAAAAAACCACAAAAACCCCAAAAAACCCACAAAAAACCCCAAACATTTTGGAAGAGTTGGAGAAATATTTCTGAATTAATCAGAAAAGGTAGTAATATTTGTCCAAGGGCTTCCTACATTATGGGCAAAGGAGTCTTGGGGTGATGGTGTATTGTTTGGTAGGCAATAGTAAAAATCTGGAAAGTATCATGTAAGAAATTCTCACATTTTTTCTAAGGAAAAGACTCTTGATATTGTTGTTTTTACTGTTGTGAAGAATTGTGAAAATCCAGAAAATTAGAAGGCTGCAGCAGAAGCAACAAAGGCATCCATGGTCATTCAAATCCATTACCTGACTGTGAAAGCCAATTAAATGGCATTTTCCAGGGTTAACCAACAGCTAAAATGATACACTATGAAAGGAGAAAAGCTTCATTTATTGTCATCAACAGGTTAGCGGCTCCTTTGACTGAGAAAACAATGGAAGAGTTGGTTGAAAACCACGTCTTTTTCTCTGTGACAACAGATGCCTTAAACAATGGCACATTCAAGGTGTTTCCAATCATTATCATTCCTACACAGGTGAAGGACAAGCAGTTCACTGCTGACTTCATTAGTTTCGAGGCACTAATGAAACCACATCAGGAATATCTGGAAAAAAAAAATAAAATATATATATGTACACGTAAAGCTAAAATCGAGTAGTTGGAACCTTGAATATATACAATAATTTGCAGGTAATACTGTTGCTAAATCTGGGTTGTGTCACCCATCCACAAATCATGGGAAGTAGGAAAGAAAAGTTATCTTTAACTTCTTGCTCTGTATATAACCACATAACAGAGAAACACCATCTAGTTTTCCTTGTCTCATTCATTTTTCTCAGCAAATGTTTCAGATTTAAAGGAGAACTTATAAAATTGGAATGGGAAAACAATTACTTGTATACTATACTGTAAAAGGATCATAATCTGTTTTCGTGGTTCTAGGAGTTTCTTTTGGAAGTTAAGTGAATGTTGTCAGGTGCCAAATTTAAAATGTTGTTTTCAAAGATAACTTCATAGAAGGTGACAAAGAGGTTTTCAGTGACACAATGTTGCTTATATTTTTCAGGTTTTACTGAGTGTTTCTTGCAAGTGGAAGTCTTGCGGGTAGAACAAACTGTCCTTTTACATGATGTATAAGAAAAAACATTCAGTTAAGGGTAATTTGCAAAAAAGAACTGATGACAAATTCTTGGTTATAAACTATTCATCATCAGAGGGTAAAGAAAAAAAAAGGCATTTCTCACAAAGATACACATCGCTGCCAGAAATGAGGCTTTATATTTTCGTATGATCAAACAAAATACAGATAAACTGATATAGTTTTAATGTACTCTTTCCAGAAAGAGTAAAAAATATTGACAATTTAAAATTTCTTAAAAGGCATAATATTGTGTGGTTAGAGATTCAGCTGAGTACTTGTATATGTCAGGAGTAATCAACTATGAAAAATTTTCGTATTTTAGCTTCACACTCCTGCTTTCCCAATTTCTTAAAACTTCTTTTTTTATATAATTAAAAAAATCCGTATATAATCAAATTTTGACAGATTGTGGATTTCTCGAAAAGTTTTCATTTTAGTGAAGTTTCTAAGACTGGGAAATTTAACATGTAGCATGGTTCAAGAATTTACTTTTAAAGCCAAAAATAATGAAATCCATTACAACTTATAACAAATTATACTTCTATCAATCCTTTCAAGTTTATAATTAATTTCCCACCAGTGAAATTTAGTACTATTTCAGAAATATGCATATATACTAAAGCAAATAAGGTTTCCCTAGAATTTCCCTTCATGTTAACATGTAGACCTATTGCTTCTGTTAGGGCTGTCCTTTCTTAAGGAAAATGCCTTTTTGAAAGCTTATCCGCTTCTCTGGAGCGTAGCCTGAGTTAATGTCCTGAGGCAAAGTGTGAATATGTGGTATAAGTAGGAAGGGTCTTGAGTTTGTTTTGCTAGTGTACCAAACCAGGTACCATTAAGACAAGGCAACTTAGTAAGAGAACAATTTACTGTACGTGACCTTGGCATTCCATGGAGAACATGGTTTTACTTTTCTGCTGCTGTGAAGAAGCCTTGTTGAAAATTTTGCTGGTTTTCACTTCTTTCTGTGTTCATTGTAGTAGTCAATGGTTGCTGCCAAAAAAAAAAAAAAAAAAAGAATCAGAAGGATATTAACAAGACTTCTGATGCAGTGGCAGAACAGAACAAAAGAATATTGTAATATTTGTATGATGTTACTTCATCTGAGGCATCACATCACTGAAAGCTGATGTCCTGTCTGAACTCTAACCGATGACACAAATATTAGCTAGCAAATGAAGAGCATTACTTTCTTATATTACATTATATTGACCTGCATATAAAACCAACACAGAAACCTTTCTTCTGGCAGTTTCTTGCTGGATGCTGTGTGCTGGAGATCACTGTACCAGCTTTGTGCAAAGCAACATTTGGAAGCTGTTGACTTCACTGGGAATGGAGTATCTGTTGTCAGGGAAGATAGAGGTAATTTTCCTGAAATATGCATAGACTTAAAACCATTAGAAGAGAAGAAATGAGAGCCAATTTTGAAAGCATCCTCTGTCCCTTTATGGTAGAGTGAATACATAAATATCATACCCATTATCTGCTTGGTTAAAGACTGAAGAAATTCAAAAGATTAATGTAAAGTATGTACTGATGTAACATTGACTTCTAAAAAGGATGAATGGAGAGAATTGGAATTCAGATATTATATGTAAATGCGTATTTTCACTGGGAATATTTTTTTGTAGATTGTACATTCTGAGAGCATTGTAAATAATAAAGTGTTTAAAAACACGGCACAACTAATTTCAACCAGCTTATTGACTTTGCTTTTTAAAATGTTGCTTTGATTTCTCTGACCTCAGTTTACAAAAGGAAAAACTGAGTTTTTTACAGAACTAATTAATTGAAAAGATCTGTGAACCATTTAATTTGAGTTGAAGTGCTTTTATTAAGGTGAATGGAGTTACTGTGCCCCATTGCAGAGACATTTTGAATAATGATCATTGCTGGCACATTCTAGTTGCACTAATAAGTAAAGAAGATAAAAAACGAGAGGTGGGCACTTGGTATTAGCATGACCCTGCTTCCAGACTAATGTAATCTATTTCTCAGCCAAAGTAATTTACCGGAATAGAAACCACAGTGTTACATTTATACTGCTCCTGGGGCCCACTTTACTCAGATCTAGCTGCAGTACCTTCTCAGGACAATGTGTTAGGGAGCTCAAGGTCTTTGTTTTCTTTTTGTAGGGTAGAAATCCTGAATATCTCAAATCCTAAAAATCATTAAATATGTATGATATACTAGGAAGGAACTATGGTTGCTTCTAAATTTAGTCAAAATGAAGCATTCATATAAAATAAGCTCAAATATGAATATCACACAAAAACTTGTCCTGTGAAAAGACAGCACTGTCATTAGCCAGCTGTATACAAATGGTCTTTGATTCTATAAATACAGATTCTCACATGTGAGCTAAAAAAAGCAACTCTACTCTCTCAGTATTTGGAGAAACCCATAGACATGTCTAGCATATTTCTCTCTACAGAAGCTGAATGTACCAAACAATTTCACTGACTTCCAAAGACTAAAATGGAGTTGATTGTAAAGAAACAAGATCAGTGCTCTGCCATCGAAAATGTGGTGAACTAAGGGTGTTCTTTTTGAATAATAAAGGTACACTGTGTATATTACATTGCATCCTTCAGATGTGTGAAGATGTCATCAATATGAAAGTCTCTTCAGATTCAAATCTGTCATCTTCCCTGAGAAAATAAAGCTAATCATACAATGAAAAATGGTAGTGAGATAAGCTATAAAGGAAAATGCCTTTGGTGGCTAGGCTTTAATTCCTGAGGTAACCTACTGCTGGTATTTGGATACGTGCTAACGCCTTTTGATCATTTACCATCTAGAGATGAGAGGCCCAAAGTGTGTTTTGGGCTTGGATTACAGTGCCGGTGAATTAGGTTTCCTGGTGTTATAACGTTACCTTTGGAAGGATGGCCTGACAAAAATGTAATAGCGTAGGAGAAACAGGTGGCTCTTAGCAAAAACACTGTCCTCAGTTCAGACTGCAACCTTTACTTACTATCTATAAAGAAAAAAAATACAATACTGTTATGTTAAAACTTAAGAATAGCAAACAGAAAGACAATAAAAACAGGTTCAAAGTGGTCAAAGACAAAGACACACTGAACTTTCCACATAGGCTTAGTTCTTCTTTGTTTGGATATACCAAAAGAACTCCTCCCAGGGGTCCTAATGAGTTGTTTTCCTTTGGATTATTCCTAGCCCTTGTAATGGCCTGTGCTGTACAGCATACACTTTTTGTCACATCAATAAACACCGTCCCTGTTACGGATGCAGCCACACCTGCGATACTGAGAGGGTATTGCATGACACGGTCATATGACTGTTTCTACAGGGTCTGAAAAGAGGAAAAGGAACATAAACAAATGTAACATGACCTTTCCCAGCCTCTGGAGGCTGGAATTCACAATTCAAATACAAAATTAAAATGCAGTTTCTTCTATGGGGTATTAAATGAATAAATCAGCATGTTTAATATGTTCACCTATGCAATTTTGTCTATTTGTTCTATGTGTATTTTAATTTCTGCATTTATACCTACTATAACGGCTTAGCTACAAAAACACCGTAGTAAACATCAAGTGAAAGAAAGGATGAACTTCATGTAAATTATGGTATTAGCCTGTTCAGGGCATATTGTTCCACCCCTAGCATTAGGGGTGCATGAGGTGTCTGTAAAGGAGCACTAACAAGCTTTTTCATTCTGCTGAAGTGTAAACAGTGTCTGAACAATTGCTAGCAAACAAAACAATTAATTTATTTATAAATAATTTATAAATAATTTATTGAATTTACACACCCTCCTCCCTAAAAGGCATAATCAGGGAAATTTACCATTCTCTAGCTTATGTGTGTTGGTGCTGTTCATATTTCATATCTCTTTTGTCAGTCTGTCCTATGGCAAAGTCTGCAAATTATACGTTGTAGCTGTGACTTTTTAGATACAGTGGAGAAGAACATGCTCATGCAGAAACTGTTATCACATAGGACCATGCAAGTGAGATGTTTGGCCTGTTTCATAAAGCAGGTAGAGCTGAAAAAAAGGGAGGAGAAAGGGAGGAGAAAAAGGAAAGAAAAATTTCCTCAGGCAGCAAAACAAAAAGAAAGCATAGTTCCATTGGCCAAAATGTATCCCGTGGCTCTACACCAGAACAGGCCTAACCAAACACCAAATAGCAGTGGGAAGTATGGAACTGATTTCAATTTGTGTGTCATACTTTCTTTGCAGGAATATCAAATTGATGTATTTTTTGCCCAGACGTGGACAGATAGCCGTCTTCGCTTCAACAGCACCATGAAAATACTGACTCTGAACAGCAACATGGTTGGCTTGATCTGGATCCCAGACACGATATTTCGTAACTCGAAGACAGCAGAGGCTCACTGGATCACCACCCCCAACCAGCTCCTCCGGATATGGAATGATGGCAAGATCTTGTACACCCTCAGGTGAGCACTTGGCAAGGTGCAGGGCTCAAAACTTCTCCCACTTCTGGTGTAGCATTAGTAATTTTCAGCAGTATCTGTGTTCTCCTCAGCAGGTTTCTTCCTGATCCTTACCTGACCACGCTGTACAAATATTTTAATATTCAGACTTAAGTACCGCCAGCTTTAAAAAACAAAGTATTGTTCTTCTAAGAAAGAATGAGAAATAGATATATCTAAATTGTAGAAATTGGGTATTTGTAATAAAATGCAATCCCATAAAACCAGGGCCAGATAAAGCATTTCTAGATTCATGCTTATATTCTAAATTCATGTTGATACTTGACTCTTTGAATAAGCCATGCTGAAAGGTAGTCTATTATAGCTCATCAGTTGCTAGAGAAAAGAGGGTTTTTTAATCTTTGCGATACCATCAACTATATGATATTAGAAATAAATTATATGATGTTAGAAATGCAGTATACATATATACATACAGTATTTATATATACTGTATACTATATATCTGCATTAAACCCCCCCCCGGTGGAAATCAAAATATATGTTAACTTACGGAAGAGACAAGTTGTTCAGAAGGGAGTTGTGCCATAAGCCATGTTCCACAAACCAGTTTCAGAAACATCGTTTCAGAAACATCCCTTTCATGCTACATTTTCTTCAGTGATTGTGTCCAGCCCTCTTGCTGCAACTGCATAGTCCTATCATAATTGCAACAGCACTAGGAGTCCAATAGAAAGTCTTTGGCAAACAATAAGGAAGGAAATAAACAGCTGGAAAAGCTACTGATATTTTTAGTGTCCTTTCCATCTTAGGCTTGCTCCACCATGAGGTGCTCTTACTTATTTCAGTTGCCTTTAGCAAACTTTAGACTTTGTGATTACAATGTCAACTCCAATACCCTCTTGGTTGGGTTGTTGGGGGGTTTTTTTAGGGATTTTCAGTTAGGTGTTTTTGTTGGTTTTTTTCTGTTAAGTCCTGTTTCAGTATTTCAGGGCAAGTTAAGTATCTACCTAGTAATAGTTAGACTTACGTACCCATCACTAAAGAAATTGTTCACTGAATGGACTGGAAATTTCATTTAAAACAGCTAAAAGAGAGGTAATACTTGACCCACTGGAATGAGCACTTTTAGTTTCTGAAAAATATTTTGAGTACCTTTTGACCCCCCAGGTCAACCTCCTTTTTACGCAAGAAAAACGGTTAGAATGATCATTTGCCATTGTTAACACTGTGTAATTCAAAACCAATTTATCTAAGTGTCAGAATTGGTATGAGATGGAAGAGGTAACTACTGTGTGCCCTGGTACTGTCAGGTGTTGATGGGCACTATGTGTTCATAAGAGAGTACAAAGTTCAGTCAAGATCCAGGGCTTTCCTTCCTCTTCCCTGCCCACTTCTGGATGTGAGTGCCCTCCTGCTGCAGCACTGAAAGTCCTATTCTAATGTCAGCACAATAGCACTATTAAATTCCTCAGAGGTGACCTTTTCCAAGACAGAGGTTTTCTCTGTGCTATCCTAAATCTGAGACACAAAGTTTTCCCCATCCAGTCTGTTAGCTTTTTATTTAGATTCCAAAAGGAAAAACCCACATGACCCATACTTGCTGTATAAATTCCAGCATGCAATTATGTAGTGTTTCCTGAAAAAGATTGTACAATAAACTAGCACTGAAATCTATCTCCCTCGGTAAATACATTCACTTTGTAAGCTATCAGACTAATGGTTATTGATTTTTATTAGTAATTTTAAAATTAGCTCCATTCATAGTATCCTTTGTGTTAGGGATGCCATATAAAACAAGTTTTCAAGTAGGACTAAAGATGTTTCTGCTGATCTGTTTGTTGCATCTGTACAATATAGAATGGCATATAGAGATATATTGAAAGACAGCTGAAAGACACAGAAAGAATTTCAAGTTCACACTATAGGTATACATGGAGAATATTTCTTATAAGATTCTTTATGAGATTTTAATTTTGTGGAATTAAAAGCCACCACCACAGCCATATTTCCTGGGTTTTTTTGTAAATAATAGCTGTTTCCATCCCAGGTCCTTTGACGATGAATTGTCTAGAAAAAAATATATGTACAGAATTCTTGGGATCAAAAAACTCTTGATGATGGGTCTGAAATTATTTTAGATAGTTATAGTTGCTTTGGATCAGGCTTAAATAGCAAACGAACAATCTGCAAATATAGTTCTTTCTTTTCAGGCCTTACTTATGGATGTCAAAAGATTAAATTATTGAATTATACTTAAGGTTTCTCAGCCTCCTCCTCTGACTGTTAATTGTACTGGCATGTAGTAACAGACATGTGGTTTCTTCACAGGCTTACCATCAATGCCGAGTGCCAGCTGCAGCTACACAACTTCCCAATGGATGAACATTCATGTCCTCTGATATTCTCTAGCTGTAAGTGCTGGTTTCATGCCTTATTGTTGTATATGACTAGTATGCAGAGGCATGGGTTTATTTCTGATTTCTGTCAGGTTGATCAACTGTTCCCCAACAGGTATAGGAAGTTTAGATTTGCTCACATATTCAGGGAATTTTGGTATTCCTCTTTTGCATTTCTGGTCAATGGACTTATAACATGAAGTCTTCTGTAGGTTTACTCTGGTTTTTTTGCCAGGCCCATCCTTTTTAATTGATACTATAGTCACATTCTCAGCAGAAGCAGATATTCATACCAGTCTGTGCAACATTAATCTATACAATCATGTGACATGTAAATGAGAATTGAAACTACAGTTTTCTGGTGGAGGTGCACATCTTGGGGACATGCCCAGCAATCTCTGAACATCTGAGTTTATAGCATGTAGTGTGGTAATGCTTCTCTCTTTCATAATAAAAGTAAATGGTGCAACTACTGTAAATCTCATTTTCCTTTTATTGCTCAGCTTGTCCAGCAGTCCCAATGTTGTATTGCATGTAGTGTTGTTGGCATGTTTAAAACTCCTAACAGTCAAAACAAATACTTTGGTGAAATGGATGGAAAACAAAAGTCAGGTGAGTTAATCTTGAGGTCCAACATTACTGTGAGAAGTTATCTTCATGCCGATTCATTTGAAAAAAACTTGAGCGCTGTCTGCTCATGGGTACACCTGCACAGTTTTGTAATCCAAAGCCACACAATGCAAGTGCTTTACAAACATTTTTAAAAGGGCTTCAGCTAAAGATTTTAATTTGGCAAACTCCAAGATTCAGGATATGCATTCTTCAAAAATAAAAGGGAAATGTATTGTTTTGTCTATCTATTTAGAAAATAGATTTTCTCCATAATACCCTTTAAAGTGGTAGGAGAATCACACTATTGAATGTCTTCATAATAAATATGCTGTTGTGATGGTATTGATTTCCATTTATAAACAGTATACAAACAGAGATCCTCAGTCACAAAACAGATTTGAATTTCAGCTGCTCCGGGGTATATTTTTCTTTTTCCCCAGGAAAATGTTTTTTAAAAAATCTGTCATGTAAACATCTCCCTTTCCCCCAATATTATCACTATGTTGCTGGTTTTCTTATCTATGTATATAAGTGAGCCTGGGCAGAAAATTGCAGTGGTATGTTTAATTCAGGTGTGTGGAATATGTGCATACTCAACTGAACAAGAGGCAGATAGCTCTGGAATGAGCTTTCCTGCTAATGAACACTTGTCAGTGAACTCTGTGCCCCTCAGCTATCTTTAGTTACTGCTTGAAGCTACTCTTACCTTGTGGAAATCTGTTGTTTTGTTGAGCTACTGGGAAAAGTGTGTGAGACCTTAAAAATCAAATCCCAGGGATTTAATTAAGCATACTAAAATTTGAGTTTGAGTCCAAAGATATTAATTAAGCCTACCACATAAATTTGATTAGTCCTGCGCTAGTAATATCGAAGTGAACTCTAAGAAACAGAGAAGTCACTTCAAACCTTGCATTTCCTAATAGTTAGACAGTTGCTGAATGCAAGTAAGTTATGCTTGTGGTTCTTATTTAATGTAAGCATATCAGGGGGAACTTTACTCCATTGCAAAGTTCCAAATATATTTTGGTTTGCAAAGGTTTTTCCTACTTTAGATTAGCTCAGAACCCTTCTGCCCTTGAAAACATGCACATATTACCAATAGACATGCACTACTGTCTATGGAGATGGAGATTACATAGGATAAATCAGAATGTGATTGTGTCTACGTGTTTCTTTCTTCGTGTCTACAGTTTCTAGGTGTTTTCTTTGTAGTTTCTGGCCAGATGGAAAACCCCATGGAGGAATATTAAAATAATGTTTTATAGTTCTGTCAACCTTTTTGATCATGCTGATAACAAGGGTTTATTTCTTTCGATTTATACTGAATTGTGTTCTTTTCCTTGAACAATTTTAGCGCTACTATTATCATGACCCAGAACAACTCTTGTGTGATTTGTTTGTTACATAACTTCGTTGTATTTTCAGTCTTGTGTATATTCATACGAGTCTGTAGATACACGGCACTCAGCACAACTTGTGAAGTGAATGACTGAATGAATGCCTGAATGATTTATTACTGCCTTCTATGAAAAGTTTCTGAGGGGACGAGCTGATTTGGGATGCCAAGATGTATGTCTTTGAATAAAATAACAATCTTTGTAGAATTCATAGCACAGCTCTGCTTTCCTCTACATCCCTTTTGTTTGTTCCCCAGCACATAGACAGATCTTTGTACTTTCCACTGTAGGCAAGCACAGAAAAGCACAAGCGTCAGAAAATACTCCCTGCAATTCTACACACACGAAGAAGTTTAATATTTGAAATTTCTAATTTTTAATTAAAATTTTCCTTGATATTTCAGAAATGTGAAACTCATCTTAAATTTTGTCTAGAATATTTACCTCTAGTGCCAGCTAATTTGCACCCTAACCCTGTTGTTACCGTGAGGACAGTTCATGTTCCTTCAGTGGAAATACTGAGCTCTAGTTGGTCTGGTTGCGGGGATGAGTAAAGAGAAGACAGCAGCTTATAAACAGGAGCCATCCCAGTGTGCTAATAGTTGTTACCAAAATATACCTACCCTTTCCTATGGAAAATCTTGTTCAAGAATAGTTTCTGAAGCTTTCTACTCTCTTTTTTAAGACTAAAAAAAGTATTGAAATAATTTGAAGCTCTTTATACTCTCTGCAAGTTTTACATGTGCTTCAGGTGACATGATGACATGAATCATCTGGCATATTAGGCCATGTGATCAGTGCGTGCCTGCAGTTGCTCTTCTTATGTAGATGTGCACTTAGCATATTCCTTATGTGAAAAGTTGATCCCAATAGCGTAATGCTGGACTGCCATGCAATGCGACAGCTCATGTCTGTTCTGTGTACTGGACTGGTGTGATCAATCACATGTGGCAAGCAGGATTTCTTAATACAGAACTGCTACAACATTGGCATCAATGCCAATGGATGGTATGAAAGTGCATTTCCATGTGAATGTGAATAAAGAATCAATGCTGTCACTTGATTCCAGTGTAGCAGCCTTTCATAGATTTTCCTCTGTATGATCACTCTTTCTTCATATGATTTTAAAGTACTATATGCTGTTGCAGAGAAATATTCTGTCACTGTCATTCTTCATTTGGGTTAATTTACCCTCCTGAGCCAAGGGAGGCTGCTCTGCTGCTTTTGGCACTCAAATAGCGCATTAAACTGTCTTGGATATCTCTATTCAGCACTGATTTGAACATTGCGGAAATACTTTCAGGATTCTGCCATAAAGTTTTAGTTTATTGAGGTAGTTAGGATTCACATAAACAACAGGAAGGAAGAGGTGTTCTGTCTGAAGAATGATGTCAGCACAAGCAAATAAAACACAGGCAACAAAGGCAGACTCGAAATGAAAAGTTAAGCACATTAATTGTGGGACTTCTACCACAGAGTACTGTGGATGCTCAAATATTATAACAATTCAAAAGTGTTTGGACAAAGCATTGGAAGAAAAATACATTGGGAGTTATCAAGCATAATGAAATCACTCTCTAATAATGACCACTATATTTTTTTTATTCTCAGGGAGTAAGAGCATTTGAGATTAAAGAGTAGGAAGAAGTGGCTAAGCTACTTGAAGGAACTCTTTCCCATTCAAGTCATCATTTTTTCAGACCCTTAGAAATCTGTACCTCCTCTCCCTACCCATATGCTCAAGATTAACTTCAATCATGACACTTTTTCGGGTGACAATATATGACAGCCATACCCAAATGAAGTTGACAAACCTGTTACACCTTGTTTTGAGCATCTGGTCAACTAACCTTTTAATCATGTACAAGGAGCTTTATGGTGGAAATCTGTGCTAGCTCTCTGTACCTGAGGTCTGAAACAGTCTGAAAGGCTATGCCTTAGGCTTTACCAGATGCAGTAATACTGAGCTGCAGTGCAAGATGCCAGAAAAAAAAAAAAAAAGACTGAATTGATTCATGGGTTTTCATTGGTTTCTTTTTCTTGCTGCTGTGCTGATCAAACTGCAGCTACTGTTGTTCATTTTTAAAAGCACCTTATATTTAAACAACAAGAATTATGACATGTTTTGTAGCCAATTACTGATCATTTCCCTAGTGGGAAGGTCTACAGCGTCCTGTGTTGCCCATTACTGGAGGATTGCTGCAAGGCAGGAAAGGTGGGCATGCCCAACATGTCATTCTTACTGTGAACACCAAAATACAGACACAAAGGTTCACGAACAATTCAAGTGTTTTTAGTTCAATTTAAAATAGGGGAAAGCAAAATTTCTGGCTATTGGTGGTCCAGTTTGCTCAGTCAGTTCTTAAAACATGTGCTTTTTGCCTTTTAAATGTTAAAGTTTGCGGGTTTTTATAAAGTGAGGTGCAAAAGTATGCAAAGTATTGCAGGAAAAAAATAAGAAGAAAATGCAAAATACATTTAGAAGAAAATAATCCAAATCTAACACAGAGCCTGAAAGAAACAAATCCCATCTTTCTAAATATAAACTCAGTTCAATCAAATATTCCCCTTTGAACATGAAACCTCTTATGGATATGCAATCAGTACTTTGAACCTTGTATCATTAATTTTCTAACAGAACTAGCTGTCATCACCAATTTTAATGTTTCTCTTAGCCTAGATAAGTAAATGCTGGGTTTTTTTGGAATGAGTTGTGCTTTGTTTCATCTCATGTGTCATCGGCAGAATCATTAATAAAGTCTGAGGGCAGAATTTTACTCCTGATGAAGAACAGGCCAGAAGGAACATAGATTAATATTCACATCTTGAGAGGAGATTCATTAAAGATTTTGGGAGTGTTTTAATCCACATGTGAGCTTCCATCTGTGCACTCTGGCATGGGCTGAGCCAGATCATGGGACATCAATGGAATTCTTGAACTGGTTTTTGAGATGAGCATATTTTAGCTATTGTAGCTTTTTCCTTTTCTAGGAAGGTAGAAATCAAGGTACTGGTATGCATCCGTCCTTCACTTCAAAAGACTATAATTTTCAGACAATAGTCAATATAGAGAAGTCTTACAAAGAGGGATAAAGAAATATATTTATGGAATATTTATCCCTTGACAGTTTCCTGCCAAACCCTGTATCTCGTATATGACTGGGTCATATATGACAATTCATGAAGACAAGATGTGAGGCATATCTGTGACACATTCTTCCTCCTATTCATTTGCTAATCCTTCTCAAACACAGTCATTTCCATATTTTCTTATTTCTGTTGCCCTCTTTTTTTCCATTACACATTTTTTCAAATACCTTGGCTGGTGTGCAGGGAAGTATTCAAAGAAAATTTGACCATCCTAAAGACTTATGAGGTATATATGACTCCACAGGGATCTTCTTTCCTTTTGCTAATCTGTGATCATGAATGTTTCCAAGCGTTTTTCTTCCGAAGTACCTACAATGACACCAAGATATAGTGAATTTGAAATATGTTAAGATGTTATGTAATTTCACTTCTTCATTCAATTAGCTTTTCTGAATGTAATCTGCTGCTGCATTGCTCAGTTGTTAACTTCCTTGGGTTTCCCTAAAATTCCCTTCTGATGTTTCTTTTATCTCTAACATAAGTAATGTATTGTTTCCTAGGGAGTCAAACATTTATGCGATTCCTTGACTACTCACTACTGACTAATTCACACTACTGCTTTTCTGTATGTAACTCCATAAATTTCTCAATACATAAGAGACACTGCATTAAGTATATTTGAGATTTTTATTACTCTATTTTATAACCAAGCCAAGACTCATAAAAAAATATTACAAGTTCATTTTGAAAGTTCTGCTAATTTTGGTGTAATTGCTCTAACATGATGTACTATATTTTTATGAAACTGTTCAAATTCATCTGTGGTATAAGTACATTCACTGGGAAGTTACACTTTCTGTATCTATTTTAGGGTAGATTCATGCCAAACTAGTGCATATTGTAAGTACTTTTGTGGCACCACTCTTTCTGTTAGTGTTGTGTCTTATCGTTCAAGGTATATCAGAGGCAACATTCTAAACATTCTAAACATAAACTGCTACATGGTTCAATGGTTGTGAATTTATATAATAGGTTTTAATACCAGAGTAATATTAATTAATCTGATATTCCATCTGATAGCCACTAATATATAAATATTTCTTTTGTAGAAAAAGCAGCAAAACTTCCCTGAGGTTAAGGACTGACCTGACGATCAGGGAGAGTTGGTGGCAGTGTTACTTCATGTAATGTCCTGTGCTCTTCTGTTTGTCTTTGCTCTTCTGAGCTAAGGTCTTGTACTAGTAGCAGACCAAATGTCTCTCATTTTTTAGTGATTCTTCAGATTTTTCTCCACAAGATTGAAGTCTTCTCTGGGGAGGGAGCAGCTGTCATTCCTTTCAGCAAAAATGAGACCCTAAGTAAAATTACAGCAAGTGTTAATTAATGAAGCCTAAAATGCTTCTGATGTCTTGGGTCCATGATATCTTGGGTCCCACACAGTCATCCTGAGAACCTCTGGGTTAATAGTAGGCTATTCCAGGAACCTGGCATCTACCCCAGTTTTGCAGTGGTCTTCCAAGGATCCCTGGTGTCTCCATTTGCCCTGCACAATAGTCCAAGGAAGATGGGATACTTGAGAGACAAAAAACCCACTGTTATTCCAGGACCTGAAGATTAATGTAGGTGACTGTGTCTCAGGGATAGGACCCCTCAGCTCTCACTTACATTTAGATAAGGAGACTGGAAATCTAAACAATCCTACATGTAATCTAACCTTTCAGAGCAAACAGTCTTACTTTTCTAAATTTTCTATTAGTAAGAATTTTTAGAAAAAATAGATCAACATAAAAAAAACTAGGAAAGAAAAAGCATGCCTGAGAGACATTTATTTTTGGCAAGGATATATGTCGCTAAGTTATGCTTAGCTGTCAGTAGAAAATAAGAGAAAATGCTGAGGCAAGGCAGTTGGCTGGTTGCATGTCTGACAGCTGAATGTATCATCAACAAGCTCTGGAGTCTCTGCCATGTGACAATCATTTTTAGTTCCCATAATTTCCTCACAGATCTTATCATATTCAGTATTTACTTGAAGCTAAAATCCCCTTTAAGCATGTTATCATGTGCCAATATGAGCTTGCTTATTTTTTTTACCAAACATTTGACAGTGTGACATAAATGCACCACAAACAGAAAGAAAATAGTGTTCTTCCTCAAATGTAATATAACAGCTATTGTATACTGCATATTTATATTTTTGTTAATTGCTTATTTAGGTATGTGATAACTGGTTTGCAAATGAATCTGATCATTATAAAGATGCTGGTCCAAAAACAGTGAAGTCCTGGCAGTCCTGCATTTGTAAATTCTGACATACAGAGCTCATATTTGTAATGTAGAGACCACCAGGAGGAGACAGTCACACTCCTTTTCATCATACTTTTGAGCACTAGAAAGAATGACTGGTTTTGGCACTCTGTAACAATTACATTGCTGGAAAATTTAACCATGTTGTACCAGCCTGTAGCCATCGACGACTGGAGGGTGGCTATCAGTGGCCACAGGCTGTTCAGAAGGGGCAGGAGAGGAAGGAGGGGTGGAGGAGTTCCCCCTGCATCAAGAGATGGGTAGAATGTGAAGAGTTGCCTCTGAGGAACAGCCATGAGCAGGTCAGAAACTTATGGGTAAGAATCAGAGACCAAGGCAGCAATGGGAGCCTTGTGGTTGATGTCTGCTACAGGCTGCCTGATCCAGGGGAGCCTATTGATGAAGCCTTCTTGCTCCAGCTACTGGAGATGTGCTCTCAGGTGCTTGTCCTGCTCAGGGACTTCAACTACCCTGACATCTGCTCGGAAAGTGAACTGTAGGCAACTCATGGAACACATGGAGAGTAATTTCTTAAGCCAGGTAATAGACAGCCCTACCAGAGGAGATGCAACAGTCTTTAACACAAGTGAGCTAGTTGGGAGCATCAAGATTGGAGGCAGCTTGGGCTACAGTGGTCCTGCACTGGTGGAATTTGCAGTTCTGAGGGATATGGGTCAGTTGAAGAGTAAAGTTAGGGCTGATATCCTGGGCAGAGTACAAGGATGCAGTCTAGTTCTGTAAGGATGGGGTCAGGAAGACCAAGGCACATCTGGATCTGAACTTGACAAGGGATGCAAAGAATGACAAAAAGGGCCTCTACAGGTATGTTAGCCAGAAAAAGATCAGAGAATGTGTACATCCCCCAATTAGCATGACTGGCTAACTGGTGACAGCAACGAGAAGGCTGAGGTATATGCTCTTACAGGCAACAATCAGAGGTGGATTAAGAGTCTGTAGTGTCAAAACTCATAACAGTTCTGTGCATAGGTCACTCCTCTTTGGGTATTGGGCAGATTTTGGTCTTTGGTAATTATCTTAATTCTTGAAGAAACTTCCTAAGGCATCTTCCAAGATGCACGCTACAATGGATGTGCACAGATGTTACATCATAGGCTCACTTGGTTTTCCTTTCTCTGGAGCACTACATTTTTGCAAATGCTGTTACAACTACCTGTGTTTATTCCTTGTAGTCTCCCTTAGTGTAACTGAAATATACATCCCCAAATATTACCTAAAACATGAAAGTACAAGTCAAGGTAGCTCACTGCTAAACAACTTTTCCTTCTTCTACCTTGATTTGCACATTTCCGTAGACAGGAGACAAGCTTGCTTGAATATGAAAGGTTCAAGCTATTTTAGGTCTCTACTAGAATATATGTCATATTTTTAAAGAAACAAAGAACATGGAGTTTTCTAATTACTTTAGTTGTTGTAATGAGTGGATAAAAAAGAAAAGAAAAAATTGATGGTATTATTGTCTTTCATGATCACCTCAGTGACCGCACTAAAAATTACACTAATGCATCTCCAAACCATGTGTCAATGTTTGAATGTATTGGTCTCTTGTGAGAAATGAAGAATTGCTGCAGTTTCTTCCAAGTGTAGACCTTTTGGGACTTTGAGAACCAAGAAGTCAGAACAGAATAAATACCAAGTAATTGAGAAGGAGAGAAAAGAAGAATGAGGAGAGATCAGAAGTGCCAAGGTCAGACAGGTACCATGCAGTATACCACAGAAGTTTAACAAAAACAGTGCCTATTGACTCTCAGATTAAACTCATCTTGGCTAGAGCACAGTCGATGCTTGTTACTTTTGCTAGGCTTGACTGACCGATGATAATGAGATTAGTAGAAGCCGTTAAAGGTTTACTTAGACTCAAAATATAAGATGAAAACATCAAGTCCTCAACTCATTAGCCTTGTCTTATCAATTTTATTTACTTTTAATGCAGCCTGGAAAAACAAGGCAACCTGGAAACCTGAAATAAAAGGCCCTGTCCTTTTCTTGCTTCTGGTCCTGAAAATTAATGGAAAAACAAAAACATATCCTTAGTGCTGATAAAGCTAAGAAAGGGAAGGAAGCAAGGCAGTCATGCAGCTTCAACTGTTGCTTTGCTAATTGTGCTAGAGAACAATTAGGGAAATGCCCCGTTTATCTGTTCCTCTAAGAGAGATGTCGCTGAAGTTGGCCTGGCTCTATTCCTTGTTATGAAGTGCAGGTCTGCCTTCTTAAACGTGATTAATTTCATGTAAAGGGCATGTTGGATGACAGAGAATAAAATTTTAATCCTTTTCTATAGGTGGGTAGCATATGTTTCTGCAAAAACAAAATATAATGGGATTATGTCTCCTCCTGTCATATAACTCCTCAGACAGACAAACAAACAAACAAATGATAAGATTTAAGTGGGCAAAGCAGAAAAACACATCAAGATATGAAATTTAAATTAATTTTTATATAAGCATTTTTATATTCTCTCATAGGATGTAGATTTTTAATTAGTTCTTTAAGAAGCACTGCAGTTTTGTATATCTAAATACAGAGATTATTTGTGTGGAATGGAAATTAAATTACGATTTAATGTTTGGGTTAGCCATGCGTATTAAAAAGCAATCTATTTTTTCCCTAATATTTTTATTGTATAACTTCTGGCAATTTTAGTATTGATCTGTTAAAGCTCAGGAAAAGCTGATTTTCCCACAAAATCTTTCCATCACTTGTAAGAAAGTAAACATAGGGAGGCATGTAGATAGAGGAAAAGGTGCATGCTGTTCTGGGGCAATTTGCCAAATCAACAGCTGGTACAGAAGACAATGGGCCTCCTTTCTAGCCCTTTCTACCTGAGTATTTTTCACAGGGAAAGCGAGGCAGTACGGGGAGAGCTGGTGTGTGACTTTATTATGCGCTGATTGGGGTAGGAGCATCTAGGAGCCCAGAGGTTCTCCTGGCTTCACCAGTTGCAATGTAACCTTAATCAGACTACCTGTTTCATATAGCCTGTTGCTTTTGCTGCCGCTTGCATTGATGTCTTTTGGTGAGCACTGGTAAGCAAGGCTAGCTGCACCTTCTCTTCTGCTTGGTCAGCCCTGAGGGCATCCGTTCAGGGAAGCTCCCAGTTAATAATATTCTTTTGATTAACTCCGGCAGCTTGATTGGACATCAGTGTTTCTTCTCATTTGAAAACAACAACCAGTGAAAAGCCAACAGCCTTATTAAAACAAGTCTGATTATCAGAAAGTGGAATGAATTGCAGTTCACAGTATTTAAGCCCTTCATCACTATCACTCTATTTTTGTCCTTAGCAACACAGTTTGCTTGAAAAACACATCAGAGCTTTTCTATGCTTGACATGGGCCTCTTATGCAACAAAAGGATGAATAAAATTCCTAGTCTTGGCCTCTGAACTCAAGGTATTCCATACCATGCCACAGGATATATTAAAGCCATTTAAATTCCTAATTGAAACTTTTGTTTGACTAGAACAGAATAATATCATGTTTGTGAAAGTCTGAAATAAAATCATTCCTTGATTTGTAGGTGAACATACAAGACAAAAAGATCCATCCTGATCTCACCATCTTCTGCTCCAGTTTTGTCCTCGGTAAAACAACAAGCAACATAACAACAACAAACCTGACAAAAGAATCTCTGTTCTTCTCTTTCTCTCACAGGCGTGCATCCTTCTGCACATGCCACTCCCTTACAGACACACCTAGAAGAATGAGAAGGGATGAGAAAAAAAAAATGTGGTAGTTTTCAATTTTTTCATTACTGGCATAGGCTCAGCTACTAAGGCAACAAGAAATACGCAAGAAGCTTTGTAGAATTAAACAGGATGAAGCAAAAAAAAAGAACAAATTATACTGTGAATCTTACTGTAAAATGGACAAACTGACTGTCCTTTAATTTTTCTTAATGGAATATATGTCAAATATTTAGATATGGCCTTGAAGCACTCTGATGCTGCTATGCTTATCAGTCTTCCCTTAATCTATACTAACTGATTTGGCATTTGCATGCACATTTCCTATCGTTTTGCTTTAAAATCTGTTAATAATATTGTCTTCATGTGTTGCAATGGTATAGTCTGCGTATTTTCTGCCATTTGAACTGATGAAGGCTGAATGTCAAAGAAGTGGGAGAATTTTCAAGGATTTTTTTTTTTCCCCTTTGGAAAGAGGTTATTCCTGTGAAATGTAACTTATCTTTTTGAGCAACATACATTTTAACTTCATGAATTTTTTGGTCATCAACAGAAAGATCCACCATATCAAAACCTGAGGCACTTGAATCCTGAATATATGATGCTTAGTTTTAAATCTTGTCTTAAAAGGACAGTGGAGAGATTCGCAATATATTTTTTTCATTTTGCTTGTAGGTGGCCTGATCACACACAAGCTATTTTACAGTTTGAACTTTTTCTGATTCTTTGATTTTTTCATTGCAGAAGGTGCAAACTGTACACATCAAGGAAGACTGGTAGCTATTTTGCACTTAAATTAGTTCCTATGTATTTATATGAAAGGGGACAAAATATCACCTTGTTCAGGGAAAACAGTGGTAACCATTTAGGGCTGATGTTTTAATTCTGAAAAGTCAGTTACTCTTTCAGAGTTAAAAGGAAGAAAAAGTAGCAGGAGGGTGTATGTTTGTACCTAACAGGTATTTTCTTCTGTATACATTGACTTCAAATGAAGCCACTAGACCAAAAGGGCATGGAGAAGTTGAAAGTGATGACTTTCAACAGAATGGAAGTTTGAGGTCTGAATGGTGTATTTGTTCACAGCAGCTGTCTGAAAACCAACATTTCAATAAAACAACACTCTTTGCTTTTGGCTGCCAGAGAAGACAACCACCAACTCTCGGATAAACATTTCTTATGATTAAAAGGAAATTGAAACATCCAAGTATTTTATAATATGGTATTTCCTTTCTTTCTTTTTGTCCCAAACATCTTTCTCCAAAGACCATACTTGAAATCTTTAAAGTATTTCTTGTCTAACCAACACAAGACTGCAGAGAGGAAGATAAAAGGCTGTTCCCAGCAGCTTGCAAACCTCACAGTTATCTGGGAGATTTTTATTGCAGGTTTCTATTGATTTGTGTGAAAAATACAGCAACATTTCTTACGTCAAGTCTTAGCAGAACTGACACTCAAAAATCCTGATCTGTGGTACTATCAGATTTCAAAAATTAAGCAAGCTGAGACTGGTCACTACTTGTATGGGCCTTTCAGCAGGAAAACTGAGGTCTTTCTGTGATCACAGAATTAATTGCACGTTTACCTACAATCATGTTCACTGTCCTTCGTTACAGCCACCAAATGGTGTCTTCTCACTAGTATCCTACAAAACTGCGTGTACCAAGGCAAAACACATTAATGGCCAGTGCATGTTTTTATTCTTTAATGTGTAGATACTGTACTGAAGTGCAGTGAACTGAAGTGGTGAACTAATGTGACAACGGTTATTACGCCAAGTGAGGGAGGTTCTGACTTGATAGAAGGAAATGAAAAGCCACCAAGGACAATCAAGCATTGGAGCAGGTTGTCCAGAGATATTGTAAAGTCTTTGTCCCTGGAGGTTTAGCAATTGGCTCACGGGTTTAGCACAGAGGGTAGTAGTGAATGGGGTAACATCAGACTGGTGACCTGTCACTAGTGGGGTTCCACAGGACTCCGTCTTGGACATCTTCATTAACGACTGGGACACAGGACTGGAAGGGATATTAAGCAAGTTTGCAGATGACACAAAATTGGGAGGACCTGTTGATTCCCTTGAAGGCAGGGAGGCCCTACAGAGACCTTGACAAATTAGAGGACTGGGCAATCACCAACCATATGGTGTTCAACAAGGGAAAGTGCCGGATTCTATACCTGGGATGGTGCAACTCTAGCTGTATGTATAGACTGGAGAATGAGATTCTGGAAAGCAGTGACATTGAAAGGGACCTTGGGGTTCTGCTTGATGGCAAGTTGAATCTGAGTCAGCAGTGTCCTGCCAACCAGGAGGGCCAACTGTGTCCTGAGGGGCATCAGGCAAAGAAAGCAACACCAGCCAGTGGGGTGGCCTCCCCTTGAATATTGTGGCAGTTTTGTGCACCACAACATAAGAAAGATATTAAGCTATTAGAGACCACCCAAAGCAGGGCAACAAAGGTGGTGGAGGGCCTCAAGGAGAAGCCGTATGAAGAGTGGCTGAGGTCACTTGGTCTGTTTGGCCTGCAGAAGAGGAGACTGAGGGGAAACCTCATTGTAGTTTACAACTTCCTCATGAGAGGAAGAAGGGGGGCAGACACTGTTCCCTTCTCTCTGGTGATCAGAGACAGAACCTGAGCAAATGGCCTGAAGTTGTGTCAGGGAAGGTTTAGGTTGGATAAAACATTCTTCATCCAGAGAGTGGTTGGGTACTGGAATGGGCTCCCC
Organism: Pseudotriccus pelzelni; assembly: GCA_035584735.1. Taxonomy (NCBI): domain Eukaryota; kingdom Metazoa; phylum Chordata; class Aves; order Passeriformes; family Tyrannidae; genus Pseudotriccus; species Pseudotriccus pelzelni. The sequence goes on along the minus strand of JAWMRA010000001.1, from coordinate 83,524,262 downwards.
ACAGGAGTGGTCACAGCACCAAACCTGACACAATTCAAGAAGCATTTGAACAATACTCTCAGGCACATGGTCTGACTCCTGGGGATGGTCTCATGCAGAGCCAGGATTTGGACTCAGTGATTCCTGTGGGTCCCCTCCAACTAACCATATTCTGTGATTCTGTTATTATGTTTTTCATAAGCAACTGGAGAAAGCCATGAGAGACCTGGTCTGAAATAGTTTCAGCAATTTGAGCAGGAGATAGAACTAAAGACATCCTGAAATCCCTTCCAACCTGACTGATTCTATAATAATATCTTTTTCACATTCAGAACAAGATTTATGTTAAAATATTCATTCTTCCTTATAGAGCAATTTGTTCACATTCTGAAGTAAAATTCTCTGTTTGTGAAAACATCTCCCCTGAAAGTTTTCTAAGAGAATCAATTTTCAGTGTTGGCTTACTTGAGGAACTCCCAAAAAGGGGGGTTGGGGAATAAGAGAAAATTGTTGCTGCTCCCTATTCACTTTTTTTTTAATGGATGATTATTGATCCTGTTAGAAGCTATGATGTTTTTTCTGTTAATTTTTTTACTGTACCAATGGTAGTCACCTCCAGCAATCACTGATACATTATTTGCAGACAAGGTAAACCTTAGCTGATCAATACTTTGGGATCCTTCCAAAGACTGATACAGACAGACAATATGTTCAAAAGCTAAGCAGGATATAGACTTTATCCTTTTATTTCTCCAGAGGTCTCCTCACTGTCCATATTCCAGGAATTGATTTTCAGGTTCCTGGCATACAGCTGTGATAGCTACTTCTTCCACCTGTTGGCTATCGGCACTCGTACCATAACAGTACACAAGGACTCTGTGTATGGCTCATCCCACTCTCCTAAAATTAGACACTAATTCTGGTTCTTGTCAGAGGTCAAACAGAAGATCTGTTTCCCCTTTTCTCAGTGCCCTTAGAATCCTTTCCTATTCTTACAACTTTCTCAGAAACCTCCTAGGTGTCTCTATCTTCTACAACCCTTTTGTTTTCTCCTTTCTACCATTTTTAATTCTTCTTTTTGCCCCTCTCTCTCCCCATTTCCTTTCTTCTCATTTTCCTTTTTTCCTCTCTCTCCTCCTTTTTTTCATTTCATCCTAATGTCTTCTTTGACTCGTGACTATTTCCTTTTTCCACCTACACGATTTTTCTTTGCACCCCTGTATGGTCTGCCCGTAGTCAGAGTGCCCTCCCTCAGCAGGCAAGAAAAAATGCTCTTTCCAGCTTCTTCATTCTTTATCAAGAAGGGGAAAGGAATTGAGAGGCTGAGGTTCACCTGTGAAACCATAAGTGCAACACCTAGAGAATAACACTTGCTTGGAAGATCAAGGTGACCTCCGCATAGGAGTGACAGTGTCAAGTGACATTCAGCTGGACAGTTACATACAATTAAAGTGGCAAAATTAAAAAGCTGAGAGAAGGCGTTCTCAGGAAAAGTAATGAGAAGATTTAAGGAGTAGAGAATATTTTTATGATTCAGATGTTGACAGAGGAGAAAAATGGATAGTCATGTCTGCATTTGAAAAGACAGATCCAAAAAAATCAATGATATGAGGTAGAACCCTCAGATAGAAATCTCAAGAACTATGACTGAATTTCAGATATTCACAGCGACCAAAAACTCGGATTTAGGAAGTACAGAGAACATAGGGAGCTATTACAGAAAGTAGATCAAGACTAAAAAATAAGCAGAGACAGAAAATGTGTAATTATTTTACTGATCAAGACTGGAGCATAAAAAGAAATAAACCAGTGCCATATACACAATTGTCACACAGTTTTTAAAGTTTCTATGAATTTGTTTTTCTGAATTCTGTTTCATAAACATCAGTTCAAATAATTAAATAACGTTCATAAATTTTTGTCTTTTGCTCAAATCTGACCAGCTTTCCTTAAAAAACCCTCAGTATTTATCTTCCCGGTAATTTTCTTATCATTTACTATTGATTTTTTCTTTCATTTTAATCAGAACTTGGAGCAGAAGGTGCAAAGTATACTCTCATGGTGTTTCTCCAATAAGGAAAGGCAGGGCACAGCAGAAATTTCTCTCTCAAGATTTTATCTCTGTAGAATTTCTGGACAACAGTAATAAATGAATGTGAAACTGAAATATTGTTCAGACAGCTGCACACACTTCTCAGTGATGGTCAGAATAAAATCCTTCTACTTTCTGGAAAGTAATCATCATACAAATACTATCTTGAATGACAGACCGCAATTCCAAATCTGCTTCATCATTTTAATCTAAACTTCAGTTTAAAGACATTATCCATCACAGGCATAAAACACTTTTCAAACCACAGGAAAAGCTAGTACCTGTAATAGTCAGAACTTAACAGAAAATTCATAATGACTGTTAAAGAAACAAGGTTTTAGAAATCTCTCAAGGAGATTTTTGAATGTACTTTGAAATAGTATTTAATTTCTCACCTCTCAAGTCAGGTGTATAAATTACTACTTTTCCATCTGTATAAGGCCTTGAGAAACTGAAGAGACCTTTAAGTAGCCTAAAATAGTTTTGTACTCCATTACAGTGTCAGTATTTTCAAGGCCTCTTTATTAAGCCATTCTGTCTATAGAATATTACTTTCCTTTCCAGCCTTGAAGGATTTTAAGATATTCAATATCAAACTTATAGAAAATTTGCACCTAGCAAGATTATTAAAATTAAAAGAATTAGTTTATATGAGGATTAGTGTGATAGATATACCACAATCATAGTTCTAGAATAGTAACAGGTGAAATGAATATTGCTGAACTATCTGGATCAAGAGGAAAAACAACCAAAGAGGCTTTTTTTGCAATTATTTAACTCTAATTTTTAATGAAAAATAAGTCCATTTAAAGAGATTTTTTCTCATATTTTTTTTAATATAAAGCTAGGAATTCAACAGTTGAAGTGACTTTTCTCATATCAAACGTTTGAGTTGATGACAGACATATAGTAGATTTTGAGCCAGACCAGAGTTTGATGTCACTTTTGGGGTTTTTTTTCCTACTTTTTTAAATGTTGCCCGTTCTTTTTTTCACAGTTGTGAATGATGTGATCTTATAAATTAAAAGTACAACAAACCTGCTAAACCAGATATGTTTATCCTTCCATCAGGTTTAATATGCCCAGGGTATATACAAATGTAAATAAATCTCTCGTGTCGTTTTTGTAAATGTGTCAGTGTTTTAGTCTGGACATCTGTGTTACACTCTGATCGTGTAAGGCATCTGCAAGGGTCTGTAACACTAATAGTTTGATGCCAAAAGATTTCAGGTTATTAGGCTGCAAGAGGCGTCAGATCATGTTACAAAGCAACCCAAACTCACGTGTTTTTACAGCGCAGACACAAAAAATTCTCATGCTGTTAGGGCATAGAGGTGTATCTTAAGAAGTTTAGTGTTGCGAATTTCTTCTTGGATATGGCAAGAGACATCTGTTAAAAGTCTTTGCATGCCAAATTAGCTAGTCCATGAATCCATGTAGGATTGTCACCAAAGCCTCAGTGCCTTTTCTACTGATCCCATAGGCGTTGACTAATTAGTTTAATGTGAGTTGCCAACACCAGATGTAATTGTGCCAGATACCTATCAGAGGAGAGGGGACATTCTAGAGAATATCTGTAATCACAGCCTTATTTTCAGTTTTCTGCCTGCAACTGTGAGACTTAGAAACTTAAATTAAAAAAGGCAACCTGGGAATGTGGGTGCTGTTCTTGTTTCCAGGAGCTGGGTTTTTAAAGGAAGTAGCAACTCCACCAAGATGGATAAGGCGAGAGCACTGGATGTTGTATAGACCTTTGACATAGTCCTACATAGTATCCTTGTAGCCAAATTAGTGAGAACTAGTTTGGATAATTGGACTGTAAATTGTATGGAAAATTATCTGTGCAGCTGACTCAAACCTGTGGATCTGTGCTACAAAATCTGTCTATGGCCAGTTACTAAAGTATTCCACACAAAGGGACCTTAGGCAGAGGTGGAAATGGGATAACAGGAATAACTTTAATACCAAAAAATGTGAATTTCTGTAGCTGGGATGGAATAAATCCTTGTAACAGGGGGCTACTGACTGGGGGCTGACTGGCTAGAAAGCAGGTTTGCAAACAAAAAAGACCTGGATGTCCTGGATTACTTTCTAGTAACCACCAGTAAAAGACATCATATGTCAATGGGAACCCAGAGATTAATTAATTTGAAAAGATATCACAGTGGGAAAGAAGTCATAGACCTCTGAATTTGTTTAAGGAATCGTTTCTTTGCAAATTAAAATCAAGCAAAGTTATTTAAAACTGCCAGCAGATGAATGAAATATTTGATAAGTACTAACAGTGAAACAGAAAGAGGTGGGCAATGCAACTTTTTTTTTTTTTTTGTTCCGGAAAGTGGCAAAAGTAAGTGTAATCTTGCTATCTACATTTACATTCATTTGCAAATCAAATACTCCCCTTGAAAGAATACAGTATTCAAAAGAGGATTTGAAAGCTAGAAATTGTTATTTTATGTCTTTTTGCTAACTTGAATAACATACATCAAAAGGTTACATCAACTACTATTTTTATGGTTTGTATTGAAATTAGATTCCCTATTTCTTTTCAACAGATTCATTCAGCTATTGAGTCTTTATCAGTTGTGTTATCCCCCACTTCATTAACCATACAAGAGAATAGAGGAGGAAATCAGGAAGGAAAATCTTCAAAAATTATTCTGTTATTTCTATACCAAAAAATATTATTCATTTTTTTTCACAATTTCAGTAATGACAGTATTGAGAAATTGAGAAAAATACCTAATGTTTAGCAAGAACAATATATCTCGATTGAAAGAAGTCTTTGCCTGAAGTTTAGAGAAGATTATGCATAATACATTTTTTTCCTCTTTATTGAGAAAGATGTTCCATTAAGGTCTAGAGTCCACAGAACTATTGTCTAGGAAAAAAAAAACAAAACACAACAAAAAGAAAACAAGACAAGGCAGACTTGCAAAAAATCAGTGCCCCTGAAAAAGTCTGGAGAAAATTTGTCCTCAGTTCTTTCCCTGGGGAACGTAGACTCTCCTTCAAGATCCCATTACTGTGCTCTCATTAGAACCACAGCTATACCTATTTTTCCTTTGTTCTCATTTTCCACGGGTCCTGTGTCGTACATTAGGTGTCATCTCTTCCTCTTTGTTTATTTGCCTTCTTTGCATCTGCTTACTCCTTGTTCTCTCAGTTACCCAGTTATATTTTGATATTACCAGGTACTACTTTCAGGCTGCTGCCTGGATGTTTCTGGCTATACATTCCATTCTCTCTTTCCCTATGGACTTGATGCTTGTCACAGGTGAAACATTCTGCCTACAAAAATAATAATTGGCATAGCAAGCAAATCTCGGAGCATGGGACCATCAGTCTCCATAGTAATTTGCACCTGTTACCATAGAGGAAGCAATGAGTACCTTTCCATTCTGCATATGGTGCTTTTCTGTGACGAGGTAGGGAACAGAGAATTGGTATTGTCTGTGTGTATGTTAAATATAGACTTGCAGTGCTCTGAGCTGCTACTTGGCTTCCCTATAATGAAATTCTTGGATATTTTGGATATCCTGCATAGGTTTTGCATTAGGTTGTAGTTAATTTTCACTCTTTTTTTTCCCTGTTATTGTTGTTGGTAGAGATTTTTTTGCTGGGTTTTGCCGGGTTTTTGGCTTAATTTGTTTTGTTTGTTTGTTTTTTTCTGGAGAATTTTCCACAGTAGTTGGTGCATCTGAACTAATTTTAGGAAGAGAACACACAGACTTCTAATAATATTCACAGAATCATAGAATCATTTATGTTGGAAAAGTTTTAAGATCATCAAATCCAACCATTTTCCCAGCACTGCCAAGTGCACCACTAACACGTGTCCCCAAGTGCCACATCTTCACATCTTTTAAATACCTCCAGGGGTGGTGACTCAGTCACTTCCCTGAGCAGCTTGACAACACTTTCAAAGCAAAAAAATTTCTTAATTTTAGGATATTAGGAATATTCTGCTAGGATATTAGGTAATCTTCCAAATTGCAACCTTCCCTGGCACAACTTGAAGCCATTTTCTCTTGTCCTATCACTTGTTACTTGGCAGAAGAGATCAACTGCCACTAGCCTCATTTCAGGTAGTTGTAGAGAGAGAGAAGATCCTCCCCAAGCCTTCTTTTCTCCGGGCTTAAAAGCCCCAGCTCCCTCAGCTGCTCCCCGCAAGAACTGGGCTCCAGACTCTTTCCCAGCCCTGCTGCCCTTCTCCAGATACACTCCAGCACCTCAGTGTCTTTCTTGTTGTGAAGGGCCCAAAACTGAACACAGCATTCAAAATGTAGCCTCATTGGTACTAGGTACCAGGTGACAATCACTGCCTTGGTCCTGCTGGCCACACTACAGCTTGTGCAAACCACTGGCCTTCTTGGCCACCTGGGCAAACACTGGCTCATTTCAGCTCCTGTTGACTAGCACGCACAGATCCTTTTCCGACAAGGAGGTTTTCAGTCGCTCTTCTGCAAGCCTGTAGCACTGCATGGCGTTGTTGTGACCCAAGTGCCTGTGCTTCTGTTCTTCCAGATGTCAGATATCACTGAAGGTTATTTCATCCTCTCAAAGACAAAAGTCAGTAGAGCAAGAAGCAGCTGGCCAGGTAGTACAAATCACTCAAACATCATATAGCCAGATGTAATCCTTGTACTTCTAGTATATGTCAGTGTTCAATATCACTATTTTTCACTCATCTCCTGTGTTGAGTAGCACAAAAAATATTTTTACCCAATCAACAAATTTTCTGCATCAAATTCAATCAAGAACCATGAACGAGAACTGATAAGCAATATGTCGCCTTGACAGATATGTGTTTTCATTCATACATTATTGTTCTGAATGGCAAGTAGAGGCAAATCTGATTTCAAAATACAGACCAGAGGAAAAAAAACAGCACAAAAGTTGTCTATGCACGTATGTTCAGAGTGAAAAGACACTATCCTGTTTCCAAGTCAGAGGAAGTACTGCCTTACACCTATTACTTCACGTCACTTTTAAATAATGTTCTTCTTACTGTGTTCCATCTTAAGGACACCTTCAGCTACAGTATCCAAGGAGTCAGAGATTCTTCAGTCATGTTCCTCCTTCAAGTCACTGTTGCCTGGCTAGTACAGTTTCTCTTTCTGCTTTAAAGAAGCCTTAAAGAGTGAAGTCAGAATTTGTGTAGGGACTAGGTATTTAACTAATCAAGCACACACTTTCAATTGCACTTGTCTTGTATTTATCCTAAAAGAATTGCTCACTTAATTTCCATTTTTTTCCAAGAATGTCTTCTATGCATCCATTTATTTAAAACAAAATAAAAAAGTAATGCATACGAAGATAAAAATAAATCTGTGTCTGTTTCTTTGACTGTTGTAAGGAAGCATGATCTGGACAAATGTCATTGACCTAATCTTAAATATCAATGTATTGACTATTCTTCAACCTTTAGAGTCAACACAGGCTCTGATAAAATGGGTGGCTGCTCTGAAGGGTGATCACTATGACTCCGTGGGATCAGCCAGTCAGTTGATGAACTGAACACATTGGTCTGAATCGTACAAGGACCTATTGCTACTACAACAGTCTTAATATAGAAACAGGTTTTTTTACAGTGTTTTCAACCCATTGACATCTATGGATTGAGAATTAGTTCTGCTTACAGGTCAATTACAATTCACTGCTTTGAGTGGGGCTGTAGAAGCAGGGTCACATATTCTCAGGTGTTTTTATTCTGTCAAATCTTATTTAAATTAACTCAGCTCTTTAATTTTATGAATTTTTTTCCTTTAGGTGTCTCATAGCTGGCATTATATTTAGTTTAATGAGATACAGTAACTGAAATACTTGAATAGTAGTGTGTTGTTCATATTATTTTATGTCAACCATATGTTGAGGCTTAATCTAGCTTAGGAGAATACTATGTCCTGATCTGATGTAGAGGTGTTGCTTTTAGAAGAGCGTCTTCCCACACACGTGCACGCACCAGCAAGCATAAAAGAGGTCATGTAGTTCTTCAGAGAGCTATGAGAAGGAGTGAAAAATAATGCCTTTCTGTCTACACACAGCAGTGATGTGGTGATAACCACCGGTGATGAAAGGGACAGCTAAGCCCAAGTCTCATAAACCTGACTCTGTGGTAGTTTGTGGATGAAGAAAGTAAAGTAAGGCAGCTTTTGATCAGTCTATATGAATATCAGGAAACTGGCTGTGCATTTGGGTTACTAATAGAAAATACTTTCGCTGTAAATGAGTATTTTTTATTAAAAAAGCTTCATGTAGGTTCCATTAAAGATGTTTGAACAGTATTCAGCTGTGTATTAATTATACTGCCTCAAAAGACTTCTGACTTTTCTCTGTTAAAATTAGACAAGGATTTCAATTACATCTTTCTTGGGCATTAGCTAGCTAATCACAGCCTTAAATTGCACCATCCAGAAGGACAGTGAGAATGAGAGAGCTGTTTAAGACTAGGTAAAATCTAGTCAGTTTAGACTAGTTTTTTTGAGAGATCGGCTCATTTGAAAAATAGTATAAACAGCTTTAGGGCTAAGTGAAGAATTTTGTATTAATTTTAGAAAATCTACATGTGGAAAATGTATTTTTTAAATATTCTGGTGGGCACAGGATGTTCTCAAACCGTATAATGTCATCTTACTCAGAACTAATCTATTCAGATTTCTAGATGGGTTCAACTGGCAAACCTTTTGTCTTACTGTGTTCTAATTCAGAGAGAATAGAAGTGATTCTACTTAATGTAAAGAAAATGATATACTGTTACAAAAAGCAATTCACAGAGCCATCAAGGTTTTTTGCTCATTCTTTTAACTCTACCTTTTACAGATTTAGTAACTGAGATAATAGGGGTTTTTCTTTAGATTATTTTTAACCTTTTCTTGATCTCTCATTGCAATACTCTCCCTTGCCATCAGCAAGATGTCAGGTTTTCTACATCCTGTATTCATAGAGGGACTGGCGAAATCCTGACCTTCATCAGCAACAGAATGAAAACCTCAGGAGCAAGCACAGCTGTTAAACCTTTGTTCTACTTGCTTTGACTATTGAATTTTCTGGAGTGACCTGGGTCTTTTTTTCCTATTCCATATCCAGCCTGTACCTACATGCTTCAGACTGAGAACTTCACTTTTTGCCTGAGTGAGCTGCATACTTTTTCATGTGTGACAGTGTGCTGTGTGACCCTGGTTGTGCTCAATAAAGAGACCAGGCAGATTAGCAGAATGGAAAAAGAATGGAAAGGGGTTTGAAGCTCTGTTCTGTCCTCGCTCCTGTGTCACTGGACTTTTTGTGTTGCTCTGCTGAAACAGAATGAGTAAGGTCAAATTTTGCCAGGCAAAAGATCACCTTCCTTTTTAAAAGGTTATTTCAATACATCAGCCTGTGGATTTTAATAACCCAGTAGATAAGTGAGAAGTAGTCCTGCTACAAATCAAAACATTGTCAGCCTGTTCCCATTTAACTATTTATCATGCTGGTTTTTTGCCTGTGGCTCTCAGTTTGATAAAATCTCTGGATAGCACAGTGTTAAGTGGCTTTTTTGTTACTAAGAAGTAAATGAAAATGGTATTGGATACATCTCAAGTAAATTTTTATCATCTGAATCTTGTAATTATTTTTTCCAGTTGTTGGTCTTTCTTTTTCATATTCTCTGAATTTGCTCACTTATAATTTCAGATTAGGAGTAGGAATATCTAATTTATTATTTGTGATTGAATTTTATAAATTGCAGGGAAAAAAGGGGTGCATGTGTGTGTGTGTGAAAGAAACCTTTGTGAGCTTTTCATAGGATATCATCTGTTTTCCAGACTCTTCCCTAATGTATACCTGTCCATATCTTCTAAAAGCTCTTCTTCTAGGGCTGCTTCCTACTTGCAGTTTCATTTAAATAAAACCCTCAAGATTGTTGCTACTGCTTTTATTGTTATTTGCAAAGCATGTATTTCCTAATGACGTTGTCCCCTTAACTTCATTTTGCTCAATTTATGCCCTGTATGTGAGAACAGTGAAGTCCTTTTGTTCTCAAGGCAGGCACAAACCATGACAAGTATCACAATGACAGTGCTTTCTCAAATGACCCACATAGATCAAAAAAGTTTCACAACAACATACAAAAAAAAATAATTCTATTAACTCCTCTTATGTTTTCTGAGCGTGGATACCCATTTCTATAAGAAAAGCAAGTGATTAGTTAAAATGGGTTATCAGGATATTCCCAAGATAGTTTATGGAAAGACTTTTTTTGGTGAATATTTTTCACAGTGATCACTCTCCTTTTACAATGTCCTCTATACTTGTTATCAAAGTAGCTATACTAACATAAGTATGCTCAACTGTTTCTCTTTTTTAAGCTCGGCCACAGAGAGATAAATGATGGATAGACTGATTTTATTCATATCACAAGTGTGAGGGAACAGTTATATGTCAGTTAAAATGCGGTGGCAGTCCTTCAATTAAATTATAATTTTCTTTCCTGTCCTCCAGTGCTATATTGAATGTAATACTGTATCTAATAATTGGGTGATATCTGGAAAGAAAGGAGAGAGTGAAAGTAGATATGTTGATTGGCTTCCTGGAGAATGTAATCTGAGGTAGAATGAAGGAAATCCCACTGCAAAGTAGATCATAGTGTGTGTTGCAATAAAAACAGAGATTTTATGTATCTGAGAAACATAAAGCACATTCAGCATTGCATAAGTATTACCACTAGCAATAGGAAGTAATTTATTCTGAATTTAAACAAACTATTCATCTTCTCATATCTCTAATAAAACTACATTTTTCATTTGTTTACTTTTATTCCATTTTCCACTAACATATTAGTTGTTACTAGGCAATTTAATGCCTCTTCTTAGGCTGTATAGTGATAATAGGTGGAAGGAATCACAGCATGGTTGAGTTTGGAAAGTACCTCAGAGGATCATCCAGTCTTATCCCCAGCTCAGTGCAGGGTTAGATACAGCAGATTGCTCAGCACTGTGTCCAGTTGTGTCTCAAGTGTCTCTACAGATGGAAACTCCATCAACTCTGGACAACTTGTTCCACTAACAGTGAACATGGCCATGATTAAGAAAATGTTTACTTTTGTTAAAGTGGAATTTCCTGTACTTCAGTTTGTGTGTGTGTCTTGTGATAACACCAAAGAGCAAAAGACTGGCTATGATGTTGTCCAGCAGGCAGAGTCCTCTGACAGAGCCAACGTTTTTCCTTCAAAGGAAGTTCACGACTGACTTTTCAGTTTGTGTTACTGTGGAAAGCAATGTGTTCCTACAGGGAGGTTTGGTTCACTGATGCTGTCTTTTCTGACAGAAAAATGTTCATATAGAAAATTTGCAGTTAGTTCAGGTATTAACACTTGCAGAGAGTATCTTTATGAGTAAGTCACAAATCTTATTTTAGCCTGAATCAGAATCTTAGCTATGTCAGATTTCAGGGTGTGTGCTTTCAGTATTTTGACCCCTAAAAGGCATCCTACCCGAGGGTACTTATTGACCTAATTTGCTCTGTTCCTAGGCACATTGCTTCCTTCTGGTGGGTGCAGACAGAAGAAGGTGTCATTGCTGTGGCTAGGCTGTTCAACAGGGTGAGGAAAGGGAGAAATTTACTTTTTATGTATACATGTATTTGAATTATTTCACTGCAGTTCAGCCTCTCCAGGGAGAACCATGTGGTTTGACAGGTGGTACCCTTGCCTTTACAACTTCTACCTACTAAGGGAAAAATATGTTGTTCACTGGAATTAGAAACATTGTGTGACAATGTAGAATTTGTTTTACATTTTAAATTTTTTTAAGTATAAGAGAGATCTAACAAACCTTTTTCAACTGGATATTTTCAATCTCATTCACTGATATGCTTGAAATGTTGGTTTCCTGTGGAGACTGGTATTTAAAGCAGTGCCATTGAGTATGTGAGGACATCAGTGACTTGAGTTCTTTGGGAAGGCAGTAATAAAGTTAGGATACTGCAGGTTTGTAATTTGAATTCTTTTACAAAGATAGGTTACCAATAGGAATATTTTTAGAAGGGATTATTTGGCAATCACAGGAGCTGTCATCTTTTGCAATGTGTTAAAGGCCAGGTCCTGATTTTTTTCCTGATTTTTTCCTGAAGAAGAGAGCTTTTTAAAATGTTAGGCATTGAAATGCAACAATAAAACAACATGAAAGTGCACGCTCTCAAATTAATTTGAGAGTAACGCTCTCTTTTGTAAAAGTTTTTCTAAGAGGCAGTTTTCTAATTCCACAAAATCACTCACCTAATTTATGTATACTTCTTTTGCAAAGTGTTTTAAAGACTGTTCTGCCTACCCCAGTATTTTATCTCTCACCCTTATGTTATTCAGATCTGTCCTCTAGACTTTCCTGCACAGGAGTAAAAAGGCAGAAGTGAAGGATGCCTTTGTTCCCTTTAGTATTCTGCTTCAAACACTATCTTTATACATTTCATGTGTCTGAGTTCTGAGTGAAAGAGCAGTTTATTTCACTTTCAGTCATTGAACTGTATTGTGTCATTTATTAGCAATGACAACGTAGATGAAGCAGTAAACATTGAGATGTCCTGTGGGCTCTACACAGCATTAGTCTGCTGTTCTTGCATTACTGGATCCTCTCTAAAAGCTCTTAGCTATGAGCTATATGTATATATGTGTGTGGGGACAGATGGAGGAGGAGAATGGGGAGATTTGCATAATCTGGTTGAACTACCAAACATCTGAGACAAGGCTCTCAAGGCTGTCAATGGGAAGAATTTGGCTCTTCAACAGGGTGATTCAGAGCACCTGAGCTGTGTAGGCTGCTTAGAGAGACTACAAATCAGACATTTTAAGCTAGTTGGTATAAATAACAATTCCCCCACCCTCCCTGTGTTAAATTTACCATATGGCCAAATGTAGATTCATGTCTGGATAGTTGTAAGCTAAACTTCTACCATATTCTTAATGTATTTCAACTGATTAATTATTTTTGAGATAACAACTCCAGTAGTTATCTACCATCTCTTAACCTCCACCTGTATTTGTTTATCCCTTCATCTTACAGAATGCAAAAAGGCAGATACATTACTAAAACCAAAATAAAGTTTAATAGAATTTGCTTCAATTTACCTAAAGAGTTGCATATTCCCTTGGGATGTTCTGGAACTGATCCCTGAGGAATGCTGTTATAGCAAATCTGTGGCCATATCGTGCCCTATTCTTCAGTATTTTTCACGTGCAATTCTCAACAGAACTCAGTCTTAATAATTTTGGTGGTAGTTATCTCCATCTCCTTCTACTTTAATGGACAAAAAAATGTGCTGGAAGTGAGCAAACTTCATTTCTCTGCTAAGCTTCTTTCCCAGGGTGTGGTGTAGTATGTAATCTCTCACAGAAGGAGCAAGAAGTTATTACTACATTAATCAGCAATTTGACTATATTTTTTAAAGAGAGTGTGGGGGCCGTTATAACACTATGAGTTAAATTTATGACTCTTGTTGCCTAACAACAATACTTCAGCCCAAGGTTTGGTTTTTTTTTGTTGGCTCAGGCTTCATGTTACTCTTATTAACACGACATACTCATGGATTTGGACAGCAGTCTCAAACAACTGAAGACTAAGAAATAAGCGCACGTTGCTGAACAGTTAAATGACTGTACTATGAAATTGTCTTTATTTTAAGCATTTCACAACTTGTCTAGCAAGAATCATTGTACTGCTTCTTAAATAATCTTCAGTAGAAAGCCATATTAAATGAATGCAGGGAATATCCCTTTTTAACATAATTTCATATAGACTAATACAATGGAGCATAATAAATAAAAAAATGTTGCCCTTGACGGACCTAGGTCTGCTACAGGCATGAGGAAAGCTTTAGCAAAGGACATAATTCTCTGAGTAACATAATTATAAAGATTCAAATGCTGTTCAGATGATCTTAAAAGCTTGGTTGAATTGAACACCTAATAACAGGACACAAAATTGCTAACAGTTTTCAGTGTGTATCATTAGTCCAAATTTTTCAGTGTTTTTGCTTGCTTGAGCATCACCTTTTCTAAGGTAAGCACATGAGACAACATAATGAATTTCGTTATATTATTTCAAAAAGGAATTAAAATAATTGTATTTGGATCTTGGACATGCTGCAGTTTTTCCATTTGAAAAAATCTCAATTGAGTGTGTCATATGTGATCTAAAAATTTATACATTTTGTTATGTTGCATTGCAAGTTCCTTTTAAGCTGTTGTATAAATGCAGACATGTATAGTGCCCAAGATTTGAATGATATTTACTCTTATATATAATATTTTGGAAAAAAAGTCCAAATTCTAGGAAAACACCTGATTACTTCAATCCCAAGGTATTACTTTCAAAACAACAAAACCAAGTATTCCTTACAGCTCAGTATGACATAGGGATTGTTCTATACATGTTACATCCAAGGGAGACCCTAGTTTATATCCTGAAATGTTTATGGGGGAATTTCAGATGTAACAGGACCTGGCATTGGCTGGAAGAAGGAGAGAGGCAAGAGCAAGGACTTATATGGCAATTTAGAGAGGGATATTTCACTATATGTCTAGAGAAGAATGAGTATGCATGTAAATGCCATGCCCTAAGCAGTTTCAAAAACAACAACAAAAAAAGATTATTTTTGCAAGCTAAATATTTAAAGAACATTTAAATAACAATAACAACTTATTTTATTTACCACGGGGTTATATTATTATAACCACCAAAGAAAATATGTTGCAGCATTTGCAAGCAAAGCACATGAAATGTAAGACTTTGTTAATAGTGATGTGTTAGAGAAATTAACCACAATGGTGTATTTAGTGATCAAAATTCCCCCTTTTTGGATTAACTTTTTAAACTGCCTTGAGTGATGATTGTTACAGGGGGAGTGCTTAGCAAGAGTGTCTGGAATGGAACAGACAGAGATTTCTAGTCTTGATTTCTATCCTGGGAGTTTGATGGTGCCCATCTTAGGTGTAACACTATCCCATCATGTATGTGCCATCAACTCATATATAACAATGGGGCACAAGTAAAACTAGATTACCTGTAGTATAAAATATTTTGTAAATCTCTATTAAAAAAACCCAGAAGCATATTTACAAGTTTTACTGAACAAAACAACCTCATTGTATTTAATTTGCAGGCATTATTTTTCACCAGGAGTTAGAGATAATCTATTTAGATCTAGCAAGTTTTCAGCGTCTTTGAAGCAAAATATTTTCTCACAGTAAGGTTTCTGGCAAATGCTGTGGAAATTGGATTTTAGGTGGTTATTTTGTGAACAAATAATATTTTATAAGAAAAACTTCTGAACATCATCCATCCATTTGGCCACAGAATTAAGCAAATTAATGGCCACACTATTAAGCAAATTAAGTGACAATTAAAGCATGTGTATTTACAGAAAGCTAAAATAATCATTTTTCCTGAATTGTTGCAAAAATTTTGTGAAACTGCCAACTCATAAATTTAAAGATTAGGGAAAGCACAATAAGCATAAGTACATAATATAAACAAAGATAAATCTAACTGGTTTTCTAAATAACAGTATTTTGTAGACTCAGGGGATATAACTCAAAGGATATTTGTTATGGCTAACACAATTATAATTACGTATTCGGTTTATGTAAAACACATTGTATTTCAATCCTGCATGATCTTTAAAAAATTTACAAATGTAGAGGAATACTCCAAGCCTGAGTTTATGCTGGCTATGAAATGCAGTCAAAATGCTTGGATAAGGGTTTGTCCAATATTTAAACCAATCTAAAATAGAAAGCTGACTTTGCCGCCTGGTTTAAAATATCAAAGACGGTAGATAGGATGTTATTTGTTCATCTTTGCAAACGGAGGTTTAAAAAACTACGCTTAATCAGATTATTTGTAGATAACCCTTAAACTTTTATCTTTTGTAGATGCAGTACCTTTGACATGTCCATGGAATTCTATTAGCAACTAGTGCTGTCAGTAGCTTCCTAAAGCTGCAGAACTATATCACCACTGAATTCATAATCCAGTCTTACTGTGGAACTATTCTAAACATATCTAGTCTTGGGACAGGTTTAAAAAAAAATCACAACAGGATTTGTGATCTTTGTATACAGAGTAGAAACTTAAATTTAGCCATCTGTTTCCTAGGCTAAGGTTCTTCAAACATCACTTCAACCTCTTCCATCTTCTATGAGCTATGAGCTAAGCAGGTGGAAAAACAATAAGAATAGATCACAACTTTGATTCTTCCATGGACTTTCATCGATACAGCTGAGATATATGTGGTTATTATGGCTGAGTTAGTGTTAAACCATATAATAATAAAATAATTCTGACTGAATTAGTTCCCTATCATGTGGAATGTATCCCTAGATTTATCTTTATTTCTTTTTTTCCCTGTATTTTTAATGGGATCTAATAGGGATGTAATAACTACTTTAGTGGATTTCCCTGCTACAAGTAATACTTGGGGAATCCAAACCTTCTTCAGTGTTTTATTAGCTCTCTGAAAGAAAGATCTTTCACAGAGATGAAGAACTAGAATGTCAATTGCAATGTGTGTTTTTAAAAGAAGCTTTTTGAGCTTTACATCTATTGCTAGACAAATTGCAAGTTTCCCAAGCGTACAAATTGGTACAGCAAAATGTGTTAATCACAGCTTTTTGAGTATTCTAATCATAAATCTGTGCTTAATATACAAATTTGCAGAAAGACAATTAGATAACTAATTTCAGTTCCTGTGCCAAAGGGTGAACCATAATAAGCTTTAAGTAAATTCTAAGTGGAAAAGATTAACATTTCATGAAGCTGAGCCTTAAGCAATTAAAACTCAGTGAAAAACTGTTGAATTTCTGCAAGTAGTCTAATCACACAAATGTGTGTCTTCCCTGTGACAAGGGGACAGAACAAGGATAGGGGCCAGGTTTTTTCCTGCTGCCTTGGTTTGTGTCATGTCATGAATTGTCAGTGCATCTCCTATTACACATGGGCTGGAAGCTCATTAATGAAAGTGGTGGTGTCAGGATATTCATGTAGCAGTACATCACCGTGTCATAACACAATACAGTGTTTTGAGCTCCTGAGAGAAAAGCTTCTTTGTGTACAAATGTTACAAAAAAGAACAGTATTACATTTTATTCAGGTGTCAGAATGGTTATAAGTTCATTTACTAAAATAATTTTGCAGTGTTCAGGAAGAATAATGATAATATTATGCTATTTTCGTAACTCTAACCAAGAACTCACTTGCATTTTTCTGTTTGTTTCATGACCTAAGTGTTAGTTTGCTAGTGGGATGGGGATATATTCCTTAATCTACATAAAGATGTTCTATAACTAAAAAACCAGCCTTCTTTGGACAACTGACATGAAAAAGTTTAAGAAGGTGGGAAGCAAAGAACTAAACCAAAAAACCAAAATAAACCATTTTTTAAAATATGTAAAAATCTGGCAGTCAGAAAAATGAGTGTTTCTGGATAGCTGAAAAGTGTATGTCAAGTTTTCATGAACTGTAATTCAAGCATAGTTTATGACAGGAGAGGAAGGAACTTTAGATCCTAGCACAGGATTGCTTATATTGAATTTTGGAGATTATATAAAAGAAAAGGTTCTGGATTCAGCTGTCACGGTGCTGTCAGAAGGGCTACCTGCTGGTTAAGGAAGAGTGACAGGTGGCATCTCATAAGAAGAGCCTTTATTCACTTCAAATAATGAAAAACATATGCACCACTTCACCATAACCTTCCAGCTGACAAATGTGACTTGTGCTTTATTCATGCATTTATAAGAGAAGGTGTTCTGAACAGACAGTGTCCTTCCCACCCCAGTTCTCAGGTACCTTCTCTCTCTGTGAACTTTGACAAAGGAAAAGCTACAGAAAGAGTGAAGGAACACTAAATAAAGACCCAAGATATTAAAAAAGTACATTCCTGTCAATATAACTGTTTCTTCTACTGGCATGCCTACTGTTGCTGTCTCTCAAGAAAATGATGGGACTGGATGGGTCAAATTCTGCACTTTTGTATTCATATGGCTCCTGTTAAGCTTGGTAAGAGATGTTATCACACAGATGCATTATCTAAGGCTAATAACTCAGTGAATGATTCCCTGTCTCACCTGCTTCACAGGGCTTTCCATTTCACCCAGGGTGAACCAGGTATGGGCAAAGGATGTGAGTGTGCACATGCCACGCGTAGTTCTACTAATGGAGTAAAACATCTGACTGCTTCATATAATGGTGTGTTAAGACACTTTGTGAAATACTATGAATAAAATATTAAGCCTTTTACCGGTGTGTACAGTATGGTGATGGAAGTAAAATGTTAAGTTTCCCGAGAGGGCGTACTTCCAGCCTGATATAAATCTAATACAGCCTCACTGACTTCATCTGAGGGCTGAACTTTGATAGTACTTGAGAGCCTGCTGCTTTCAGCTTATTTTCTCCCACATTTGCAGATAGAACTGAGAATTTATAAAAAATATAAATAAACAAACGGAGGTAGTCACTTCACCAAGGTATCTTGGAAGCTTATAGAGAGGGTAAAAGAGAGTTCAGAGCACACATATCCTGCTTGCACTTTGATGCTCAAAGCAGGGAGTGTGAATAGTGTGAAAAGGGGAGTAATAATTAACTGAGAGTTCTACTTTTCTGTAATACCACAGTGCCTGTAACTACTTATGTCAATGGCAGCTGGCTCACATGCCTGCATGTATGTCCTGTAGGTGAGATAGATGATGCCTTCATGTAATGAAACCCTTAGCAGACCAAATCACGGTAAGAATTTCCACCCTCTTCAACTCCTAAGCTATCTGCCACTTCTCACTTTCTCCGTCCCAGCTTACTGACCTCACTGCTGGCACACGGATAATGGGCTCATCGCACTGATCAGGTGAGAGTGCTGGTGCAGATGCACTCGCCCAGGGAGGTGTAAATCATGAGGAGGGTGTGAGAGCAGGTGGAAAAAACAGGTGTTGTCTGTGAGGGAGAAATAGGAGCACACCCATAGTCACGGGCATTTTCTACAACTGTCTCTCTGATACCCCACTGCAGATAGATTAATGTAAACAGCCTAAATAAACAGCATACGCTTGATTTAAATTATATTGGTTGGTTTTGTGGGTTTGCTTGTTTGGTTTTTTTTTTTTTATTTGAGGTAACAGCCTATTTATTGATGTGTTTGAAGCTATTTAAATAATGTTTATGTCAGTCAGGGTTAAGTGTTATGCATACTGGAAGGCAGCAAAATGCTTTGGCAGCTAAGCAGAGAGTATGAGTTTTGAAGGTTGAGTAATTCTGGCATCAGTTTCATTAATGGGGAACTTTCAGTTTTGTTGAAGTTTAGCACAAGGTCAAAACTTAAACCCTTGTCAGGTATAACTGATTCCATAACTTCAGAAACAAGGCTCTCTTCTCTCCAGATTACCTATCTTGTCCAATTCATTTCTAGTCAAACTGAACAGAAGCTGAAAAAAAGAGGAATGCTTATTTTAATCTAGTGTTGCAGTATTTTAATTTGAGATGGAAGGAGATCTGAATTAGTTCCCCTAAATTATTGGTTAGGGTGGTCTAATATAAATTGTTCTATTAGCTAAGTGCAAATAATACTTAATTCCCTTAACAAAAGGCTTATGATCCAATTTAGAACATATTTTAAAAGCTTTTTTCAGTGGACAATATATTTGTATTTAAACAACTGTAAATGCTGACTTGCTTACTTAAAATCGAATTTCCCTTAATTATAACTTGATGCAAATTATAAGTAAAACATGAAGTGTGCCCAGTAAATTGTTTACACAAGCTTTATGTGTAGTGCATGGCATACAGCCAAAAGAAGTCCCTGCCAATGTGTCTGTACCCTTAAAGTCACCAGCCTGGAGTCTGATTTGGTCTGGCCTGGGCAAAAATACTGCATTACTAGACGAAAACAAATGAACAGTGTAAGGAAGGATGCATTCCTCCTTTGTCCTCCATCTGCTGAACAAAAGCTCCCACAGGTCTGGGCTTCATGCATGCTGTAGAGTGGTTGCTACTTGGCCTCTGCTGGCCACAAGTGCTTTGCTTTTTAATTAAATCAAGTTGCAGTTTCTCCAGGTGTGGGTACAAGCACAAATTTGACTTTTAGTTTTAATAACATTTGTTAATTCCATAAGAGCCCTTGTCTCTGAACCTTGGCCTCTCCATATCATTCCATTCACAGTGTACTAGGACACTTTAAAAATTAAATTTCCATGGCAATAATATTCATAGTTATCCTGAACTTAAATATTGTCACCAAACACAAAATATGCAAAACTGAAATACTGAATACTCAGCTTTCCTATTTTAGGGTAATTAGCTTTAATAGTTGTTTGACAAGTCATGTTCAGTCTCTCAAGGGTTGACCTAGTGAGGTCAGCACATCAGAGTGGTGTGTTTTTAGCCTGTGGGCAAGTGTCATACCTCCAAGTGTGCTTCTGATGTCTTCAGAAGGGTTTCAGTCTCTCTGGTTTGCAGGAAAGATACCACTAACAAGGTTATAGTGTTTGTACTTTAAACGTTGGTGTTTTGCTCCATGCCAGTCCAGGTTTACAAGTAAATTGATGATAGTGGAGAGACTGGCTGTGATCCTCATTGTCACCCTGCTCCTTCCAAGGGCAGAAAGAAGAACAAATGATTTTTTTTTTTTTTAAGTCCTGATTTTGAAGGCAGGAAATCCAGGCATGGGTACTGGAAAGAGGAACCGTGTCATCCTTCAGTAGGTCTGCACATCCAGAGGATGGGCAATACCTGTGCACCCGGCGCAGCTGCCTTAAACTTTTGCTTTTGAGCAAAGAGGTGACAAGAACAATCCATCAGTTTGTTCCTTCCCCCATTATACTGTAATGAGTTTGGCCTTTTTTTGTTTGTTGTTTTTGTTCAAAGTGCTTTTCTTTTTCAAGTATTTATTTCTCAAACTTGTAGAACAGTCAAAGAAGCAGACCCCTTCCTGTAAGTGAGGCACCCCAGTACTGTAAAGTCAAGCCCAGCCAGGGGTTTGATGTCCCCGTGAACACACATGAAACTTGTTCTTTAGAGCTTTCATCAGTGGAGGCTGGAACCAGCCTGCCCAGGAGGGCTGTACCCATGGCTGACTGTCCTTACTGCTAGGTTTTCCTATGAATTTTTTTTTCTTGATATCTTACTGAATTCTTCTAGTACAATTTAAAGCCATTATATTTAGTTCTGCCTATACACAAGATGGACTTATTAGCTCTATACCTGTCTTTTTACAAAGTTGAAATTAGCTAGCTTTCTTATGCTCTCCACGTTCTTCTCTAAACAGCCACTTCTGGTTCACATACTTTAGACCGTTCTTATTATTCCCCTGCCTATAATTCCTTTACAAAATTTTAAGTCCAGCATCTCTGTTGCCTCCAGCTGATTTATGTTCTGTTTTCCTCAAACCATTTCCCCAGTTTGTTCAGTCTTCTTTGAATTTGATTTCATCTGAAAGCTTAATTTAGATTTATTTATTTTCTCCTAGTAAAAGTACTGAGTAACACTGAATCTAGGCTGATAGGTTTGAGTGGAACCCTACCTCCTGTTTGGCAACAAAACACCGCTAAGCGCCATTGAAAGATGCAGTGGGTACAGCCCTTGTACTCTCTCTTCTGTTGGGGAAGCAGAACATTAACACATTGCTGCCCTACAACTCTTTCAAGTCCCAAGCTTTGCACAGGTGGGCATCTTGTCATATTGCAATGCCTGCTATGTCATTGAACCAGTTGAAACTCCTGATCCTTTAGGGTGCTGGAGTATAGGACTTTTTTAAAGGGAAGTAGTTCGGAAAAAAATCAGAAAATTATTTTGCAAAGCTCTTATAGCAAAAATTCTGTACTGGGACTCAAGCATTTTTTCATGACTGCTACTATAAATAAGTACATGCATGAGCCTAGAATTAATGTAGTTATAATTAAGCTGCTCTCAAAGTCATTAGATATTTTAAGCTGTTGAGCCATTTTCCAGCCCATTAACTTTACTTAGACGTAATTATATATTTTAACATGTTGGTCCAAATAACGCCTTCATCGTGATTATACATATGCTACAGTGTAGTAGACATACTGCACAATGTTGTGTCTTTGTTTGGGTTTTCTTTTATGGTTCCAGATGTCTGATGATGAGTTGTAGATATTTTTTTGAGGAGGTGACAGGGGCAGGGAGATGCCTTGAGTGGCTTTTGGTTTGTTTGTTAGTTGCATTTTTCTCTAGAGTTTTTACACTGTTTGTCATGGCTACTGTTGCTTCTCTGTTGCTTCTTCTCCGGTCATGGGTACTGTAATTACACGCCAGGTCATGTTTCACAGTTGTCATCCTGTTTGCCAAAGATGATCTTATTTCATGGAGCCATTCCAGAATTAAGAGAATTCCCCATTTTATTAAGTTTGTGGATCAGTCATGTAATTTAAAGCTTCATTTACTCCTTGACTTCTAGTGGTCTGATAAGTATAAAACAAGAAATAGGCAAAGTATTTCTTCCTGCACTGAGATTGATTTGTGACTTTGAAATACATGTGTCATATTTTAAGGAGAAACACCACCTTTTGCCTGTTAAGAAGATGTTAGGAAATCTCTGCCTTTGAACAGGATTCTCTGAGAAAAGCTAAGGTGTTTTGTTTGGAGAATTTCATGAAGATAAAAATTCAGGGACAGTTTTGTCAATTATCTTTTTCTTAGAGAACATTTTGAGGAGAGAAGAGTGTTCCCAAGTCCCTACTGATACCATGCTCTGTTACGTAGGTATCTTCTATTAGTTAACAAGGCATTTCAAATCTGTGTTAGATGCAGCAATGTGCTTCTATTCAGAGCACGTCCAGGCAATCTCATCCCCCATGGGGGTAGTTTGGTACAGACTG
The DNA here is from genome assembly GCA_035584735.1 of Pseudotriccus pelzelni. Classification (NCBI taxonomy): domain Eukaryota; kingdom Metazoa; phylum Chordata; class Aves; order Passeriformes; family Tyrannidae; genus Pseudotriccus; species Pseudotriccus pelzelni. The sequence continues at coordinate 83,501,340 of JAWMRA010000001.1, read as the reverse complement.
TTGGGATCTCCGCAGGCTGGTACTCAGATCTGGAAACCGCCAGACAAAATAAGGATAGAGAAGTTTAAAAACTGTTTTTCTTTTGAGTCCTTAGGCACCTTAGTCAGGGCTTCACAAAACTCTGATACTGTTGCCCTAGAGTCTCTTTTGTATTAGGTTTAAATAACTGAATACAGGGGTTTTGCAAGTGGTACAGAAGAAAAATATTTTCATCCCTAGAATGTAACAGCTTTTGGACTAAAGATTAGAAAACTGGGTTTGATTCCTTTTTCAGCTTCAAGGACTTTAAGTCCTCCCACACAATGTAGCTAGCGCTGACAGTGGAAAAATACAAAAGAAGATGTAGGAACCAAGACCAAAACAACCCTAACCACAGGCTACGGTAGCTCTCCATTGATCTAGTGAATCCTGTGTTATATTTGACCTTTTACTTAATGGAGGGCATTGCAATCCTTATGTATTCAACTTTGTCTGCAAGATAGGGCAATCCTGTAGTTACTGGATCACGTGGATTTGGATAGCTAAAGACTGAGGGAGGATTTTTCTCCCAGTTTTTTTTTTTAATCTTCTAGACTAACATTGAGTGAATACTACCTCCCTCTACTCTCACCTAAATGCTGTGTGAATCTGACAGCTGGAGCTGGTACTGTTTCAGTGTGATCACTGAATGCTCACCTAAATAAGCTCTGAGAGGGGAGGGTATTCTCTTGCAGAGATTTTGGGCTCTAATCTAGATGATCTTAGTCCAAGCCACTTTTTGGACACAGCCTCCTAATGTGGATTGAAGAAGCACTTTATGAATTCAGTCACTTCTTTTCTTGCAGTACACAGGGATAAGAGAAGCTTTGGGAGTTAAGAGTGGAACTGACACACTTCCATTCTTAGCTCTTTGGTGAATTTCACTATTTACGACTAAAGTGAAACAAGTAATTTTAATTATAAGGATTGTATGTAGGAATGAAACTCACTAATGAAAAGTGGTTAAGCTACAATATTTAATTAATGGGTTTAATTATTGTGTCTGATCATTGCATTTAATTAATCACTGTGTGTAACTAAGATAACATTAGCTATGAATAAGCAATGTTGGTTTGGATGGAAAACCATCTCTCCACTACTAGTCTCACAGGGAAAATCTGCCATTACACGTTGAACTGCTGTATTCTTTGGATATTTCATTGTTCCTCCCATGTGAAATAAGGAGACATACTTGGAAGGAGACCTAAAACTTCAGCTGTAGTTACATAAGGCTTGTGCTGCTTTACATCTCTTGTTTGTGCATTATAACTTTACTTGGCTGTGATAATTTCACTGCTGGACAGTGGAGGTACCCACATAACTCTCCCAGGAGTAGGGGAGTCTGGAGACTCCTGAGAGCACGGTGTTGTACACATGAAAGGTATTGTACAAACTTCAGTTACTTGAGTGATGTTCAGTATTTTGTATTTCTTTCATGTCTGTCTAATTTCCTGTATTGTGCTGCTGTGTCTGTAAATTTAAGTAATATTTTCTGAAGGATCTTTTTCATATCAGCATAGGAAATAATGTGTACCTGTGTTGCATACCACCAAAATTACATAGAGGGTTTGTGTCACAGGACTACCACAAATGGAGTGATGCACTTCACTACCAAAAGATTAGCAACAATATATTCTACTGAGATATAAGACAGTGAGTTAAACTGAGTTAAACTCAGCGGCAAGTGTGATTGGTTTAACAGGTTTTGATGGCAAGGTACAGTGTTTACTGCACAGAGGACAGGGTCAGACAAAACTGTCAGGGACACTCGCCTGTTGAGTCATAAGGTTCAGAAAGGATCCCATTGCATTTATTCTGAACTCCTTCTCAGACGGGAATGTAGGTGTGTCTGGATGCAGACTTGGTCCCAGATTTGTTCAATATTTTATGTCTAAAGAATTATGTATGTGCAATCAATGCCTTATATCACTCAGCTAAGATTGCAAAGTTCAGTTCTCTTATTCTGAATTCGCTTGCTGAGTATCTGACACAATAAGGATTCTCTCAACTTCGAGGACTGACCTGGAAAGCATCCCTGCGCAAGGGGAGATCCTGGTGTGCAGCTTGCTCTAGGCTGTCTGCTATTTATGGAGCAAGATTATTTCATGCAAAAATTCCCAGATAAATAGCATGCTTTGAAAAGAACAGGTATAAAGAATGCTGAAAAGACTATGGATCATTAGTCCTGGCTTTTTTTTTTTTAATAAACTAAAGAAAACCAAACAAAACCTGAAAACAAACAAACAAACAAAAACATAAACCAAAACAAACCAAACCAAACAAATAAACAAAAAAAATTTCCCATGTTTTAGCCTAACAATTGGAACTAATAAAATTCATCTGTCACTTATTTGTATAACAACTTCCAGTTTTCATTTACAGCCCTGCAAGTATAATGTCAATGTTTTGATGCATAATATCACTTCTAGTAGTTTATTTCTTTTTAAAATATCTACAGGATTTCTTATACTGAATTCTTAGGGAAATAAATGAAGGGTTCTGCTGGTATTGTACCTCTCAATTTTTCTTGGCTGATTTGCATCCCAAACAAATGCAAAGCTTCTTCTTGAAAGCAATTTGCAGGAATGTCATGCACAAAACATTCGTTCAGAGTCACAGTAGTGACAAGAACCAAATTAGAACAAGAACACTGCCTCTACTGTGTGTGTCCAAACCTGGTAGGTGATGAGAATAAACACAAACACGGATACAATTTCAGTGAATGTCTTTACTTTCAGAAAAATATCTAAAGAATTGAAATCACATTTCATTCCCTTGTATTTACAACCGGCAATAAACACTGTCAGTCTTTAGAGTCAACTGTGCTTTAAGATGAACCACTACCAATATCAATTGCAACTTAAGGTTATTTCCCTTTAAAGTGGACAGAAAGGTTAAAACACGGTTTCAAGACCACAATCATTTGCTGGCTGTTGGTGATGACTGAGACAGAAGGCAGGCAGAGAACAAAACCATCCAGTAGTTACCAACAAAGAGAGATCAAATACTGTCAGCTGTATATTTGGGTCTTGTGGTTCTTTGTGCTGCTGCTCAATTTAACTTTGGATTTCCAGATGAAGGCTGAGCTCTCCACAGCTGCCATTCAGATGCATAGATATTGAATAATTGGTCAGTCAGCTTTCAGGAGGGTAAGGGAGAGATTTTGTTGATACAGAAATTATGTATGAATTCTTTGAAAATACACTTTTACATTATTTGCACTCTTTTGCCCCTAGGCACTTGCATCAGTCTTCCTCGCTGGGGAAAACTACAGCATCCCCAGGATTTTGGTTGCTCAGTCACCCACAAGACTTGCTCAAAAGCATGTCAGAGCCCTCTCTATAGCCATGAGGCTTCTCTGAAAACTGGAGTGTAAGTAGGGTTGGTGAGTGCCCAGATCTTGGCCTAGTGAGAGGGTGTGGGAGTCCAAATGTAGATCTGGAAATGTCAAAGTGTCCCATGGTCAAGCATATAAATGATGTCACAGGGCTAACTGGCTCAGCTGTTACTCTATGAAGTTGCTCATACACAAGACAAGAAACCTTCAGGCATAGGGGTTAAGTCCCATGGGACCTTGTGAGAGAACCATTTTTCCTTACTATCAGAAGACACAGGCTACTGCCACCATTTGGCTCCTTGCAGTGCTGTGCCTTACTGCTGGCAGAGCCCACCTCCTTTTGGACAGGCAGGAACTGCAGGAAATCACCTCCAGCCTGGTTTGAGAATCCCCCACCAGCACTTTTATGTGATCTGTCTCATGGGCTAACAATGATATATTTTAAGCAAAAGACAGAAAAAGTGAGTGCATTGTAATTTCTCTTGTATGTTGTTAATAAATAAGACTGATACGTTTTTGTTTCGGATTTCTCACTCCCCCAGATTAGGCCTCTTGGACTCAGATAAGAATTACAGTTTAATTTATTTTAAATAGAGAAGTTCTGTTTTCAATTATTTTCTGTTACCTCCCAAAGGACCCCTATCTGGGCATTTATTTTTCAGCTGGAGATTACTGTTACCATCCTTGGATCGTTTATTAGCTGGTGAGGTTCTTGCTGACTTGGTGGAGACATTGCTGAGGAAAACAAATATGCTAACCTTCCTACTATATTAAGGAATGTATGTTGTTTTTAAGAGAAGTAAGGGAAAGAGGTTCATTCCCTTCTCATTTTATCCAAGATCAAAACTGAATCATTTGTTTCCTCTTGAAATTGAAAGTAACATCTTTTAGAGAGAATTACATGGGAAAAAACCCACTGGACTGTGTTTCCTATTCTTGCTCTAAAACTCAGCACACTAAATCCAGTCATTTCCTGATCTGTTACCTATAGAATGTTATCTGAATACAGCTGACTGACATTTTCTTTCTGTCACATTTCATTATTGGAGATACCGCTTAGATGTTGTCAAGCTAGTCATACACCACAGTAATCATTTAATTATTGTGTCAGCCTGTTGAATATATGTTATTTTACTTATTTGTTGAGGTTTGTAGTGAAGGAAATGTAATAAAATATCTGAGCCACTTTGAGGTGAAAATAATTTGAGAAGATAATTTCCATCGGTTTAGCAAGTTATATTTTCTTTTTTCTGTACTTAGGTCCTTTATGGCAGAGTAAGACATAGAGCAAACTGTTGCTTCCAGGATCAGTAGTCATTGCTCTGTTTATCAGCATATCATATATGCACACTGGGATGTTACCTTATCATTTGGTGGACCTGTTTGTATTTCAGCTGAAGGCTTTATGACAAGCTGTGCCTAACAAAAGAGGAGGCCCTTCGGTTTCTTTCAGTCCCACCCTCTTTCATTTTTCCCATTTTCCTCTTTATATAACTGTGTGAATGTGTGTTTTTTATTTAAAACAACAAAAAAAAACCCAGAGAGAAAATGCAACAGCCAAACAAGAAACTACTAAGAAAGAGACTGTTGTTTTTAAAGAACATTTTTTTCCCATGCTTTTAACCATGCCTTCTCTGTATTTATTCTAATAACTTCTATGTAGTTAGACCTACGGGCTCTGATGGAGTCTTCTGTTCTGTCCTTTCCATTGCCAAAATTTGTGTTGAGAACAGCCTCACCACAGTCTAGCACAGATTTTGCAATACAGCCCTACAGCCTGACTGGTCTCAAATTCAAAGTCACAAGAGGAACTACTTGACAATTATTTAGTGTTGTAAATGGGCTGTAAAAGGAATTACTTATTTTCTCTCTCCCCCCAGTGATGTGCAAGCATAATTAATAACTGTAAACCTTTCTCAGTAGAGCTTTCTTTGGTTAGAAGTCCTCAGCAATCACACATTCTGACGTTCAGAGAGTGCGGGAGTATAATTTCTAGATTAGAGTGTTTTTAATATTAAAGCTATTTGAGAATAAAAATATAAAAACATATGTGCATGCATATGTCTACTTTGGGGCTACCATCTGCCCATAGCATATACACACTAGCTGGCATTTTTTGGAAAAAACTGAATAATCTTATTTTTTAAATAAAATAATATATGTTAAGCACGTACCCAGCTCAACAGGCATCCTCCAACTGATTCTGAAGATAGTGAATGCATGTAGTTTGTTTCCTTCATAATACATTAATCTAATAGGTGTAATTTAATAACAGGCAATTGTTTGAATGATGTTGGCACCTATAGAATCCGTCAAGGATGTTAATCTGATGTGTGATAATGAGAAAATATTTTTAATGTCTGGTATTAATGTTTGACAGGATAAAACCACAGGATGTGATTTCCAAGCAGGATATTCTTGCTGGGGGAGCCCCTGGTGGCCTAGTGGTTAGATCGCAGGACCTTCACCACCGAGGCCAAGGGTTCGATTCCAGCCAGGGACACTCCCCGGGCAGGTGGAGCTCGTTAGCCCTGTAAGGCAATCCAC
>JAWMRA010000001.1:83431120-83495338 GCA_035584735.1 Pseudotriccus pelzelni | reverse complement strand
CAATGCGCAGGCTGGAAGGTGTAAAGACCTTCCCCGGTTCTTCGTTCGCGAAGACTGGCCATTATTATTATTATTCTTGCTGGATAACCAGGGAAGACAGAACAGTAGAATTTGCTAAAAAGCTACATTACACTAGGGTTTTTTGTTAGTTTTGGTGGGGGGTTTTTTGGTGGTTTTGGTTTTTTTTGAGCTACAAGCTGTTGCACTAGCTTTCAAAGAGCAAATATGCATAATTGTTATGCATCTCTGTCATATAGTATAGCTGCAAATGACTGCGCTGGAAGCAGAGCGCACTTACTACTAGATTAGATAAAGAATTAGAAAGCACTGATACACGACCAGCATAGACTAGACTATATAATGTTATTGCTCCATCTTCCTCTACAAAGAATCACAGGGAACCAGGAGAGTTACAGGATTCTTTTCACTGGGTATGGCTGAGATGGAGTTGCTTTTCTCATAGCAACCCTCCCAGTGTTGTGCTTTGTACTGACAGAGATAGAAAGATGTTGATAACATACCACTGTTTTGGCTGCTGCTGAGCAGCGTTGGAACAGCATCAGTGGTCTCTCTCCAGCATTTCCTCCCTGACAGTAGGCTGGAGGTGGGCAAGATCTTGGGAGGGAACATAACAAGGACAGTTGACCAAAACTGACCAGAGGTATATTCCACGCTGGATAACCTCTGCTCAACAATAAGGGAAAGGAGGAGAGGAGTAATTTGTTAGTAAGGCAGAAGTGTTTGAGAAGGGGAAAAGAATAATTCAGATTCTTCTGAAAGACGGTTTCAACATAAAAACCAAACAAAACAAAGCCAAACAAACAAAAACAAAACAAAAACCAAACCAAACAAAAAAAAACCAAAAACAAACAAACAAAAAAACCAACACCAAGGTCAAGGGACCTGCACAGGAGATTTAGTTCTTGGGAATAAAATATGCCTGAGGATATTATGTATGGTTATTAAAATTACTAGGTTATTAAAATTACTAGAAATGCCTCTACCCAAATGAAGGTGCAAACAAGACCAGATGGCAAAGTCAACAGTATGAGTTTTATTTAATGGTAAATATGAGACAGAGAACGAGAGATAGAAAGAAATAGAAAAAAGGAGGGGGGGAAGGAGGGAGGGAGAAGAAAGAGTGACAGAGAGAGATCAAAATAGAAAATGCAGCTACCTGAAAGGAGGTTGCAACCAGGTGGGGATTGGTCTCTTCTCAAAGGCAATTATCAGTAAGACAAGAGGGCATGGTTTTAAGCTCTGCCAGGGAAGGTTTAGGTTATATATTAGGAAGAAATTCTTTACAGAGAGGGTAATCAGGCATTGGAATGGGCTGCCCAGGGAAGTGGTGGATTCTCTGTCCCTGGAGGTTTTTTGGATGAGGCTGGATGTGGCACTTCGTGCCATGATCTAGTAACCATGGTGGTAGTGGATCAAGGGTTGGACTTGATGATCTCAGAAGTCCTTTCCCATCCAGTAGATTCTATGATTCTATTCTATGATTCTGTGTATCACCACTCCATAAAACCCAGCGGTGTCTCTTCAGTCTGGCTCTTCTGGTCTTCTTGGTGGTGAGGGTTTCCCAAAAAACACAGAATTGAATGGATTAATATATGTTCAGGTGATACCCAGCACCTCCCCTTGTGGTGGGGGAAGGGGGAGGTGGAAAGAGAGCTTTGCAGTCTCTTGTAAGAGATTTGTTGACTCACTTGGATCATGTGCAGTCTTCTGGTGGTGGAAGGCTCAGGAATTAATTAGGGGGACGCTTTGGGGGTCTTTGATGGTTTATGACCCCTTCTCTGCTGCCTCTCACATGTGCACGTGGTCTTCCAGGGAGGGGAAAGGGTTACTCCTTTGGTTTGGTGTGGAGAGATTTCACTGTCACACATCTGAAACTCTTCTCCCCTGCCACCCCTCAGTTAGGGCTGATTCTTAACACAGATACATTCTTCTCTCCCTAGGATTGTTTACTTCTCCTCAAATTTGAGATAATTAGATAATAGTTTTACCTCAAGTCCCCAGCCACAGTCCAAACTCCAGTCGGGAGGCACTGGGAGGAAGGGGGATGCCTCTGTGGCTGCTGACTGACTGTTGCTTCCTTGCAGTTAGACAAAAGTCCTTCTGTGATTTTGCCTATGTTTAAGACATTGATAGCATAAAGTCCATCACATGTTGTCAACAAGATAGCAATTATACCTGCACCAACTAACAAGAAGAAAAACCACAAGCTTTCCTAGGCCTTACAAGGTTTTGGAGAGCATGTATTCCACATTATAGTCAGCTTGTTAGCACTGTGTATCAAGTAACACAAAAGAAGATCTATTTGAGTGGGGCCTTGAGTAACAATAAGCCTTTGAACATATCAGACAGGAAATAGCTCATGCTGTAGCTCTTGGGCCTGTCTGGACAGGACCAGCTGTGCAAAATGTACTCTACACTGCAGCTGGGGAGCATGGTCTCACCTAGAGCCTTCTGCAGAAAACATCAGGAGAAACACAAGGTTGACCTTGGAACTGTGGATATTGAGGATTAGAAGTCCACTACACCCTGACTGAAAAATTGATACCAGCAGCATATGAGGAAGGTCAAGTCACTTCAGAAATTGTTGAGACAGAAACACATCCTCCTGGCACCATGATTGCCCATGCTACATTGAATGTTCAAAGGAAGCATCCCCTCTACACATCACACAACCAGTGCTACATGTAGTAAGCGAGTAGCGTTGAGCGTGCATTGAGCTTGACTGGGAAAACTCAATGGCCCCGGAATCCTGGGAGAGATCATGGACTGTCCAGAAGGCAAATACTGGAATTTTACCAAAGAAGTCAATGTTTGGAGCATTGCCTGAGGAGGCAGCTCCTGCCTGAGAGGCAGCACCATATAGTGAGTTATCAGAAGATGAAAGGCATTATATTCTGTTTACTGATGGATCGTGCTATGTTGTAGGAAACCATCAGAAGTGCAAAACTGCTATGTGAGTCACACATGACAAGTCATTAAGGCCACTGAAAGATAAGGTGACTTAAGTCACTTTGCGGAAGTAAAAGCCATCCACCTGTCAGATTGCTGAATGAGAAAAGTGTAGGTACTCTATACCAGCTACTCAGTGGTGACTAATGCCCTGTGGGGGCGTCTACAGCAGCAACAAAAGATTAATTGGCAATGCAGGGATGAATCCACCTGGGATGCTGCATTGTGACAGGACGTTACTGCCCAGGTAGGAAACATAACTCTAAAGATACATCATGTACACATCATGCCCAAAAGCTGCACCACTGAAAAACAATGAAACAATGGGCAGGTAGACAAGACTGACGAAATTGAAGTAAGTCAGATGGATCTGTACTGGGAGTGTAAGGCTGAGCTATTTGTAGCCCAGTGGGCCTATGAAACATCAGAACATCTACGGAGAGACGCAACACACAGATGGCTTCTTATTGAGTGACAGACCTCACTCTGGTCAGGTCTGCTTGATGGATCCAGTCCATCACGCAGGTTCACTTGTGAATGTAATATGTGCTGTAATCAAGCAAGATACATGAATAAAATTTCCCTGCAATAGAGGGTGGTGGCTGGATTTTTGATATGGTGAAGCCTGGCAAATTGATTTTATTGCACTTGTGCCATGAACATGCCAAGGTAAGAACTACATACTCATCATGGTGGAAGTAACTATTGGTTGGCTAGAAACATACCCCTAAATCATGACATTGCCTGGAACAACATCTTATGCCTTCAAAGGCAAAATTCTGTAGTGACATGGTCTCCAGAAAGAATTGAATCAGACAATAGGACTCCTTTTCCAAATAACCTTGTAAACACAACCCGATCACCCACAAGTCTCCAGAAAGATTGAGAGACTCTTGAGTTGAGAGTATTGGGTAATGGGACATGGAAGCCCCATGGAAGATACAAGTTTAGCAGACACCATTCAACTGTTTAGCACTAGACTATCTGCTAACCATCACAATTCAGCCCAAACAAACCCCCTACATACCCTACACATATGTGAGAGGAGACAAGGTCCCTGTAAGGCATATAGGTAAGTGCCTGGGGAAGTCAGTGTTGATTGTTCCTCCCATGGGAAAAGGTAAAACCACTCGTGGGATTGAGCTGGGTGTACTTGGTGCGCGATGTGGACTAATGGGTAGATCCAGTGAGCGCCTTGAGGAGATTTTAACCTAGGGAGAAAAATAATAATCTGTGAGTTTTATTCTATAGGAAGTAAAATAACAGAAATTACATGAACTGATGAAAAGTGAGTTTTTCAGGGAATCATATGAGTGCAACGATAACTCAAACCAAGCCAGTGCCCAACAATCAAACATACTTCTTCTCCTGTTCTGAACACCTCTCTTGACAGATGGGGCCCAAGTCATAACCTTTACTTATGAACATCTGGAAGACTAGAGGAAACCCATGGAATGGGAAAGGAATATTTATCTGTTAAAGAACAGGGGATAGTAGTTAACAAGAAGACATATCTCTATCTGTGTGTTGGGTATAGAGGTAGTTTAAGTATGCAGTTTAAGTTGTAAGTGTTAGAAAGATAAGATTTTAGTAATGAGAATTAAATACATTGAGATGGTTAGAAGAGATATATGTATATATATCTTTGTATTATATGGAACATGAGCATGACTAAAAGGGTATAGAATAAGGGGAGGAGATTTATTGGGTCTAGCTGAGACGGAATTAATTTTCCACAGGCCTCACAGTCCTGTGCTTTTTAATAGTACTAGAAAGGTGTTGGTAAGACACCAATGTTTTGGCTACTGCTGAGCAGCACTGGCACAGCATCAAGGCTGTCTCTTCAACATTCCCTGCCCTCACCAGTGGGTTGGGGGTGGGCAAGATCTTAGGAGGCGGTAGAGCAGGGACAGCTGATCAAAACTTACCAAAAGGATATTCCATACCATGTGATCTCTCTTCTGAAGTCCCATGATGAATTAGGGAAAATACTAATGAAAAGGGAAAGTATTTCAGTAGTGTTCTATCACTCCCTGTAATAAATGTGCAGTACTTGGTTTGCTGGTTATATAGTAGCAACTGCCTATGCTGTTTAAGCCCAGACGTCTCTGACAGCTAGGATAGCAAACTGTTCCAATGAGGCATGGAGCTAATAAAACCCAATTTTCCACACAGGTTTCCTTTGTCCCCAACACTTACAGGATCTTCAAGTTGTGCCCCAAAACATAGGAAACAATCACAATGGGAGACACAGTCTTACTTTGTGTGTGTGCAGGACTCAGCCAGCCATGGACCTGTAGTTGCTATTGACCCACAAAACTTGTGAAAATTTTATATACTTGAGCTTCCTTCTTGCTTTTCTACATTTGATTGAAATTGATCTGTGGGTTCATAAACCTATGGGGAAGGAGATCATAGAATAGCCAATTTCCTTGGAAATCAGACCAACATTAGGCCCATAAACTCACTTATTCTATGGCTCAGTAACACTGTATTCCTCATGTACAGTTTTAAAGGAAAAAGTCCGAGTTCTCCATGTTTTCTCCTGCATTTGTATGTCTTTACAATATAGTTGTGAACTGCTTAATCTGTTTCTAGCTTAATCAAAGATCTGACCTTGTATAGGTCATTTATCCGCAAGTTCAGAGAGTTCATCAAGGTGCTTAAACAGGTCTTTGTATCAAGCAGCTAAGTAGCTGTTCCAACTCCAGTTATAAAGACTTAGGAACCTTGATGAGGAAGTTTCTGAATATGTGGATCTTTATGCACAAATATGTGAATAAAAGCTTTCCCAAAGCAAATAAAGGGATGAGCTGAGAAATAAAGAATAAAAACAAATAAAAAAAAGCTAGTTGAACTGAAAAGAAGAATTTTGCAGTACTGGTAGCTGGTAATAATCAGTTGCTTGTTAGTTCATTAGCAGAGCTCAGGCAGACTCTGAGGGCTTTGGCAAAAATGTGGTGGCAAGTTAAAATCAGGTGGCTGAAACTGTAATTGCCCTTCATCAGCTGCCCTGCAACTTTGATGCCCAGAGTTAAAGCAATCTGCCCCACCTGTGATTCAGCTCTGCAGCAATTAACTTTTGATCCAAGAATATCGAGTGGAATTTAAATCAAGGACAGAAGCAGTAATAGGACCATCAAAATGATTCAAAACTGAGAGTGAGCTTTATTTTCTATTTTATAACAGATTATTGCCATTCGTTATCTAGGATTGATTATACTTTGACTGCTAAACATATAATCCCATTGCCATTTGATTAAGTGCCTTGCAAACCTCCCTGTCTCCAGTGGGGTTTCATTTTTGAAACTAATGGCAACATTAATTTTGGAGGGAGGAATCACAGAGCAACGTACATCATGAACAAGGTTTTGCATTAAGAGAAAGCTGGTTCTACAGAGGGTTTAGGCTTAGCTCCCTCTGTGATTAATCATCTTCCTCCCAGCAGCTGCTCTGGGGTTTTTTTGTGTTTTTTTTTTTTTTTTCTTTAATACACTTCAAATGCAAAGGCACAAATGTACCTGTAGCTAAAGCTAGCTCACAGCTGTCAAAGTTGGTTTTTAAACACAAAACCAGACACAATTATTAATTAGAGATATTCCTACTGTTATTTGTCTCAGTATTGCTCAATCCTTGCCCTGTTAATTGGGTAACCAAATCTTCAGCAGGCCAAATCCATGCCTTATTCACATAGGTAATAAACTGTTTTGCTCACCTCAGCAGACTTTGTCAACATAACACATAAAACTGCAATTAACAAAAAAGAGATTTAGTTAAATGAAACACAAAATACTACTCCTTTGCAAGTTCCCACTCCCATTTTCTCTTATAATGACAAGGCCTATTAGCAGAAAACTTGATGGATGTTTTCAGATAAAAGATTCTAGAAGTGTTTACTGGAGACGATTCTGGAACTAAACTGAAGTATGGAGGGGAAGCCAAATATAGCCAGAAATGTAGCTGTTGTTGAGGCTGGGAAGTAGGAAACAAAGGAAAACATTTTGCAAAGTCTTACAACAGGGCAGGTTAGCAGTGGGGCCTAAGAGGGAAATCTACTGTTTAACATATCCATAAATGACCTGGAAAAGGAGACGAATAGTGAGGTTAGACAACTTGTGGATGATATGAAATTATTCTGGTTTGTTAAAAAAAAGGATTGCAAAAAGTTATGGAAAGCTGTCATGACAGTTTTGGATGCATAATATGCAGCTATTGAATTATCAGTGACCCAGAAAAAAGGAGTGATTAGTCTGTGTTTCTTCTAGTGTAAAATCTCGGAAGCATCAAGTGAAGCAATTGGGAGGCAGGTTTAAGCAAACAGATAGATTTCCTTTCCTGTATAAAGTTTGATTTTTAAACTCTGTCACAGGTATTTTGGAAACTAAAAATACAAATGCTTCAAAGAGCACTTAGCCATGCTTCTAGACACAGAGAAAAAAACGTCAAGAGTTATTAAACATCAAAACTAGGATATAAAAATAGATAGCTCTAGGGAATCATTCCTACAGCAGAAGACGTTCCCCCGAAGTACAGAAAAATTGTAGTCTAATAGACAGAAGAAACCATTGGTTAGGAAGAAAAGGAAAGGAGCTTGCTACTCTTTTTCACAAGTTATTCTTCTTTGTCAATAACATCTCTTTCCAGTTCCAGGTCCAAGTTGGACTTTTGTTACTGATAAAGCCCCAGTGTTTTACAATTCCTTTTCTCATGGTTGTTCTGGCGGTCTTCTAAACAGGGAGAAGTTATTCTGGCGGTGTCCCCTCACAAACTGCCGTGGGCCTAATTTTTGGTATCATCATAACAACGAGCAAATGTAATTCATACTATTATTATTATTATTGTTATTATAGAAGTTCTGTTTTCTTTTCTTTCCTGATTCTCCTCCCCATCCCATTTGGGGAGTGAGGGGTAAGAAACTGAGCAAGCAACTACATGGTTGCTGCCAGCATTAAATCACGAGTGTCTCGACTGGCATTCTTTCATTTTCCCCCTCTTAGTCCAACGTTATTGTGAGTGAGGAAAGAAAAATATACTACTGTAGATGTAAACTTCAATTTCTGAAAGTTCCATTAGGAAAGTTAGAGAGTGACACAGTTCCTGCATTTGGTCAGGCTTCTTTACTTGTTGAATATGGTGTTGGTCCAGAGAAGAAAGAATAACTTCATCAGCCTACTGTGGGAGGATGTTAACTTGTATCTGTCTGTTCAGCCAGGCAGATGAATTCTCATATTCTTGGAATATGTCTCCCACATGTTCTTGGAATAATAGCTCCTCAGTAGCCTGTGAGCAGAACTTTCCTTCTAGAAATCTTTTGTAAAAGGGATTGTTTATCTTAGTTTTTAAGGAACAAAAAGTATGGTGACCCTCAGTCCTTCAGAGAACACTAAGTGAAAGGAGCAGGCTTGTCTTACATCAGTGAAAACTATCTAAATCCAGAAGGGCAAGGCTGGAAACACAAGTCTTGTCTGCATACACTGAGGATAAATATTTTCTCTTACTCAGTCCACTGCTCTAGATTGACCAAAATGAAATCTAGCCATTGAAACATATGGTACTGAGTTATTACAACATCCAGGAGGTTTAAAACTCACCAGATAATAGTTATTTTAAATTCTTCCATATTAATATACTTGTGAGATCATAGTATCAAATAGATTATAGATTTTATTACTCATCTATAATCAATCAGCAATGTTTGTTTTATGAATATTACTTTCATAAGAAACAGGGAAAAAAAAACCCAAACAAAACCCAAACAAGGAAGGTTTGGGAGATTTACTCATCTAAAATAGGCAGATTTGGATTAGGTTGAAGAGGCTTATTAGCATTCAGTGAAGAAAACAAGGAATGTCCAAAGAATTCCTTTTCTTGGAAATGATTCAAAGCAAAAGGATAGCCTGTAGAAGAAAACCTGAAAATGCAAGGTAAAGAGCTGCATATGCAGTCCTTTGTGAAAAGGCTGATATTTTATGTCATAAGAAAGACAATAATACAGTTTGTTCTTCATTGTGCAGTTAAGCCTTATCAGACATATATTTTATTTTTAGAAATTTTGTAATTTTGGTATTCTGTAGTGAACATGTTTTAAAACAGAAGATAAATGTAAAACTGGTCATTAAGTTTGGTTTCAAAGGAACAAATCCAGTTGAATAATACACAAAGTTTGAAGTGTTCATACAAGAAAATCTACTCTGATTTTATTGCAGGGACATCCCTCAGACTCACATAAGTTCCTGCTGACTTATTGCAGGTGCCTAGAGACAGGCTGCTCCTCATTTCCCTCTCAAGAAGCATTTTTATTGTGTATATGGTTATCCATTCTATCACAAGGTTTTTGTAACCTCTGCTGATGCCTGAAGTTGTTGATTTTGATGGGCTGCTGCTCTTAAGATGCCACATGTTCTTTGTTTAATCACTGTGGTAAGCAGTTTTATCATTCAGCTGAATTGCTCTCTCAGCTTTAAAAACATTGATTACAGGGTATGCAGTGACAGCACTCTTTTTTTAGACTTTAAAGATGCAGACAAGCCCCCTCAAATATCTGTCTTCTTTTTTAACCTTTTTCTACAAAGATGTCCAATGAACAAATGCATTGCATCCTAGGGACCACTGTATTTAATGGGGATCTTGAACTGTAAAACTTCCAGAAGTATCCTGTGAATTCTGAGCCCTTTTTTTATGATTAGTTTTCATCCTTTAGGTATGTTTGATGAGCTATGGCACTCTACCATTGGTAGAGTATGTGCACTGCTGCTGGCTTGCACTTCCAGTGCAAGGAGAGATGAGGGAATGCAACTTGACGTGAGGGAACACGGTAGATTCCAAATTCTGTGGCATTTAGCAATACAGTGACAAGAGCTGGGCCAGCTCAAAGGTGACAGGAGTAGAAAGTGTGAGAAACAACCAAGACAATGATTTCAAAACATTCTTGACAGTATGGTGGCTTGCTGAATGAGCTTGTAACTACAATGGGAAGGTGAAATTCATTTGATCATTTGCCATTAATTATTCACTGAGCTCTCATCTCCACTTAGTGGGAAATTGAACTAAACTTAGTGACCTTTGGAACAATTTCATTAATGCCTAACTGCTTTGCAAAACAGTTTCAAACCTGATTTACTGAAGTAATATTCTCTGTTCTCGTTTAAGAAGCGTCTCTGAGGTCTGTTTTTAATAAAGTGTTACGGAGCTCTTGGAGATAAAACCGGAACGTGCAGTTTGTGGAGAACTTTCACAGGGAACATCTAGAGTAATTGTGTCATGTAGTTGTGTTTATAGAAAGTATTTGGTTGATTGCAGTGGTTTTCACTAGACTTTTGCTTATGATCTTTCTTGGGAAAGATAAAAATGTTACTCTTATATAGGGAGATTCCACGAAATTTTCAGCAAAGGTACCTCTTCGAGGTGCATATGTCATCATAGTGGGTGAGTTTCCCAGGTTTATTTTCTAGATATTATGTACTAGACGTGTTTTGAAATAAACATGCCTCACAAAATCAAACACAGCAGATCATTAAGTAATCTGGCACCTAATAAAACAACAAAAAGTAAAGGTGTACTCTGTCATTTCTATTGCCAAACTGTGGTATTAAATAGAAAGTACAAACAAGACTGTTTGCAGGAGCTAGAAAAATCATACATTGGGGGATTAAGCCTTTTTTAAGACTGCCTGTTTTATTACAGTTTTATGCTGCCATAAAGTGATGAAAATTAGCAAGGTTAAAGTGGTTTCAGAATCAAATTATCACAATAAATGTATGCATGAGGCTCCAAATGGAGTAAAATTTCTGTACCAGTACATATTTTTTCTGAAAGTGTACCAGTTAAATCTGGTTAACCAGAATACTAAAGCTCAGCAAGAGACCTTGCAGGCCAAGTAGTATCAACAGTAGTTTATGAGACACGAAACAGTTAACAAATGAGCCAGCAATACCACCGAATACTGGAGATAAAAAGGTAAAAAGTTCCCCAAGTATTATTAGCGCTTTTGTTATGTTTTGCCACCATTTTTCCAGTTACCATGGCAATTCTGCCTGATTGCCAGAGCGCTGTAAGGCATTTTCCAGTTTGGCAAATACAAAAGCCAGTAAGCTGGCTGCAGGGATGCTGGCATACTGGAACATGCTGTTTAATAGCACAGCCTGAATATCCCTCCAAAGATTAGTAACCAGAGTGGCACCAAACAGTCAGTCATCCTTGCCTTGACTGTGATTACTTGACATCTCTTGTGAAATGGGATATATCCTTAGGATGTTTTGTTCAGGTAAAAAAGGTTTCGTTGCAGAGATAGAGAGGGAAAAAATACTTTCTTCAACAAAGTTGTAACTTTCATGACATTTTTCTCCATTGCAAATTTCTATCATTTTAATAAACAGTAAATGGCTAGGTAAGAATAAATAAGATGTAAAAAAAAAAACAGAAGAAAAAAGAATTCTCTGGCTATTTATAAAAGAGAGAACACTTAAATGTAATTTCAGTAATAAAGTTGATTCAAACACCAAAGATCTGACAGTGGAAAACTCTGTTAGCCCCCCTCCAAACAAATATTCTCCTCTGACTCAGCATCTTATGAATTGTGTTGACAGTTAGAAACCCTTTTTTATTCCTAGAAAAGCCTGTATCAACTAGATTATACCCAAATAAGCATCTGAAAATAATTCTTTGTTTCTTTCACCATTACTGTGAATGAACTTATTCTGAGGAGGAATAAAAAAACTGATATCTGTTTAGTGGTTACTTCTAGAAGCACTCTAACAGCTCCAGATATCTATTTCCTGGGAATGTTCTCTTTTCATCATTTTTTTTCCATAGGTGGAGAGTAGTGCTCCTGATGTGGCACCTTTGAGAGTCCCCAGGTCTCCATTCTTTATACAGGCAGTGATGCTTCATATCACTAAAGCACAGAAGTGTAAAGATGGAGAAATTTCAAGAGGCAATGCAGTAACTTTTCATTGAAATGGATTCAAGGACACTTACATAAAGCTTAACAAAAGTTCATTTGATCAGCTGTAAAAAAAACCCTTCAAGAGGAAATGCTACAGTCTACGCAGCTTTTAGTAGAACTTTACTGTCCTTTTTTGCAGAGCTAAAATAATCAAATTTGTCCATCATTTCCTCATGCTTCTTGAACCTGTTTTCAGTCTTCTTTTCTGAAGGACTCTGCAGCTTGTGGACATTTTTCAGAAAACGTGGCATTGTGGATAAATAAACACAGGCCTTGAATGGTGTTCATGTCTTTTTCTACACAGTTAATACATTTATTGTTAGCAAGTTTCAGCATACTGATATTGGACTCTGCTTACCCTATCTCTAATTTTTCCATATAATTTACACTGTGATCTAATCCCAAGTGTTTGCAGCTCTTTTATAAGCTGACATAATTTACAAAATTTGAGATTATTTTTTATGCCTTGATTCAGTCAATTCCTGAAAAAAATGGAAACAGAATTAGAATACAGTTGTATCAGCTTTTGTTTGAGATTTTTCCCAGTGATCATTATAGGCATGCAGTAGAGTAAATCTTTTTCAAGAAAACATTTTAATAGGCTGTGTTGAGACAGGATGCCACTGGCAAATCAGGACATTTCAAGGTCCCAAGAATGTATGCAAGTACGGGTCTTGCTCCCTGAAAGTCCTCTTAAAAGTACATCCAAAGTGGGCAACCAGAACAGAGCAAATGCTCTGTGCTGTGCACAGACTGAATGTATGTAGCAAGAGCAGAAAAAGCCAAGCTTCCCTGCACAGTTTTCCAAGGTGGACACCTCTCGTATGCAAACTGGGCACCTGGGGCAAGGCAACACACATCCACTAGCATGCCCTGCTTTCCTGCTTAGGTACTGTGCAATGGTAAACATGTGTGGCTGCTTTACATTAGTTTTTTAGTTCAAATCAGCTGAGCTTTCCCTTTTGCCTCCCCTTACTGTGCTTTGGATACACTATGGAGAGATCTCTGGGCTCACAAACCAGATTCCTTTCAGATGAAAATAAACTGGGTGGTGTGTTCCAGCAGTACACCAGAGACACACACTGACTGTGAAAGAAAGGGCAGTTAGTCCTGAGACCGGACTAAAATCAGTCTGAAAGAAGAAATTGTGGAAATGTTCAGGCAACAACAAGAGCTGTAGCTCCTTGACTTGTTTCTTGTGGTTGAGGGGAAATCTTACTGTATTTCAAGGCTTTCTGCAGCAAACTGCATTGTCAGAGAGAAGACTGTCAGGTAGAGAAAAATAGAGTTGGGGATTCTACCTGATTATGAAGTCTTTCTTTAGGAATCGCCAGACATAAGAAGGATCAGCTTATACAAGAAATCCCTAAATTGTTTTTAGTCAAGTCATCCTCTTGTTGCAGAATCAGACCAAAGAGCAGCTAAGCCTTAGAGTGAGTGTAAAGTTCAGAAGTACTTTAGCAGGCTACTATTGAATCCACTGGATTGAGATTCTTGATCCTACATAGTACGGGCACTCAAATTACTGAACTATGGGATTTTTATTTTCAGCAAGTAAAACCTTTATTTTTCATAAAATAGAAAACTACAAAAGAAATACCAATACTTTATGAAGCACTTACACCCACAAAGACGGGATGTTGAAGCTAGCATGTAATAAGGATGTGCATAATAAATAATGCATCAGTAGCCTAGTCCATCAGCAGTTATATATTAAATAGGGATTTCTGAAGCCAGCAGGAAGCTTTTTGAAAGCAAGTTTTGAAAGAAATGGAGGAAAAAAACAAAATAGAATTCACCTGAAACAAGTCTCCCTCTACAGATTTCAAAGACATAATCCCCAAAAGTACAGAAAAGCTTTGCTCTTCTTGTAAAATAAGATGGATTTGAAGTGAAAGATTGACCAAGACTCAATGAATTTGTGATGCCTTAGTACACATATAATGCTAGGAAGGACTGCCACTTGCAAGCATATAACTGAGAGGTTTTTTTCAGGAAAGGTTTGTTTTCTCCCATAACCAAAGAAATCAATTCACCTTTCTAAAACAAGTATGACTTTCTTTTATAACTCTGTAATAGTGTATACTGATTTTTTTTTGTTGGAATCATTCTTTAAGAATATCCTATTCATAGACCTTCATGACTAAAGTAAGCGCTTGGCAATTGCACCATGTGCTGGCACACCCTGCACAACAGTGAGAGTTACTATAGGGCTACTTGATGTAGTTGATCAACTCTGTAAAGGTGGAAGAGAGATTCAGAACAAAAGATTCTGTGTAGGACCTAAACTTCACAGATTTTCTGTTTATGACATGCAGATGATGTGAATGGGGTTGGTTATAAAGTATGACATGCACAGGGGTTGTAAGATCTTTCCAAGTATTTTGAGCTCAAGAAATGCAGTTTTGTTGTTCCTGGTTTTGGTGCTGTGTTGTAGTTAGCAGCTGGCATGAGAATATAAGAGGGTTCATACAGGGCCAGTTCAAAGTTCCAGCTCCGTATCCTGTTTCTAATTGCCACCAAGAGCAGGCACTCTGAGAAGAGTATAAATATGGAGAAATTATAGTATTTCCTCTTCTGTGCATTTTCCTATTCTCTATATATCTTTAGCCCAAGGATATCTTGAGCTAAAGTTGATATCTTCATGTTTAATCATGAAGATATCAACTTTAGATCAAGATTTTCCTTTCAGAATTTTTCTTGTGGCTTTTTAAACTTTATGAAACCTTATGAAGCATCTACAACATTCTGTACCAATGAATTCCCTAGTTTAACCATGCTTTGGGGTAGAAATACCACCTTCAGTTTGGTTTGGGACTGTCATCTGTTTAATTTAAAACCTCCTTATACTTATGTGTAAGATCTACATGTCAAATGGCAATAAGATAAACAATCAGTGAACAGTCACTCCAGCTGCTCTCAGAAAACACTTTGAAACCTTGCTGAGTCTCACTGACAGCTGAGTAACTGAAGATGCTGTTGAAAAATTGCATGTGGATTCTGTCAGCATATACAGCCTATATATAAAGGAGGTTTTACCTACTACTTTAGAAAAATGAGTCATGATGCAAAAACAACACAGCTCTGGCTTTTCCTGAAAAAGAACTATAACAAGGTTAAGGCAGCACAGACAACTAACAACTAAAGGTACCAGGATTCAGACAGCCCCAAATCACAAGTGCTTAGGCAACGTCTTCTTGTGAATATTGCTGAGATTGTTTTTATCTCAATGTCTGCTCCTCTAAGAGGCCTTTAAGTGAATACATTGCATACTTAAGCTAGGTGCAGAGAAATTCTGCTTCCTTCTACTTCCTGTTTCAGATGTGGCAATATCCAGGAGAGATGCTACAGGCAGGTGGGGGAAGAAATGTCTTCACCTCCATTACTATGAGTTTCCAGTAGATATTTCTGAGTGTCTTTGGAGACCGGAGTTACAAGGTGGCAAGAAAACTTGCACTGATGGGAAGTCATTAAGAAATTTCAGGAAGAGCTGTGTGTCCCCATTCCTGTGGTTTAATCCTGACTGCAGGCTTGGAGCCCAACAACACTTCTTATAGGGTTTGCTTCAGTTTGACTGCAGCACTGCTTCATACAGTTCAGTGCAGCCGGTGGTTTCACCAAACAGTGGCAGGGCTGGTCTTCCTTGGTACTATGCAAAATATGGTTGAAGGTAGGAAGCACATTGATTAAAACAATTCTGACACTGGTGGAATGGTGGAAGATTAAAGGGCATCCAGGAACATTCGGGGTAGGCACAGACTGATTAAGCTGCAGCTCCTCAGAGAAGATCTTGGGTGCCTTTGTGGATGGCAAGTTGAACATGAGTTGTCAGTGCACTCTTGTGACAACTGCACGCAGGGTCATATTGAGAAAGTGGAGCCAGTACATAAAAAAAAGTGGTTGTTCCTCTCTCTTCCTGAGTGGTGAGGCCGGCTCTGGACATCTCAAAACAAGGCAGATGTCAGTAAACTGGACAGAGTCCAACTGAATGTCACTAAGGTGGCTGGGGAGAAGTTGAGGAAAATGGGTTCATTCAACCTGGAAAAGGGAAGGCTAAGAGGGAATGTTTGATTGAGGCCAACTCTTCTCAGAAACATGTAGCAAAAGGACCACAGCAACACTTATTAGTTGCAGCAAAGAAAAAACTGTCTAGGTGTAAGGCAAAAAAATTCTTGTCAGAGTAGTTAAATACAGGAACAGGCACTATAGGAGAAGTTGTGGGATCTCAGTTCTTGGAGATTTTCCAAACTCAGCTGGACCTAGTCTGATCTAACTTTGAAGCTAGCAATGCTTTGAACAGGGGACTTGAACTGAAGGACCTCCCAAGGTCCCTTCCAATATTAATGTTTCTATGACTGTATGAATATGCCTTCTTTGAAGTCACTATTTCTTCTCCTCACTTTATGGCCTGAAGTCAGGTCTCTCTATTAATATTTAAGCAAATTAAATACAAAGGTAATTGTCTTCATTCTTAAAGCTGAAGAATCCCACTGAAGTTGATGTGCAATGAGGGAAAATTTCAGAATATTTTGAGCAAGAAATCCCAGCCATCAATATGGAATATTTTCCATATAAAAATAAAACTCTTTTCCTTTTAGCAAAAGGGGTTTCTTTGTACTTCAGTATTATATAACATATAACATATATGTCAATATGTATGAGAAAAGAGAAAACTACAGCTCACAAATTGAAAACTAAATGGCATACGCATTTGCTCTGAAACTCCAGACCAGTTTCAAAATTAGACAAAGTCCTACCATTTCCAGAAGCTTTGGGGTGTTTGTTTTTATTTTCTTGTCAAACATATGGAAATTGTTGGTTTTTTTCTAATACAAGATGAGAGAAAATAAGGTCTCCTTACAAACAGTGCCTCATCACTACTGAATTCCAATATGTGAATCAACAAAGTAGTCTAATGTAGAAATTACTTCTGTGTTGTCAGAGACGTTAGGAATGGGACATAACTTCTCAAATATAGAAAGCTGAAAGAAAAACCTTGTCTTCTTGTTCCCAGTGCAAGTTAAAATGTACGAACTCTATGAACTGTACAGCTATGAATGCTTCCAAAATTGTTGAGCAGACTGACAACCCTCCTCTCTAGGAATGTACTGAGTTCCTCAGGCCACTAAGATCATGGATAAAGATAAAGGATTGTCACAGATAAAGATAAAGGATTTAAAACAGGATGTTTGTTGGAGAAATGTCCAGACCAAAATGGTGAAAGAGGCTGCCAAGTATATAGCAATATTTCAGCTTGGCATCAGATCCAAAATATTTCTCTCCTTCTTTTCTTAATCTCTCCAGAAATGGATCCTTAAAAAAATATCTGTTTTTCAGTATGATTGAGGAACAGAGTAGGAAATTGCTGCATTGTTCTGCTGCTCATGGTAGAAAATCCAGGTCTATCTTTCCTTTCTGTTTGAGCTTTACTGTGCTGTGGGGACCACACATTATTAAAACGTTATCTGTCAGTGAAGCCGATGGAAATGAGTTGGAATTCTCATGAGGACTGTACCTGTTAAGTAATAAAGACCTTTTCTCATCTGGTCTTTTTATGCCGTAGCATCACACTCTGTTGCTAGCGAAAGTGCTACTTGCTCTTTTTTAACATAGTGGAGTGTTGTCTGTCAGAGATAACTGTGTACTTTGTGCAAGGAGCAGCTCAGATCCATCCTTAGATGAAGCAAGGATCTCTGAAACTAGTTATAAAATGAGTCCAGATGCTTCAAAGAGTAACACTTCTAAACACCAGTGTACTGACCCACATGCAAACCTCGGCAGTCTTTGGAGTGGCTGCTTAACCTTCCATTTTCACTTTGAATTCACATCTTCACAGAAGCAGCTCAGTTCATGTGAAAGAGCAAACTTGCCTTTCAACTCAAGTATTCCCTTTCAGAATACAGCTGAAGGAGCATGTTTTCTATTAAAAAATTCTGCCATGACAACATTTGTGCACTGTGACCTTCTGTTCTCCTGCCGAGCACCCACAGATCAATGAATATCTGAGTGTTCTTTAAAAATGGTGTCTTTTCCTGAAACATCCCGTATCTGGTATTTAAGTCATTAAAGGAGGTGGCTTGTTACCTTGAAACAGTTACCAAGACATGGCAGACAATAACTGAAATGTATTGTAACTTTATTGGGTGGACTGATCTAAAAGGTCACCAGAAGAAGACCGGTCCAAGAGAAATTTCTGTATGAATTTTGTGAAGAAAACTTGACCTGTGTTAAGGGTTAGATGTAGGAAGCTTTAACTGAGATATTCTTCCCCTGGGTATAAGACCCTAAAACAGTTCATGAAGAAATAATGCAGTCATAGGTTTTAAAGGATGTTTTGTGTAGAATATTGGTAGATGGAATTTATTTTTTTATGCGATAAAAAACATGCATGTATTAAAACACTGACAGTGATAATACTCTTTGTATCTTCTCTATATTTGTAGTATTTAGTATATTAAAAGATAGTTTATTGCAGACACATACGTTTAGGCATTTTCATCAAATGTAAATACGAAATCAGTAACAGATTTTGAAAGTCAAATTTCACAAAACTAGGGGTTTAGGTTTAATTTTGAGTTTGACACCTTTAAGTGGATAATTTAACATTTTCACATTTAATTTAGCATATCTTTATGTTTTGTAAGTGGTTTCGTGTTTTTCTATCTTTTTGGCTTATAAAAAATGAGAAAATGATTGTACATGACCTAGAAGCACTTTGTCTGATATTTCATCAACCCTGATCATGTTTACCAAGACATGGAATGCAAGAAGAAAATTACTACTTTAATGTTGCTTTGAAATCTTGTATATCCAAATACTGACAAGACTGGGATTTATATCTTGGAGTCAGCTCAGTTGATTCCAGTGCTAAATTTGGCTGAATATTTATTCTGATCAAAGAGCAGTCATTTTGATCAGTTTAACTTTCCTAGATATCAGTAAGTCCCAGTCAGATGGGACCTGTGGAGTCATGTTCATCAGAAAAATATTGTAGATCGGCATTTTTTTAAATCTAACAATTTTAAGCCCCAGCTGCCTGATATATTCAATAATTTGAACTGTTAAAACCTATGATGTCTGCTGTATATGTGGATTAATAGATTTTGTGGCATTCACAGCATACAGATTTATGGGTGGTTGTCCACCACTTATGGATCTGACACAGATCCATAGATCTGCAGGAAAAAAAATGACTTTAACTTGGTGAACAAGAAGCCATGCCCCTCCATCAAGAAATGTTTCTTGGTACTGTCCATAGCTTAGGTTTAAAAACAAATTGTCTTTTACCAGTGTGAACCTCTGCCAAAATTCTTCTTTTTCCAACCCTTCTTCTTCTATATTCTCCTTTCCAGACTGAAAACTTCACATGCTGCTTTCTGGCAGTAAAGGTGTTGAATGTCATTGTCTAGCATGACATTCCAGTTCTGCACACTGTAGCAAATGATTTAATCATAACAGATTAGGTACCGTGCAAATGTCAGCTAATCAGCAGTGAGAGAAATTGCACGTATTTCTGACAAAAAGGTAGACTAATTGGCTTAGAGAAAGAAATATAATGCAGTACTGATACAGATATCTATGTCTGTGCAACAGCATATCTATGTAACTGTAGATAGGTGAAGGATGGATAGATGGATGGATGGATGGATGGATGGATGGATGGATGGATGGATGGATGGATGGTGAAATGGATGCATGGAATGTCACCCAAAGTAAAGCCATCCACACTGAAAATGCCATTTTATCCTGCTTATTATACAGTAACACTACTACTCCTTTTACAATGGCTATGATACACGAGGACAAGTGAAACAGAACAGAAGACAAGTGAAACAGAACATTAAATGGTGTATTGCGGACCTGAGTATAAAAGGGATTTATTCTACATACAGATGTTTCTTCTTTGCTTTTCTACTAAAATTAGACATAACACTAATTAAAAAAACAACAACAACAAAAACCCAAACTAGTTGCAGGCATACTGTTTGTTTTCAAAATAAATAACCAGAGAAGGACAACAAGAAAGAAGAAAACAGAAAACTCACTGCAAAAGGTGACACAGAACATAAACCTCCTGTTCCTTTTGTTCTCCCTTTAATTAAAAGCAGAAGCAGGAAACAAATTAAAAAGACCAAGCTTCTGCTATGTGCAGGTCTCTGACCAAACAAGGCATGCATACCTCCTGCAAAAAAGTACACAGGACAGGTGGCATTTGATGGGACTTTAGGTCCTTTTTCATCCCACTGCTGCAAGACTGTGGGGCAATGTAATACTGAACTAGTAGGTGTGATTATACCATCAGCTTGGTTTGCTCCCTGTTTTGCTACCAGCTCTGCTTTTCCCCAGACTGTATTTACAGGCAGGCACCACCCCTGCGTTCCTTCCACCATGTTTTTCCCCCAAGCCCAAGACAATGAAGAAAAACAATGGTGGTCAAACCCTCTGGTCAGGATCAGTGCCATCCCACCACTCCCCTCGCTGCCAGCTCCCCCAGAAAAGGACAAAAATGGCCACGGACCTCTCCGCACATCAACTTTTTCTTCCACCTGAAGCCATGCACTCTTCTTTTTAGAAGGAATCTCTTACTTCCAACCCCCAGTGACAATGTGTTATTATAGAATAACAACCTAGACATGCCCACACAGCTCCAGGCTCCATCCCCTCATGTCCTTGGCCAAATCTAGGACAGTTGGCCACTATCACTGTGCCACTGATGCAGTCTCTGCAGATTACAGCATTTTGGAAAGGAGAAGCCATGTCTCTGTAATAGCAGTAAATAAAAGAACTTCATCTTCAGGAGGGTGTTAATGTTCAGAACACACACAAACACTGGGGACGATCCCAAGAACTGATGAAAGTGAAAGTTGTAGAAAACTTAGGGTCCATGCCAGGAACACTATCTGTCCTTGGCTAAATACTGAATAAAATATGAAGCTAGAGGTATTCACAGTTTGAAAGAATCCATTTCATGGCCTTACAATGTGTGGCAGCTTCCATACTTTACTGTGGTGTTTTCAGGCTTCTCTAAGGGATGTTGCACATCAGAAAAGTACTAAGAGTGTAAGTCCTCAGGTATTTCACTCTGTTGAGGCACGGGTTATTATCAGTCTTCAGAATATTTGGCCCAGGAAGTTATTTTAAGTGGTCTAGACATGCTGCTGTCTGGGAGCACTCATTTTTAGGTAAGAAATTGAAAGATACAGAAACTTTTAGTGTATGTGGAAGCTAGTCCTCAATGAATTTTTTTTGCATGAATGAAACAAAAATTCACAGCTGCAAAAATAATCATGTAGGAATATTTTGGGCATCAGAACTGGAAGTTTATGCAAGTCTTTAGTCCCCTTCCAAGTGCACTGTTAGCGGCACTGCATATATGATTTTTGTGATTTGGTAAGATTAAATTATATATATATATATATATATATATATATAAATAAAAAGAGATTATATATGTCTCCTTATGGCACAGGGGTGTGCTCCAGTCACTGAATGCCTCCCAGTATGAGGAGTGTATTCCCAAGTCTGTAGAGTCGCTGAGCTCTCCTGTTCAGCCTGTATTTATATCTGCCCCAAATATTGCCGTCTTGGTGGGGTTTTTTTGTCGTTCAACTCTAGCTCTAATCCAGAGCACCCTTTTCAGTGCTAAGCTGGAAGTTTGAAAATGAGATTCTATAAAGTTCAAATAATCGCTTTTGTATTGCTGTTTTTATCTTTGTATGAAGTCCTCTGTATCTCAGTTTCTCAAGCCAACTGAAACCAACCCAATACGGCTTCTGGAGTATCAGTTTAGAAGTATGCTTTCCTAATTTCTTTTGCACACTAACAATTGATTCCTGCATTACTTAATTTTTTTTTCTCCTGCAGCAAGTGTCATCTTATAAAAGTCTCTGCAGCACTTAATGAAAAAGTGGAATATTCTGGGAGTTGTAGTCTTTCAAACAGAGCTTCACAAGGACATACCTGTATTGGAACACTACAGCTCCCTGAACTTCCTCGCATCACTGCCTATGAAACGTCCTGCAACGTGATTAGTTGTAGGGGGGGTGGTACTCATGGACTTACAGCACTGCAAATCACACTGCACCTTAACACCTGTGAGTGGCACCAATTGGGAGCCAGAATGGACGTCTGTGAACCAGTGCTTGTTTAGGGTGGGGGAATGAATGAAGGAGGCTGGGATGAGGCAACACTGACATTTTAAATATTTCAGGTTAGAAAAATATTCAACCCAATTTGTGCCTTTACCGCAGGAGCCCAGCCACTTGGACACTCTCCAGGCACCTACTTTTTGATCAAATTGTGTTGCATTTAGCTGCTTTTAGCATTTTCTTTGAACTAAATTATTTCCAGTGCTGGCTGTTACTGTCAGCTCTGGGTCATGCCCTGGGAACAGTTTGTTTGTCTGTCTGTGCTCCCTAAACAGAAGAAAGGCTCTGGAGCTACTGCTGTTCTTCCATGCCCAACTCCTCCACTGTTAAAAATTTTTTAACTCTCTCACAGCTTAGCTCCCCATGCCAATTCATTCAGACAGACATAGGTTTTTCAGAAATTATGAAAACTCTCTCTAACTAGCTGGAGATACATAAAAATCTAAATAAAAATACTAAAAACTTGGACATATTTTTGGCAATTCCTTGGCCTTATCTTTAACTCGCTTAGTAAACCCAGATTAAATCAGACGAATTATTCCTCATTTGAGCAGTTAAGTGCAAGTTGCATATTCACTGACAGCATATGTCTGGCTCCAGATGCAGACTATTTTCTTTGACAGAGCAACTGGAAAGCTTTACTATACTTTTTCAAGTTACTGTAAGGCGATAGTCCCCCAGACATCATGCTCATCAATATGTAAACCTGTGCTGAAACTCCTACAGTAGCAGCTCTGCTTGTTTAGTGAGCATTGTTGGTTTCTGCTGCTGAGCAGGTGGTTTTAGAACAGCCTTTTTCACTGCCTTTTTGCATTCATGATCCTAGATGAAGACCAGAAGGTGGGAAAAAGTCTAAAAACATAAAATAGAGATAAACATAATTACACTTTCTTTCTCCCCAGGGTTTCAATTTTAGCTTAACTTCTGAGCAATTGTTTTGGGAAATCTTATTTTAGATAACAAGCCTGATTCTCCATCTAAGTCACAGTTTTGGTTTATCTGAACTAACACAACCTTTCAGTGGCTCTGATGTACAAAACTTAATTTTCAAGTCACATTATTAATTTCAGACTATTATATCATTTAAAGTCCATGGACTAACTTTTTGCATGCATTTATGTAAGCACCTAAATATTTTGAAGAAAAATGAGATTTTAATATGCAAAGAAGTATACAGGCCCTGAAGATAGAAGGAAAAAAAATGGATGCTGAAGGAATCAGATTCCATAGAGATCATTCACTTCAGAAGAAGAAACTTCAATTAATTGAAAAGTATTATGAAGTACATGGGAGAAGTACATGCTATTCAAGCTAATGATGAGTTTTATGCTTTACAGTCTTTGCCCTACATGCACAGATAAATTTCATAAACATCCAATATTTAGATCTGGCAGAAGATGTATTTATAATTAATGTTTTGTTGGATTGAGTGATGCTTATTTGCAGATTTGACTACTAAATAGTATGTTGAATACATTACTAAGGAAAGCTAAGAAATTTATGTGAGGCAAAAATTTCACTAGACCTTGACTGCTTTAGGGAAACTCCAAATACAAAGTGTTCTTGGATGCTTTCTTGTATGAAAATATAGTTTTTGATTTTTGAAGATATTGTACCACGTGGTCCCTAATGCTGAAAAAAGAGAATTTTTTTTTTCTGAGGCACAGTCATGCAAAGAAAAACGAGCAAGCGAACAAAAACCAGGGAAAAGATAGTTGGCAGAAAATTTTATTAGTTAGTATGTCCCCACAGAGGTTAAAGCGGTATTATTATCTTCATTTTTAAATAATTTCCTAATGTTATGTGACTTCCTGTTCTTCAAAGTAAGCCTTTGTTATTATAATTCCCACCAACAAAAAAAAAAAGTACTGATCCATTTTTTCTTCAATCAAAATGTAATTCTTTTAAATTCTTCTGCAATGAGTAAGATTTGCATGAGCCCAGATGCTTTTGAAGATGAATATACATGTTAAATGAAGGAATATTAATTCAGTTAATTAATTCTATTTATTCAATTATTATATTAATTTATTCAATGAATAATCTATTAGTTGTTTACTTTCAAAGGTTCAAGATGTCCCTGAGGAAGTCATGGACCAATACATCAGTGTAATTAACCACAGGCTGCACTAAAGATGTGGTAAAAGTTTTTCATCTGCTGCTTCCAGTATATAGAGGTACTGGTCTTTAATGGGCTGTAACAGAGCAGACAGTGCTGCTATCACTCCATCCTGCTTTCAGTCTGAACATACAGAGAACAAGGAAATGCAGTAAAAATCAGTGTTAACCTCCAGGCATTAATTAACCTGCATTAATATCACCACACATTACACAACTGGTATCAGTTACATTCTTTGAGTCTGCTGCTGTCCTTTAAGGTACCCTGGATTTATACAACTAATTTGCCAGAGCATTTGTGTCAACAGTACAGAATTTATTTACATTCATTGTAATTTTGGATAGTTCAGCAAGAAAAACAACAGTAAGTTGTATTAGCTGTTTGGGCAGCAGACCAGGAAAACAGATATCCATCAAAAAATTGGCTTAAAGCATTTGTTAGGAGATCTAGAATAATGAACTAAGATATAAGCTATTGAACTAAAGACTCATATGGGCATTTTGAAGTTATGGAGTGGGGATTTTTTTGGTATGTTTTTGAATACTTCACTGAATAACTGAACACATGATGACTAATGTAAAAGAGATTTCCTACCCTTCAACATGGGTTTTGCTTTTAAAAATAATTTATCCATATATTTTCAATTTTATCAGTATGCTACTTGTAATAATTGATGAAACCTTTGCGCTAATTGTACATGAAGAGAACTTTTACTTGGGAAAAACTAACTGCACACCTTTTTTTTGTACATAGCCTGCTAAACGTTGCTTTTTCTTTCTGACTGGATGCCTGAAAATCAAATAAGTGAGAAATCTAATGTCTCAGCTCTAACCCTGCCAGTTTGCATGTGCATTGACATTAAACTTTCTTAGTTACATAGACGGTATTTGAATACAAAGATGTTAATTGTGTTTATATTTCTGGGAAGTAAACAGATTTTGTTGGAAAAATCATGGAAGAAAATATTGTTTTTTGCTCTACTGTGAAATGAAGATGAAATGTACTGGTTCACATCATTAGACAGTTTGCTTATAATCAAGAATAATTTATTAATAATAACGTTAAAATAACAATGTTTTTTTAACTATTTATATAGATTTGCATAATTAATATTTATTCTTATAGGTGTACTTGCAACTGTAGAAAGCATTGTGTGTGTGATCGGTTCAGGAACAACTTTGATCGGTGATTCCACTGAGGTCTGTGTTGTGGGGAAAAGACCACATTCTGCTGAAGGTGGTCTTACTTTTTCCAAGGGAAAGTTCTAGCTGTAATTATTCCACGGCTGAATATTTGAAAAATCTCTTGCACCTGAATATTGCTTTGTGACCTAGACAAAGGTGTTCCAAAATTTTTTGAACTTCTGATTAACGTAGAGGTACTCCAGCGACCTCATCTCTTGAAAATTATGTATATGCAGAAGTTTGTCTTTCCTGGGAACTATACAAATGCATATACTTGAGCATGTGACTGTTTAGTTTTTAGCTTTATTTTTAATTAATTTAGGGCAAGTACTGGTCAAAATTTTTGGATTGAAAAGCAAACATATTTACATGATTTTTTCCTAAAATTTTTAAATTAATTATAAATAAACAATCAATCAATCAAAACCCAAAGGAACAACAAAAATCGCCTTTCTGAATTTTTAGGGGACTTTCTGAATATATGTTTTGCATTAATACAAACACCCTAAGCCTAAATGTAGTTGCTTTGGAAATATTTTTTAATTAACATTTCCTGAAAAATAAGCATCAGTTCTCTACAGACAGTAGTAAGTTTCCATGTATTTCTTATTTACTACAACCTTTTCCTCCTGTAGCTCCATAGGAACTTTGATCTCTTTAAAACCTCTGGCATCAGTTTCAACTGTTCTTGTGAAATGTTTTTGTATTTCTATGTAAAATTAAGCTTATCCAAAGAAATAACAAATGCCCCTTATTTTTTTTCTTCAGAGAAGAAAAATAGTAAGGATTTTGTATCTGTAGACAGTAGGAGATGTAGAAAATTATTGCACTGCTGTGTTTCTGGCAATTTAAAAAACTGCCAAAACTACAGTTTTAATGTTGTTATTGTAGTTGATGTATCGTGCTGATAAAATAACAGACACAGAATCAAATGCTGATACAGTCCAAAAGAAACTAAAAGGCAATTATTGGTATATCCAGCGTTTATTGACAACAGTAAATTTAGGGCCACAGCAATTTGATTTTGGCTTCATGTTGATCTATACAAAGTTACAGTACCGTAGAAAGCTATAGTTTGGTGATCTTGTAAACAGAGTGTGAAAAACATAAGGTAGTAAGAGCCTTCCACAGCAGGGTGTTGCACATACACTCAGTGAGATGGTAACCATGGGCAGCAAGCTCTGCAGGATGACAGGTACAGCCCAAGGTGATGACATGAAGGGAGATCAGGATGTACATCCTCCTTCCTCTGTTTCTGCCTTTCTTTTAGAATCAAATCTCATTTTGCCTCCTTAAGAAGACACATAGCAAACGTTCAAAGATTATATTCCATTGCATTTTCCCTTCATGAATATCAGATCCAGTACAGACTCTGCAATTCTCATGCCTTTAAGATGATGCTGTCCCATGGCATAAAATTATAGAACTATAGCTTGAGAAAGGCCGTTTTTTTTTTCCAGACCAGTAGCAGCACAGTTGAGAAAAGCCTTCTTAATACCATCTCTTCCTTCTAATTTTCAAAGAATAGACTTTTTTTTCCCCTCCTATATCTCTTCAGTGGCAAATGATCTAGTCTTTCAATTGACCAGCTTGTATACAGGAAGGTGGAAGGATCTTCAGTTGTGGTTTGGGTTGGGGGTTTTAGTATGTGTGGAAATATGTATGTGTATGGGGAGGAGGAAAAGGCATTGGTTTTAAATTTATTTTTATTCTTACTGGAAGCTGTTTGGCTGAAAACGGTGGACAGTTAAATTCTCTGGCAGCCATAGAAATAGTATAATATGAGCAGTGTAGTTTTGTTATGCTGCCAAGTGTATAACTTCCACCTTGGTCACAAGGAAGGAGGCCAAAAATCCAGCAATGACAAAGAAGTCATTGGCCTCCTGACTGCCACCACTGCCCCCACAGCCCTGCAGTATCTGGCAAATAAAATAGCTGGGACTGTGCCAGCTGCAAGGATAAAGAAAGCAGCTGTGAAGGACTGATTCATGTCACGGACCATATACCAAAGCACCATCAGAGAGCAGCAAAGTTCGGTCACAGTTTGACCTCTATTTGAACCAGCAACTTACAAGGGCAAAAGGCTGTATGTGCCATTATGAATTCCCAGAGTCATCAAGTCCTCTCATGGAAATTAAATTTTATCTTCAATATGGCATCCAGAGTCCTAGTTGAGAGGATAGTGGAAATCAAAGCTGCATGCAAGCCTGTCTTTAAATTTATCTATCTCCTGGAATCTGAAGGAAGCCTTTTAACAGTGTTTTATAGAAAGAATTAGGATTTGATTTTTTTCCTCCAGCTGCTTTATGTGTTTCAGTGTATGAAATATTTGATTGAAAAATAAGTTAATATTTTTGTAATAGCCATGTTTCTCAAGAAATGCGATGTTGTTATGCCAGGCACCCTGCTGTGCTCTGTAAACTTTTAATTCATTACTGAGGAAAAGCTATCAATATTTTTTCATTATTACACTATCCTTTTGCTCTGAAATTGTCACAGAGAAAGAAGCAGACCAGATATCATTTGCTTTCATTGGCATCCTACACATTCAAAAGTCTTTCACAAAATTCCCAGGAGTGGCCCTTACTCTTTGTCAGTTTGGTTTGACAAAGTGTAGATTTTCCTTTGTCTTCCCAGGAAACATGCAGGGAAAAGGAGGTCTGAGAGGAAATCTTTCAGTTAACCCTGCAAAAAGGTAGTAGCAGTGACTGAGCTCATTCCTTAAACTCTGGTAGGTGGAAACATGCCATAAACCACCAGCCCCTGACTGGTGAGCAACACCAGTGCTAGCAGTGCTTACCAACCTTTCAGGGATGTTTCAAGGCCCTTCCATATTGATGGGATTAGAAATTGGGCTGTGTCCTAAAGTATTTAGCCACTCTGAGGTAAATAAGTAACTAGTTAGATGACTGGGACAATATCCTAGGTGGAGCCTGGAGTTACCTCAAGTTTTCCAAGCACCACCACAGAGGAGACTGTGAAATGTTTGCTCTTTCATGTGTGGCCCCACTTCAAGGATTAGTGGAACATGACATCTGGGTTTGGCTCTCTTGTTTCTTAATAACTTGGGTGGATTACTAAGGAAAGAGCTAGAAAAAAAAATTTTTTTAATGCTTAACAAAAAAAGTCAGCAAGAAATGACAAACTGTAGAGGAAACTACTCTACATCTCCACTGTAGCCAGAAATATTACATATCCTGTGCTATGTGAGGAAGGATGAATGCTAACCTAATCAATTATTTTGTATGAATGAAGTTTAATTAACTATGTGTTACCATTATGTAAATCCCTCAGATTTAATAATTGAAAAGGCTGGCAAAAGCTTAAGCTTTCCTGACTGAGATATCTATTGCATTCTGAGATATCCTGAACACAAAAAAAAAATGTTCTATCTACAAATAAAGATAGCAATGTCACCAAGGAATGAGGGTGATACTGTTGGCCTCTGTCTGTTAAGCTGATTTCCAGGAGAGAACTGTCTGCAAATTTTACAATAGCCAAACAAACTAACATATTCAAGGCTATGAACTTTAATGTCTAGAGACTGGGATAATGTGTGGACCTCTAAACAAGCTTACCCTAACAACACAAACATTCTGAAGTTTCATATCAAACATGCAGGAGTACATTCAGGAATCCATTGGGATAAGTAGTGCAATGTAGAAAATGTAGCTCAAGACACCAGAACCCTCTGTACTTCTGATTCTGTTGCAGGTCTTACGGGATGAACTGCAGCTGGTCTCTTCTCCTCTGTGTTTCTTCCCCCGCTACTCTGTTTTCAAAGGAGTGAGGAGGTCCCTGGCTAGCTTTCCATGTCACTGGAAAGAAAGCCAGGTTGTGGTGGACATTACCAGAACAAGAGACAGTGTCAGTCCAGAACTGCCGTTACCTTGTGAAATTTTGAAGCCCTGTTCCTCTATTTTGTGTAGCTGTATGTTTACAAAGTAGAAATTAGACTCTTCCATAGTAGATAAGGAATTCAGTCTTGGTTTCCAGCTGCGAATATGAAAATGTGCAGTAGGGAGATTTTTATTTGAATTATACAATAAGAAGTAAATGAATAAGCCAGGGTCAACATTGTGTCTGTGAAAGCTTTAGTTTTAACGATCTTTTCTGGATGCATTTTTGTTTAATATTAATAACCAGAGATGAAATCACAGGACAGCTGTTCAGTTTTTCCCTCTCTGGGACCATAGCAGTGAACAGTACACTGGTTAACTGTAGTTTTGTCTGGCGCACAAAATGGGATGGTCGCCACCTCCTACAGTCAATGCTCAAGGGCGCTGTGATTGTCACCTTCTTTATACATAGCAGCTGTATAGTAATCATCATTTCAGCAGCAATTGACCTTGCAAATGTAAGGTCCTGAGGCAATGAAATGGTTTACAACGTAGCTGCTGGAATGGCATCCAAGGCAGACAGATCTGCAGTAGTGTAGCAGCATCTAAGACTGATAACAAAAGGACATAAAAGTTCCCAGACACAAACAAGAAATGCTTTATTGGCAAAGTGTGAAGAACACTAAAAGAATGAACATGTCTCCAAGCTATTTTGTAAAAAGACTCACCCTTTTAACTCTACTTAATATTGCAAGGAGGGGAATTATTTTGACTCATACCTGATGAATGTGCAAGAACAGCAGAAATGGAGCATTTTATTAACCTAAGTGCTCTGTTGGTAAAAACACAAACATAGCTAGATCAAACTGGACCCTAAATATATTCTATCATGGTCTTGCAACAGATCATACATAAAGTTTCTGAGAAACTTAAGAGAAAATTCAATTATTTTGATAATTTATGAAGGTGTCCATGTGAGGTTTGTGGATTCTGCATGTGGGAATTGGACCAAAACTTCAGTCAGATCACAAGGTCATATGTGCTGGCTCTTTTACTTGCTTTTGCCTTAGATTACTGCTCCTTAAGAGCCCTGGAAGATGGAGAGCATCTGTTGGTTGTTGCTGCCACAGACATACAACAGAAATATCGATAGCAATCTTCTCCCCCTTGGAAGGTTGGATTACTGTGGCAATCCAACATGTGTCCCCTCCCTTCATCGAGCTTAAACACCGTGATTCCCCTGTGTCCCGCTGCCCAGTTGTCCAGGGAGCCAGGGTGGCTCTTTGGCAACTGGCCCAGGTATCTGTATAATTTCCAGAGCTACTGACACTGCTAGGTCCAGCAACTCTACCTTCCCTGGATTAATGATCCAGCAGACAGAGCCATGTGAGAGATAAAAGAGTAAGACCATTGACTTTTGCTATTTTATTCACCTCAAGCTGAAAGGCACTGCCAAAATTGGCAATCTTGTGAGGAGGGGAAGACCTAGCACCCATTAATATTGGTAGATTTCCTGACAGCAGCTTCTACCTTCCTCTCTTCATGGTTGACCCCATCACTGCTCCCAAGATGAAACCTTTGTTTCCAATGTTCTCGTGTGCAGGTGGAGATGTCCTGAAAGGACATGGGGGTTTCTCTCTTTCCCAATTCCTATTTAATCTTTTAAATTTTTAATGTGTACATCCTGGTGTTTTAACTGTAGGCTTGTTTAATGTTTTGGGACTTTTTTTAATGATAGCTTTAATAATAACCATCAATGGGCAATAAATTTTATTGTCCAATTCTGTACTTAATTGAAAAATAATTCTACCTTTTTTAATTTTCTGCCCTCTGAATTTAATAGTAAGCTCTTTCCATTTCCTATTCTGTAGAGACACATCTAGAAGCACTACTGCCAGGTTTTGAATGTTTGCATGACTACATGATATCATGCATTATTTTGAAAGCCTTTGTAAACACATCTTGGTCTTTTTTCCTTAAATAAACTGTCCCAGACTTATCAATCTCTCTTCACACAATTGTGGTTTCTGAATCCAACCACTCTCATCATTTATCTCTTAGCTCCCCCTATTCTCAGGCTTTTTTAAAAAGAACAGGTGAAGATGAACACCTTGTTTCAGGTGACAGTGCAATTTGTAACAGATTTCTTACATTTTCAGGCTGATTTTCCATTCTTGTTGGTTCTAAAATTTCATTTGATTTTATTTTACTTTCTGACTGCTGCAGCCCCTTGGATGGCAGGGTTTTCAATGAACTCTTAGAATATTTGCAGCTTTAATTTAGACCCTGGGAAGCTGTTTTAATAATCACCCAGTGTGCATTACACTGGTCAGCACCAAAGACATGACAAGGTTCTGCCAGCCAATTATTGGAGTTTTTGCAAGGAATCACAGATATCAAATAATCTGGTGAGACGTTTTAGATTACCATCACTGAGTTGTAG
Source organism: Pseudotriccus pelzelni (assembly GCA_035584735.1). NCBI lineage: Eukaryota > Metazoa > Chordata > Aves > Passeriformes > Tyrannidae > Pseudotriccus > Pseudotriccus pelzelni. Next base: position 83,463,691 of record JAWMRA010000001.1, on the reverse strand, counting down.
GGAAGGCGTGAGATAAAAAGAGACTTGGCAACAAATATTTCAAACACCTTCCATTTCTGCTGTAATCCTGAGTCTTCTAAACGAAAAGGTCTGGATTAGCTGCGTAAGTCCCTGTAGCTGAATGTCAGTAGTCACTTCAGTGAGATCTGTTCTTTGGGGAAGGAGCATAAGAAGGTGAAAACTTGAGAGACACACTGGAGCTGAATGAGATTTATGTTGTCTTGGAGAAATGCCCCTCTGTCCTTGCCTCAGGACGATCATCTTTAGCCCTGCCTTAAAAGGCATTGTGTCACATGGCTCCTGGGCTTGGGTCTATCTCATCAGTGACTAGACGTGATTCACCTGGTCTCGTGAGGCACCACTTACCAATAGATGTGAGAAAACTCAAGCAAAATCAGACCTCGAGCAATATATATTGTATGGCCCCCAAAAGTACCTGCTTCTCCATTACAGAGGTGTGCTTTCTTCTTCAAAAGTGGTTAATCCAACAGCACATTGCAAGGAGAAAACAGATCGCCTAGAAACTTTAATGTCTCAGATCGCACCAAGCCATAATGCCAAGCTGTTTATTTCAAACACCTGACATCTCCTTGTAACCTGTTGTTACACAAGCAATGCTAATCCCTTTAGATTTAATGGAGTTTCTGAATTTGGTGCCAAGAATCTGCATTGCCACCTAACATTATTTTCAAAAACGAAATTGACAAAACATACAGAAAGTAACACTGTTTTGACTCAGAATACTAATCTAGGTGTCAATCTGCTTTAGCAAATCACTAAATTTTGAGGATTTACAAAAGTGGTATCATTTATTATTATTTAAAACACATTAGGCCAGATTGATATCTCGTGAGATGCAAATTAAAGTAAAAAATTAAGAATTATGTATAGTTGAAGGACATAAGTATATAGAAAAATTATTAGAGAAGCCGCTTATGGGGACTCTATTGACTTTTTGTTGCTATACTTATTTGGTATTATGTACATTTTCAGTACAGATGTTCTACTAACTCCTTTCATCTGTAGCCATTATAAATGTTAAATGCCTCTGACCAATATCCTAATCTCATCAAAAAGTAGGAGAAATATAGGCCCAAAGTAATTCCCCAGAGACTGGATGACATTTTTTAAAGAGAAGTAGATTCAAGAGTCTCCAGCCACCAGAAGCATCTGCACCACCAGAAAAAAAAGAAAGAAGCTCTGACTATCTTTTCACATAGAAGGAGGGCATTTGAACAGTGTCCTCTCACATGTGCCATCCTGTTCGGAAGTGAGGAGCACTGAAGCTTATAAGTATCTCTGACATGCTAATTAGCATCTTTGGAAACATGAGAAATATATACTTTTCTCTTAATAGTACAATGGCTTTGAAGCTCAAAATAGTTAAGTCTCACAACAGGAAGCATTGCAGAGCAAATGGCAGTGTATGCAGAGTGATCAGTAAGAGAGGAAGAGACCGAAATATTTTTAGAGGCAACAATAAGCACTTAAAATACTGGGCACAGTATAGAACTGTGCCACTGTTCTGGTTCTTTGCACCCAGACATGGGTGTGGTGAACTGCAGGGTGAGTCACTATAAGTTATATATGCCTACTGATTAAAGGAAAAACGATAAAGAGAATTATAAAGTGGAGATGCTGCTACCAGGAGACAATAGTTTTTCGTTTTAGCCCCCTGTGGAAAAGCTCCATGTTGTCTGAGGTGGAGTAACCGGCTTCGTATGTCAACCAAATTTGCCTAATTGTGCTGCTGGTAGGGCATATGAACTTCAGCCCCAGTTTCACTTCTTACCTAAAAAAACCTCGTTCATGGAAATCCACTGAACGTTACTAATGACAGGAGAGTTACTCTGCACTGGGAAGGCTACCACACAGTTTGCTTTGCTGTGTGCCTGTTGTTTCCTTTCTTGGAAAGTTTCTTTTGTCAAGCCAGCTGAAAATCCGGGAGATACTCTTCTGTGCCTGTATTTATTTAGGGTCCCAAGTTAGCAGACATGGGAGACTTTCTGTAGAAAGGAGCAGAATTTGTCACATCCAAAGAGATGGCTTCATTACAGGTCATGTAATTTCTGTGCAAGGTGTGAGGACACTTCTGTGGAAGGTGTTGGGACCTCATGCAGGCAGCTCTGGGCTTCACTAACCCCTTTCAAAGGATACAGGAAACTGTGGACAATTTGGAGAGGGAGTTTTGTACAACTAGATACACTGCTGTAATGAGTGGGTGGTAAAGCTGCTTCCCCTTTCTTCAGCTGTGAAAGGAGATTTTTATTATGACTAGAACTGAGAATGAAGAACAGTTTCTGGTTTATCATTCAAGAAAGAGAGCTCTTACTTTCCCAAAATTTAATAATTTCTCAATCCAGATGTATTTTAAGAGGTTCTCACAGATTTTCAGCATATTTAGGTTCCTGCTGGAACTTTATCTTGTTCCTTTCTTAGTGGAGTTCACTTCCAAAGAGAAAAATGCTGCCCCCTGTGCCCATCTACTTATACTGTTCTGGTCATTCTGGCATGCAGTAATGTAAGTCAAGGAGCATATTTTGGGCTATAGGGCTCTCCTTGTTTTCCTTTTTCACTTGTGGATTGATTCTTGACATCTTGATTTCCTTGCTTTGAAAGTCTGCTCCTGGCAAGAAAGGAGAGGCAGCACTAGGACAGACAAAGTCAGCAGCAGTCTGCTGTTTGGGGCAGAACTGTGCAAGTTTCTTCCAACCCTTTTGCCTGTTCCAGAGCCTTGGAAAACTTCTGCAAGACTTAAACACTTTGACCAATCACTTGAGCCCCCTGCATTTGACTTACTTTACCCCCTGGTTCTGTGAGGATTCTCTCCACTGGAACATGGAATGTGTGTTTTGGAGCTGGGCTTCCCATCCTGGTGGCTTGTCAAACCCTACCTCCCTCCACCATCCTCAGCAGTTTGTCCTCAGCGAACAGGCGAATGGAATGAAGATGGGGTTTTAAATACTCATCAAGAGAAGGAAGCAGATGTGGAAAAAGGAGGTTACTCAAACATCTACCTCTTCCAAAACATTTTCTAGGAAAGGCAATGCCATAGGCTGGAAAGAAAATCTGGAACTAATATTTGAGATGAAGACAGAAGGCCAAAAGGGCATGGTAATGTGACTGGAGAAGACCCAGCATCAACAGTGATCCGGGGCACATTATGAATCCTCTTCAAATTAATGTAATTGGCATGGAACAACAGCATGCCATGGCAAAGTTAGCTATTGCAGCTGAAAAATCTGTGCTTACTGAGAAGCAGAAAACAGGGTCCAGAAAGCTTCTGTGATGACAGATTTTTGTCTGCTGGTAGGCTAAAGGATGACATCCTCTACTTGTCAGTGTCCTTGGGCAAAGCCATTCAAGCAGTCTAAGGCCCCATTAAATATAACATCTGCTAAATCACTGCCTGGTAGTAAGGGAAAGTCTTTTGGCAGGGATGCTAAAATAAGTAGCCCTGCTGGAGAAGTATGTGATAAAGGCAACACAAAGGAAATGGTATATTACAGAAAACGTCAGGAGACATGTTGAGACTCAGAGCAGAGACTGAGCTCCACAGCGTATGTGTCATTAGGATTGGATGAGTCCTCATATCTATTTTTAAGAGCAGGTGCTTTCTTCCCCTCTCTTTTTTTTGTGTCCTCTCAACCCACTGGAGTAGTGCAGTGTCCAGAAGCATTTTTGATACAGGAGCAGGATGACAACCCAGGGCCATACAATTTAAGGATCAGTGGCCTTTCTCTGGTCCTTAATAAGACTGCAAGCTTTCCCTCCTTGGAGGACGTTATGACAAAATATTTCTCCCTATATGGGAGCTTCTTTTTAAAGAATGTATAATATCTGAGGGTTATTTTCCTCTGTCAAATTACAACAAAATTGGGGAATGGGTGCAAAAGTTGTTGCAGAAAGGACAGATAACATGCATATAAACATAGACAATGAATGTAATTGCATAAGCTTCATTTCCTAAGCAAATCAAGCTAAAAAAGATTTAATTACTGAAACTTGGCCAAGAGACACACGAAGCAAAAGCTGCTGAGGTTTTGATTTTCTGTCTGGGGATTTTTTTAATAGTTGTCAGTATGATTTATATAGGGCCTGGAATAGCTGTACACTTTTCAGAACAGTGTTCAGCCTGGTGCTGGAATATAAGGAGCAACAAAAGTGCAGAACAATGAGGTATTTGGGAAGAAACTGAAATCTGAGTTATCCCAAAAATTCTCCCCCAAAAATTTTTCACAGATAGAATCTTGCCCAAGGAGTCTCACTATTTTATAAAGTGTTTGGGGTTTGTTGTTTTGTTTTGTTTTTTTTCTTTTCTAAATATAAGCACCCAAATAAAATTTTTAAAAAGGGTTTTCCATTATCTGGATGTACAGATAATATTTCCTTTCAGAAACATGGGCTCACATTTTGCAAGAACAAACAATTCTGACAGACCCTGGCAACTGCTTTGTGAACCTGGCATCACTGCCATTTTCACTGCCGCAGGAAAGGCAGTTTGACTGTCAATCAGCCAAGGGCCAGAAAGCAGCTTTGTTTGGGACAGAGCTGCTAGGCTTCCAGGGATGCAGCCTGGACCACCCTTGTAGCCATGACATTTTGGATGATGACAGCTGCCTGATGCCCTGGAAGGATTTGGGGGAACTGTAGTCTTTGGGGGATTCAGAGCTATTTAAGGCAGATAATAGTGTTTCATGGTGATAGACAATACTGCTACTTTAAAGCTTTGTTGGGAAATGAAGCAACACAAAACTATGTACCATTGATATATAGACTTATTCCTGATAGCACTTCATTCTGAAACACACTGAAAAACTTGATCTTGATACTTCTTGGTTAACTACAGGCAAAGCTGTTCATAAACCTAAGAGCTAAGGAATACTGCCACCCAAAGAAAACGGAAACACATGAGAGAAGTACACCTGATATTTTTATTCTATCTGGCAAAAGTATCAGTGAACTGGCTTCTTCTGTCCTACCTCCACCACAGCTCCTCAGTTTTAGAGAATTAATGGATAGCCTGAGGAGATTTAGATCATCATTAGTGTCTGGGACCAGAAATTGTGATATTAACTACCAGGAGATGCCAAATATACCCTATTGTGTACTGTAAGATGCTGACATTTACAGTCACTGTGGTATTCTGGGGAGAACAGTAAAAGAGCATGACTTCTCAAAATCTTTAGCAAGAGTGTTTTGGTTAAGCTAAAGATAAACATGTGCTTGAAGTAACATACCTGGACAAGAGGTTAAGGCATTGAGATAGAGAGACACATCCCAGAAAGGCCACTGATCAATACATGTACCTCAAAAGGTGAGAAAAGGACATGTAGAATATTTGGACTGGTGTACTACACAGGAGTATCAGGTAATTTCAATCAGCAGTACCCTCAGAGCAAAGGAGATACAAATACTGAATGGGGGGAGGCAATAACCAGAGAAGCAACAGCCCTGAGATGCTTGGAAAGTAAATGACAAACCAATGACATGATAAATGTTTCTGGAGAAGAGGAAGGCCAAATTAAGTGAATGCAAAATGAATGTACTTACCAATTCATCATAACACTGTTGCTGATGTTTAAATGAAAACAGTGCAGTGCTCTCACTAATTTAATTGTGTGTAACTCTAAATATGCCAGAATCAACAATGTGTCCTGTTTATCTGAAACTTCATTTTGTCAGATAATTTCTGATAAGCTGTTACTATGATCAGTGACATTACAGTTTAGCCATGACCTTTTCAGGAACTTGTTTTTCTGTAAGCATGAAACAAAAAAAGTATGTTCATATTTGTCTTTGGTTGCTGAGCATTGCATGCTTTGCCAATAAGGTGTAAACAAGTCCTAGGGAGCTAAAACTCAAAACTAGCAAAATATTACAAAAAATAGGAATCCCTTTGTTGCTCTACTTTACTGAGCTGTAAAAACTTATTTTTTGTGAATTTTAGTTTATGTAAATGATTATACAGGTGTGTAAATTACAATAGAGCATGATAACTACATTAATAACATACTAAATACATAATAAAGTAAGTAACACTCATTTCTTCGTAAATAGACTGAAAAAACTGAATAGAAGAAATTAGTCGTAAATAGCTGAAATTGATTTTACAATGTCAGTTCACATGTTAGGTTGCACTATGATATAAAACAGAGATACTAGTTTTTCAAAAAAACCCTGTATGGCCTTTTTTTATACAACAATAACAACCCTATTTCACAAATCATTTAAAAGCTAACTCTACTTAATCTCAGGCTTAATGAAGTTTGCTATCTATTTTTCAATTTATTCTGCAAATTGTTTTATTCTATGAAATGCCAGTACTCAAAAAAGGCTCTGTTTTCAGCTTGGAGTATTCTGTTGTTTTAGCTTTTACTATTAATTCCTGATGTATTATGAGGAGACCTATAAAAAAGTCATAATAACCTTGCATGAAAGTCTTTAGTTCATAACCTAGTTCCATTAATGATATGTTGACTGAGCACAGTACATTTCTGAAGGTTTTTGTAAGCCACAGGCTTTGCTGATGTAGTTCATGTGAAGCCTCTAATGGGTTCCATGGCAATTCAGAAAAAACATTGTTGGTATCTAAATTTTCTTTTCATAGGTCTGAAAATGTACTGTTCAGGCTACTTATAAACCCCATGGACTGTGTAAGATGAATATCCAGCTACAGTGATTTTTGTAATTGAAATTGGAGAGAAAATTTCTATACATGGGACAGTGTGAATAGACTGTAGAGTGTTTCTAACTTAAAAAGTTGGGTACTGATAAATAGATGGATGTCAATCCTCCTGACAATGCTATTACTATTTCATTGTAACAGCTATCTTCAACCTGTGAATGCGAATATTTTCTGTCCACATTTACTCTATTTTTATTTTCTTTTTTTGTAAGAGAATACAAAGTCTTCTTGTCTGTCTTTAGAAACACAGGCTGTTCCTTGCCAGTTGTTTTCTTTGTACTTGGTACAACAAATAGCTTACTTACTTATATTTACATGTTGATAACAGTACACATCCAATCATAATATTGTATTATTTTATTGCTAATAGATATCGCTCTTCTAGCTACATTCATACTTAACATACACATATTGACTATTGAGTAGCAATTGGAAGATAAGGATTAAACGTGCTCAGCATGATCTTTAAATACTCTCAGACCCACATGAGAAACACAAAATGAGATTTAGTGTTAAAAAATCTGCTTATGAAGTGTTCAAATAAAAACATTAGATAGATCATTTGTCAGTGAAAGGAAAAAACCTGTAAGCAAATTGTGTTCTCTCTCTTCCTCCCCACTTGCCTGGACTAAAAACCTTCACAGGTGTATTTTCTTTCATTTCCTGAACTATTTATGGCTGCGTTGTTTACTTTGCTAGAGCTCTGAGTCTCCACCGGAAACTCTGCTTGTTCATTATATGTTTTCAGATGAGCCAAAACACATTTTCTCAGCACTTTACCTAACAAAGCAATACATGAAGTAAACAGTGTTTTCTTTCTCATCAGGATAGTCTTAAATTAAATCTTAGTAGTCCTACATGGAGGATACAATTAATTACTGCAATCAAATGGGTAAAGGCAGGATTATTTTAGCTTGTAATATCCAGTACAGTTGAAGCTGATAATGAACACTTATGGGCTATTTTTAATCCAATACACATATATTTGTGTTAAAGATCTTTGATGGAATTTACTTCATTTAACTTGCACAGCTGTTCTGCCCCTAACTTTGATTTGGTCTACATAGTCAGTATGAAAAAAAAAAAAAGGTATATTTAAAGTCCTCTAGAGAGCAGTATTCAGCTCCTGCTGGGGCGTTTGAAGTCAGCTGGCCAGCATCTTTTGGTGTCACTGCTGTCCATCCTAGTCATAAGAAATTTCAGTACTTGCTTTAGAAGAGCAATCTTATTAAGCATCTTCAATGAAAGTGCAGTTTAAATGAATGAGAGGAAGACCGTATGCTGGCTATAAAGAATGTCAGCAGATTGAAGAATTGCAGATTTGACAGATATTCCTTTAACAAACAGAGGTTTATGTTGCACTTTGGCTATTTTATAGCTTTGATTTCTAAATTGTCCGAAGCAAGCCCTACTAGGTTTGATTTTAAATTCTGATGGTAGAAGATTTTATTTGCTCTGGGTTATCCAAGTATTTTTCATCTGCTCTATTGTAATGACGTTGGCTTCCTTTTTTCATAATGCCGAATTAAGAGCCAACTCCTATACAGAAAATTGTCAGTGATTGGCATCACCTACATCTGCCTGAGATGCTACTTCAATATGCAGTCGCTCAGACTTTGCACATCTCAGCATAATTTTTAAGAAGCACCTCAACATTGCCCTCAGCACATCCAGCACAAAATTCATATTTAAATGGACATGAGAAAGTTTTATATGCAGCTTGAGATTCTTCATTAGTCAGTTATAAACTGTAAAAAAAAAAAAAAGTAATTTTTTTCTCTTCTCACTTCAACTCATGCAGTCAGCCAAGCACAGCATTTTAGCTGCTAAAATATTCATTTTTAGCAGTTTGTTTTCTGCTAAAGGACTCAATGTACATTTTTAGCCTTACAATGATGAGGCTGATCTCTCGGCAGTAGTACATAGCTCTTGAATTCTCAGCATGATTCAGTCATTGTTGTAGGGCATGTGTAACAGAAAGGAGTTGTAGGTCCATGTAAACAAAAGGGATGAGACTGCCATCTGTTTGAATCTCACCCATGTCTATGCAGAGCTGGCTGTGGTATATAAGATCTAGGGCAGGACAAAGCAGTACCACAAGATTACAGCAGACTCTCAGAGGCCTCCCTTGGCCATGCATTTCTGAAAATTTCCTTTTACCTGGAATCACCATCTGCAGTCTTGCAGCCAGTAGAAATGTGAGAGTTGGTCTACATTATCAAAATTTTCTGAATCACATAATGAATAAAGTCTATCTTTTGTCTGTAAAGACATACATTTGTGAAGCATCACAAGTTCATTACTGAATAGCTAGGTTAGCTATGGAAAATCAATACAGGGAGCCAGAAAATTAAATTCTATCTCTTACTTGCATATTTATTTATAAGCAGAAAACTTCTAAATACAGGGAGAATAGAACAAGCACATATTCCAGAATAATTCAGATCAGAAAAGAACTTGAGCTAGGAAAAGCATTTTCAGGATTTTCATCCTTCTCTGTGAAGTACTGGTGTTGCAGAAAACCTAAGGTAAAATCTTCATGGTGTTCCATTCATTATAGAACAGGAGGTTGGGCTGAAGTATCCATTCCATAAAAAGAATGAAGAAAACTGTATAAGGCTAGGCAAACTTTCTCTGTATGTCCTCAGTGTGGGAACAAGTTAAGCCAGCATCACCAGCACTCAGTTAATTAGGACCTAAAAGGAGTGTTTTGGCCTTGGCTCGTGTTTTTGATAAAGAGAGTGCTGTGTTCTCAGAGCGAAAATTACTTTGAATAGTCTGCATGATAGCATGTGGTTTTCTCTCAGCCACTGCATGATGTGAGTATGAATGTCTGGGATCAAGGCACTGGTCTGGGACGATCCTGGGAATTCTGGTTAACAAAAGACAAACACCAGGTGCTGTTTACAAACGAATCCTAATAAAAGGGGAACGCTGGACAGATTGGCGGACAAAATCCTGAAATTGAACTCCGTGTGGTGGCAGCCTCATTTCTTTCAGAGCCCATATTTGCTATACCTCAGTACTCTGACCCGTGCAAAAATTCTCTTCTTGGAACAAGACACAATTTATATCCCGTAAGCTAGGAGTGAGATCAGCACATTTACTGTTAATGATATTAGAAATGGGGGTGGAATGTGGCTAAATCAGAGGAATCTGAACATTTATCAGGTGTTCTAATTACCTACCAGTGGATTAATTTGTGAAAGAATCTGCTGGCTAGAACAATGCAAGCAGATAGGCAAAAGTGATTGTTGCACATGAGGCTTCTGAAATTTGCCTTCTAAATAAAAGTGTTAGTAATCAGTAAAAATAAGTATATAGATAGAAATGCAGAGCAAAACAGTAATATAGGCTATGAGACATTTTTTTCAGAAAAGAAATTTTTTCAGATTTTTTTTTTCAGAAAAGGTGAAGGCATTTGCAAAACAATAGAAGAGTGTAATTATAGGGACAATATATGATAAACCCAACCTATTTCCAAAACCAAATCTCTTGGTACTGCTGGCAAATGTGTCAAAATGGAAATTGTTTGGCAAGCATAAGGACAAAAGTGAGCACAAAAGCATGAGCACAAAAGTGTGATTATGCGGCAGAATTGCCTTAGTCTCTTAATATAATTTCAAGTTACCTCACTTTTCCTTTAGGGTTTGATACTCGGAACAGGGATTTTTTTCCTACTAGGGCTGTGTGTGACAAAATCTTATCACCTCTAAGTGAGAAGTATCTGTTAGCTTTTAACAGAAAGTGAGTACATTGAAAAGCCACATCTCAAAATGTCTGCAAGGGAAAACTTCTCTCTTTTCAGTCTAATTCTGTTTATTCTGCTCTGCCTTATTTCCCTTCTCATTTTCACTTTTTTATTCTCTTCTGCATTTTATTTTTTCTATGAGTAGCTAGAAAACTATTCCCTCTGACAACAGCTAGTTCACAGACAATCCTTCTTTTGAGAATTATTTCTATGACATCAACACTTCTCTTTTCCTCCTTTCTATTTTGAAGGCCCAAAAGAAGAATTGATGTCATGTAGTTTATCAGTAAATCACATCAGCATCCTACAATTCTGTCCAAAACCAGAATTAGTCTGAGGTAAAGGATAATTAAGCATTACTGTTGATGATGGTGACTGGATTCTCTAGTTCTTCATCAAAGTGATATAACAGTCATACTAAAGCACATTTTTTGGGTAGAAAGGCTATTTATAATGGGACATATATCCTTTAATTTCAGGGCCGTATTAGATTCATTATTCTGCAGTCATGATAATGTTGGTTGATTTTTTTTCATACACTAATGTACTGTTAATAAGGTGTCAATTACTGATGCAAGCAAACAGGGCAAAGAATTTTCTAATTGCTGTAGTTATCACTTAAGTACAATTTTCTACTATTGCTGAAATAAATCACTTCAGGATTCAAAGCTATCTTTACAACATTCAGGTTTACTTTTTTATTATTATTATTATTATCATCATACCTGCCTTTTAAAATACCTCGTCAGGTTTTTTTTCCTGTTTTTTTTTTTAATCACTGAGTGAGAAAAAAGCTAGTCACCTTAATTAGTGAACAGAGAGAACTCAATATGCATTCAATAGATCTTAAGTAAACTACTAAACATCTCCACTGTCTTTCCCTACTTCTGCTTCAGCCTACCCTGAAGGCTTCCTCCTGAAAAGACATAATGAATTGTCTATACACCCTACTTTTTATTTTGTTTTATTTTAAACTAATTCAACTGAAACTGCTCTTTCTGCTGTCCAGTTGTGCTTAATAAATGCATAGCATCATGAAATCGAAGATAATATCAGTTTTAATAGTAGAACTTCCAAAATCCTCCCACTTAAAATCTTTCTGAGAATAAAAGATGCAGGAATAGATCACTGAGAAACCTCTTTCTCCAAATGTTGGGAAGTTTGGATTAAAATGCAGTTTGCTTGCCAACAAAGAAGCGATTATAAAGACTGCTAACAAGAAACAGAGCCCAGGCAGATTTTGTGGAAGCATATGATTTGTGATCCAAAACACAGTGTCAGAGAAAGGTGCATTTCTGGACTTCATTATCCCCTTCTGACCGAGACTGTGTTGACAGAGGTCTTCCAATTAGCCTGAAGAAGAGGTAACAAGGTAGTATTCAACAAGGCAAAGTGTTTCTGAAAGCATTTGGCTGTAAGGTGTAAAGGGCTGCTCATGCCCTGCCTCTAATTGGGGCAGAGCATTCTCCCACACTGACCACTTTCACCGACAACAGTTGAATCTGCAATGCTCCCTCCATGCTCTTGATGTAAACTCCAAGCACTTACTGATGGCAAAAGCTTGTCTTTCAGGTCATGCTTTTCCCTGACTTTGAGTGTATATCTAACACCCCCGGAAAAGCAAAATCTTCCCAGAATTTGGCTATGTCTTTCAAATATATACTGCTGTCACAAACATCAGCCCCTGGCAGATAATTAACAGAACCAATACTTTCTTGCCTGCTTCCCCCACATTTTCAGTTTTGCTGCTGCTTTCATTAACTCCTCATTGCATACTCGGAATGTACAAGATTTTGCAAGGTTAAGGAGAGAGGACTTTCCTAGTTGCATTCCTTCTGCTACAGGCTGGGTCTATCTATGTTATGTGTGAATACAAAGTGTGGGTAACCAGCAGTAAAATAAGCTTATTTCACTGAATAGTGAAAAGATGTCTGAAGAGATGAAAGAAGTTAACTTTTTTCTATCCCTCTCTGTCTTTCCATGTCTTGGATACTTTTCTAAGGAAAGCTTTATAACTCCTGAAGTGGTCTATGTCATTTTTTGACATGATCCTTTTTTTGGCTATCTTTCCATAGCTCTACTCACTTCCTAAAATAGATTCATTATCACAGAACAGAAAGTGAAACAAAGATATCAAGCATTGATCTAAGATGCCCAGGCCAACAACAGCATAGGGGAAATCAAGGTTAGAGGCAGTATGCACTAACAGGCATCACTGGTCATATTACAGAAGCTGATGATTTTCCACCAGTGTTCATTCCTGTAGCAGCCATGCTTCAGGAGCACTTGACACCAAGTCTTGGCTTTCACTTCCAAAACAGCAAAAAGTAGAAAAGAAAAGTCATTAAGTATTTTTGCTGGATATAAACAGGAGTTATTAAATTGATCCTTTCTCCTGGGCTCTTAAAGAAATAACTAAATTTATTCTTGACTTGATTTTACAAAAACATGTAGTACTAATCTTACAAAAAAACAAATGGTCAGGATGTTCTCTAAAATTTTTTGATATACTATGTAAAAAGCTACAACACAACCTGAAAAATAACCACTGGACTAAAAATCAGGAGAATTTAATCAAGTAAAATTCATGGAAGTGAAAATGAAGTTGTTGAGTTTGGTAGAGAATATCCTGAGCTGCAGGTTGCCAGAACTTGGATGGCTGTAACACAGAATACACATTTTGTTGTCTTCTTCCCATGACATCCCCCTTGCCATCTTACTGGCACCTGCTGGAAAGTCTCCAGGACCTCCTGGAGACTTGCCCTGTTGCAGTATGAATATTCTTACATCAACCTGAAGTAACCTGACAGGGTATAGTGGGTTGACCCTGGCCAGGTACCAGATACCCACTGTGGTAGCTCTATCACCCTCCCTTTGTGAATGAACAGAGGAGGGAGAGAGGGAAAAAAAGACCAGCTAAGGATTCATGAGTAGAGGTAAGAGCTGGGAGAGGTCACTTACTGACTACCTTCATGGGCAAAACAGACTCAAAGTGGGAACTTATATTTATTACTAACAGGATAAGACCCAAAGAGTGAGAAATAAAACAGTCTTAAAAACACTTTTCCCCACCCCTCCTTCCTTCCATGTTCTCCTTCCGCCCCCCCCAGCGCTGCAGGGGGATGGGGAATGGGGGTTATGGTCAGTTGTTGTTTTCTGCTGCTGATCAGGAGAGGAGTCCTTCCCCTGCTCCTGTGGGATCCCTCCCACGGGAGACAGTCCTTGATGGACCTCTCCAATGGGAGTCCACCCTTCGGGCAGCAGTTCTTCCCAGTTCCATGGGACAGGGGAAGCTTCTTAGCAGCTTCTAACAGAAGCCACCCCTGTAGCCCTCCCACTAGCAAAACCCAGCTACAGAAACCCACTACACAGGGTAAACACACCTGGTAGAAATATATTCAGCGTGGATGACTTGAAGCCACAAGGCGAAGAATTTAAGGTAATTTACTGCCATTTGTAATGCTGGGAAAGTGAAAGAAAGCAGACATTTCTACAGATAACACACTTAGTTGTGTTGGGAACTGAACAACAAAGGTTGCATTTTCTTGTGGAAATACTGAAGTCTGTGGTTCTGATATTTTCTAGAATAAAACATTTAAAGGGCTAGAAAAAATTGGGTTGTGTATGAGAAATATTGAATATCACTAAAAGAAGAACCATCATGGATAGTTCATTCTGCACATTAAATGAATGGACATGAGATGGAAACAAATGGATATACTGTCCAAGTAGATGTGTTACTATTCCATAAAATTTATTTTTCTTTTAAATTAATTGGAAAGTGAAGTCACCTGGCACTGGAGCAGAACAAAGTAGCAGTTATTTAACAGGCTGAAACAACTCACACTGAATCCCTGGTACTTATCTCTTTTGATATACATAACCCAACCCATTGTAAGAGGAGATGTCAGCTACTTTGAATTAAGGCACTATTGAAAGGTCATGATGGTCTCCTGAGGTCTGTTGTTTATGAGTTAATGATGATGAATAATACGGAAAGTAGATACTCTGAAATTGAATCTGACCCTTTTTATCAAAAATATAGGAAAAGTCTGGAAGGATGAGAGTCTCATCAACTTGTTCATGACTACATGCTGTTCTTGCCAGGCTAAACAGCTATGCCTTGGATAATATGATAGCAAGCTTTCAAGCATACTGACAGTGTAATGGATTTCTTTTGGTGGAGTGGCTATGGGATGAAAAGAAAGCCGAAAAAATCAGGAAGAAATTGAATTCAAGGCTAACTGGCACAATTTTTTCAGTGAGATTTGGGGGAAAAAAATGTAAAAAGTTGATTTTAGATGAATTTAAAATAAATGTATTAAAAAGATAAAAAATCTTTGTTGCTTCCAAGATATTTGAAACATTTTTACTTGGAATGATTATGGTGAAATTTATCTGAGAAAAGGAACTCAATCTATTGCCTGTGATAAAACCTGCAAATTAATGCTTGGGGCCACAAGTTTTGCAGCAGGAACTGGTCCAACAGGACCAGAGTTTCCTTTTCTTCACATCAGGAGGCAAATCAGGAGGTAGGATTAAGACTCAGACGACATGGCAGCCCCATGTGTGGTACTGATATTGCCTCATGGGGAAAGGGCGGTTCTGGCACCATCACTCGGCACGAGTGCAGGGTAGCCACAGCACATCAAGGAGGCCATCTGATGCTTCTTCCCTTCTGAACTCCAGGGAAAAGATATCGGAGTCCCCATGGATGAAGCAAATTTGAGAAGGCTCCTGATGAAAAATGTAGAGCTTTCCATTAGAGGGAGGTATTATTCAATCAGAAATAGAATCACAGGATCGTTTAGGTTGGAAAAGACCTCTAAGAACATCAAGTCCAACCAAATAAAAAAATCTCTGCCATGTCTGCTCCTAAGCCATGTCCCTAAGTGAAACATCTACATGCTTTTACATCTTTTAAATACCTCCAGAGATAGTGTCTCAAATGTCTCCCTGGGCAACCTATTTCAGTGCTCAAAAACCCTTTGAGGGTTATATGAATAAATGTTTCCTAATGTTCAATCTAACCCCAGCCATCCCTGGTGCAACTTGAGGCTGTTTTCCCTTGTCTTATTGTTTGTTACTCAGAAGAAGAAATGTTATCAGAAGGCTCAGTCAAATAAGAGCCAGACTCAAGAAGATTTCAGATGATGCAGGGCTAAGGCTCAGAGGCCCTGCAAAGCTTGACTTCTTTTACTGTACCACTGCATCCTCTGACATAATCTGCCAGCCAAAAAAAAATAACCTTTAGGTCAATCTCACAGACTGTCATAGCCGAATTGGCAGTGAAATCTGCTTGGCAGCAGGAGTTTTCAAGGAGAACAGTGTTTGTTACTCAGCCAGGTCCTTCATGGGTTATTTCTTTATTTACATTGATGGAAAATATACAAACATGACATTTTGAATTAACACATAGTCATTTTCTACAGATTAGAACAAAGGGACTTGTGGGTATTTTTCTTGTCGTGTTAGTGAGAAGGATAAATGAGGCCATTCACACCTTACAGCAGTACCCCAGCAGGGTGGAACCTTCAACAAGATTAAGAAGACACTCATCAAGGAAATAGCACCGTGACCAGAGAAGTTGTTTTGCAATGCAAATATAAAAATTTATCAGTATCCAATGGGGAAAAAAAAATTACTGATGAGACATTTATATTAACCATCTATTGCTGTTGTTAGACTTTTAATTTGCCTTATAATCTACATCTACTCTATTAATTAGATGAATAAAAATTGATTGTGTTATGCATTAGAGAACAATCTAGTTTTAGCTAGAATGGGCTTGCTGTTTTCTAGATGGTTTATTATGTTTTGGACTGGTTGAAGATTTGTTGTTGTACTCCTATCGAAAAATGCCATTCTCTAACAAAAAGGAAATTAAATATTGGCACGAGGATTAATTATGACCACTGGAATGCTAAGCTGATAAAGACTTTCAGAAGCTATTTCAGTTGTAGAAATCAGGTGATGACCAATTAAATACGAAGACTGTAGAAGTAATATGGTGGCATAATCACTTTACAATTCCCATGTTAATTAAAATTTTGCTTTTTTTTGCACTGTATGAAGTTACTTCCAGAAGTACAGCAGCACACTCCACTATTAGAACTATTGCAACTTCAAAACAATGAGTTCTTTTCAATCATTCATATCTTACACTGAGAGATTCCCCTTTTTTTGCAATCTATTGGTTTGCACGGCTTCTTCAGAGCCTATGTGTAGCAGTACACTTCTGTGTCTGGACCTCAAATTAGTATGATCAAACGCACCTCTGAAGGGATCTGCTTCTGATGGAACCAGTTATTTTTTCCATTATCAAAACCCAGTGATTGTGAAAAATCACAGGCTTGCCAGTATTATGACTCTATTTTTGTATGTCGTACAACTCGAACTGAATTATACCACTTAACTCACTGATAAAGAATTAGATCAGAAATTTTGGTGTTCCCAAATAGCGGTGAAACAGTGAACTGGTACTGTTTTGCAATACCTTCTTTTGTGAAATGCAATATATTCATATGCATACATATTAATTTCTAGATGGCTACCCTAAAGAGGAAATGATTTACAGATGGAGGAAAAACTCAGTGGAGGCTGCTGACCAGAAATCTTGGAGACTCTATCAGTTTGACTTTATGGGTCTCCGAAATACTTCAGAAATTGTGAAAACCTCTGCAGGTAAGAATTAAACAAATAGTAGAGCTTTTTCTGGAGATCATATTATTTAAAAATATTTATTCCATTTTTTCTTTTATTTGAATGCAAATTGATTTCAATGTGACGAATGTTCATATTAAAATCTGTAAAGTGAAGACTTCAAAAACATTGATTTTCTTTAGATTTTTGATAACCTCTACTCTAGTAGCAATTTCACAAAATGAGGAAGA
This sequence comes from Pseudotriccus pelzelni, assembly GCA_035584735.1. NCBI lineage: Eukaryota > Metazoa > Chordata > Aves > Passeriformes > Tyrannidae > Pseudotriccus > Pseudotriccus pelzelni. The sequence goes on along the minus strand of JAWMRA010000001.1, from coordinate 83,446,359 downwards.
AATACTAAGTTGATATGGCTGTTGGTTATATACTTGAAGCTACAATATGATTCTCATTCCTCATCTAAGTTTCTTAGGCCATTCATTTGCATTGAATGCATTTTCACTGTAAATTAAAGAGAAAGATTTTATATACAATAGTAGGTTAGCAAAATTAGGCACTTTTAATAGTAGTTAATCATGCAGCCACAGGTTTAATATTTCTCTTCATATTTCAAAGGCACTCTTTATTTCTCAGTTGGTAAATGCCCTTGCTAGTGACTCTTCCAATGTACTGTAATTAAAATCTAGTCATGCCTATTTTATTTCTTGAGAAATCTTGCTGTTTCTTATAATAGCACCAATATATATATATATTAAAAAAGATGTTTAAGTAGAATACATTACTAATAAAATCCACACAATATCTAAACTTTATATGTGACTCTGCAGGCGTCTCTGTGATTATAATTTGGTAATTCTCACAGCTGCTGAGGGAACCTGCTAGAGGTGACCTTCTGCTTTAACTGGTGTTAAATTTTTGAAAAATCCAATATATTTTTTTTTCAAAATGTAAGTAAAGCTAAGCTAGTATTTTGGAAACACTGTGAATAATATTAATGTAAAAAATTATTAATCTGTGAAACTACTGCTACTGGCTCATGGCCCACCCACTAACATCAGCAACATATTGTCAGGATTGGATAGCAATTTTTATATGAATTTAATTAAGAGTCATTAAAGCTTTAGTGAATATTTTGAGCTGGTGGTTTAGCAGAACAAAATGCTGCAAACAGCACACATGTAAAAGTTCTGTTGTGGACACAAAACTTTGTAGTCTTTAAGTTTCTCAGGAATGCAAATTTCCCATAAATTAAATCAGGTTTTGGCAGACAACAGTCACGTACGAAATACCAAATCATTAAAGTGTCTGTGTATGTGATTTAACCCCAATGGCACCTCAGCCCCATGCAGCTGCTCATTCACTTTCTGTTGTGGGATGGGGAGGAGATTTGGAAAAGTAAGAAAACTCGTGCTTTGAGATAAAGACAGTTTAATAGGCAAAGCAAAAGCTGTGCACGCAAGCAAAGCAAAACAAGGAGTTCATTCACTGCTTCCTATGGTCAGGCAGGTGTTCAGCCACCTAAAGGACAGTTGGGCTCCCTCACTAACAACGGTGACTTGAGAAGATAAACACCATCATTAGGAATACTCCCCCGCTTCCTCCTTTTCCCCCCAGCTTTATATGGCAAGCATGATGCCATATGGTCTGGGATATTCCTCCAGCGAGTTGAGGTCAGCTGTTCTGGCTGCGTCCCCTGCCAGCTCCTTGTGCCCCCGCAGCCTCCTCGCTGATGGGGTGGGGTGAGGAGCAGAAAAGGTCTTGAATCTGTGCAAGTGCTGCTCAGCAATAATGCAAACATCCCTGTATTACCAACAGTATTTCCAGCACAAATCCAAAACACAGCCCCACGCTATCTACTATGAAGAAAAGGAAAGCTACCTCAGCCAAAACCAACACAGGATTTAATTGGAAGGAGTGGTAGGAACAGCAGAGAAAGCCCAGCTCCTTCTGCTTTGCTTACATCAGGAGTGATGCCATCCTGACCTTCCACCAAGAACTGCTACATCAAGATGCAAGAAGATTTACTAAGACAGCCGTATTAAGATATTGACAGTGTCTTGATAAACAGATCTATTAAACTCTTCCTTTTCCAGGACAAAACCATACTTATAGAGGTCTTACTAAATTAAGTGAATGGATAATGTGGAACAAGGGAAAATCTATTTCTTATTTCTTTTTAGTATATGCCCAGTTCTTATGAGTGAGATGACACAATATTTTTTGTATAATTGCTATTGCTTTTTCTGCTCACCTATGTTTATGAGTGCCAAATCCAATAGCAGTGTTGAACTAAATTTACTGGAACCACATGATATTTCTATTCTCATAAAGGCATCACAGGGGCAGAAGGATGTTTGAAAATAGGAGTTTATTCAGATACTGGGAAAAAAAAAATCATCAAACACCCTATCAGAAGATTGTGAAAAGTAACTTAGAAGAAACAATTTAAACTGTATGAGTCAAATTGTCATCAGGTGTCATTAGGTTGTAAAAATGAGTTGTTCATTTTACCAGATATCTGAAAAGGGGCTCATAGTCAACAAATACATGAGAGATGTAGAAAATAAACCCTTGAGTTTGCACAGGGACCTGAGTTTGCATAAAACAGACCACATTTCTTATACTATATTTTAAGGTACTTTCAAGGGCAGATTTACTGAATATTAACAATGTTTACTGTCAGGAGCAAACCCAGGGCCAGGACTTGAGAAAAAACAGATGCATTGAAAAACTTGAGTATGTCACATTCTACAGAGGAAGGAGTCCCAAAAAAGGAGGGAGGGGGCAGGATACAACCCACCTAGGACTGAACAATATGTATCAGACAAAATTTAAGGTAATTCTGTGTCTACCTGCTATAAGTGTCTAAGTATATGCGATCAAGTAGAATAAAGAGGCATCTGCACTATGGTACACACATATTTATGGAATTAAAGCTTTATCCAAGAAGTATGAGAGTTAGGAAGCTGCTTTTACCTAATGTTTGGACAGTCCCTGATAAAGGAGAGGTGGCAGCTGCTGCTTGCAGCTCTCACATCTCCTTTACAGCTATGCCACAGGGGGCTACAGGTGATCAAAAAAGAGATGCCAGGTTCTCTTGTGGAAGATCTGTAGCACATTTACACTCAAGCTGCCCGAAGAGGGAGACTGCACTGAGGCTGCCCCTAGGACACCGTGGGTGTAGGACTCCCCTCGAGTTTGTGCTGCTCTCCAAAGAGACCAGATCCCACTGACCAGCCTCTGGGTCTGCCTGGGGTCCCTCTGAGCCACACGGCAGCCTGCAAAGGCCCCAGCAGCCACCACCCCTTTGCAGTCTCAGGACAGAAAGAAGAGCAGCATTGTTCAGAGTGCTGCACAGGGGATCATTTGGACTAATGAGATGGAGTTAGGAAAAGGGAAGCAGGCAGGATACCAGCAGTAGCTTTCTGACAAAGAGAGGCACTAAACATCATCCCTTCCTCCCAAGGGAAATTATGAAAACTGCTATTAGAGAGGGCATTTAAAAGCAGACTGGGCAAAGCATGAGAAAATGTACTGCAGGGAGCAGTCCTGCACTAACAGGAGATGGATTCAAAACCCTAACTTCTTTTTTGGCTTCTGACTTACACCTTTCTGCTCGTTTATGGCAGTATTACTTCTCACTAAATTATGTGCTCATCTACATAATGTGAGAGCTGCTGCAGTGCTACCTTCCTGAGTCTAGTTTGTGGATCTCTTTTTTAGCTCCTCTTCAGCCATGTTCTGGCTATAATAAAGAGGTCACACTGGTCACACAGCAACACGCTGCTGCTCTTCCAGCATTTGCTTCAAGTCCTTTCTTGGTAGTCATTTTCACTGCAGAATGACTAGATTTACTGCTCATCAGAGTTCTGCTATTTGACAGTTTTTCAGTCTTTCCAAACCTTTTTCAGACATCTAAATAACCTTTATGCTAATCCATGACAATTTCAGTGGTACATAAGTACGAAGCCAGCTGTCACAGAACGTATTTCTGAAATAAGCAAAATGAGAAAGGTTGTCACGTCTTGCGTTGTACCAGCAATGGCTTAAAGCATTGCCACAGTGGTATGCTTCCCACTTGCAAGAATAGTAACTTTTTTTTACAATAATCTGGCAGCAAGGTGAAGTCTTCATTGCCGTCTGTACAAGGTGTACAGTTTCTCTCCTGAGGATTTTTTTTTAAATTTCATGCTAAGATGCAAACAACAAAATAAGTACCTATTGCATATGGTGAATACATGAAATAAACAGCAGAAATCACTGTGCTGATGCTGTGGTCATGAACCTTTGTTTTACACCCTAAGTAAGCCTTCACTGTCAGGTGATACCAAATAATTCACAAGTATTGAAAAATTCCCCTACTGGTAAGATACTCAGATACCATAGCAAGACCACTTCTCTTGCTACAATGTCAAAAAAGGCTGACAAAGATAATTAAAGTAGAGGGGATACTAAGTCACCTGGCACTGAGCTGTGAAAAAAGGACAAACTGCATGTGAGGAGAAAATTCTCAGATTTTAAAACTGCAAATCAGCCAACTGAAAGGTGACCCAGACAACAGGAGAGAGAGGGAGAACATCATCCTTAAAACCATTCTGTGTGTACTTGCAGTAAATTTCAGGTTTCTGACTCCTCACTTTCCAAATAAACTTTAGGGGGAAAAAAAAAGCAAAGACAAGAAAAAAACAAAAGGAGGTCAACACACTCTCAAAGAATTATACAGAGGGAATGATGCTCATGTGCCTATCTCTTCTACCAGATAAGCAAAGAACAGCTGACTTGAGACAGCATATCAAAATAGTCACCTCTGCTTACTTTTTGATGTTAAATGCTCCCAGATCACTTAGCTGTAGACGCAGAGAGCCCACAAGAAGTGCCCACACAAGATGAGCCACACTGATCAGTGCCAGTCCAGGGCTAGTCAGCAGTCCAGTCATTACCCTATAGGTCCATGCTCGTGGAGCAGGATCAGCACTCAGCCCAGCCATCAGATTGCCAAGGCAAGGTCAGGGTTGGCAGCAGGCAGCTGAGCCCCTCAGCTTGAGGAAGGGATGCATGAGGAGTGGCAGAGAAGGATGGTCACAGGCTGAGCAGAGCAACTGGAGCCTGTTGGTGCTCTCACAGTCTTGATGACGAGTGGGAAAAATGCACAAATGTCAACGTCCTGAATGTGGTTGTGTCTGTGCATATTTGTTTTTAATGATCTGATTCAGTCACACCATCTCATGTACCAGCTAACTCATCTGAAGACATTTATTTAATGAATATTTATAAAACATTTGGGTTTTAAAGTGACTGATATTTTTAACATCCCACTGAGTCCTGATGACATGTCAGAGAGCGCTTGTCATCTGCGTGTTCTTTCCAGGACAAATGTGAATTTGGGGAATTTTTTCATCAAATGCTTAATTCACTGGAATCCAGCACACACTACCTCAGCTGACTGTGCTGCACAGACTGTCCTTAACCAGATGGCATCCTGAAGCAGATGGGTGGAGACTCAGAAAAATGCAACGTCTCGTTTGAAAACAGTGTCTTATTTTCACTTACCTGGCATTGCAGGAGTTTTGCCTCTTCACACAGGGTATCATAGAATCTTAATTGCTTTGATGGTTAGGCTTTGGTTTACAGCCCTCAGCAGACATATGCTCTGGGCTTCTGTGATTTCCTCCTGAAGGAGTGCCCCTCCTCTTCTAAATACTGTCCCCACCTCCCTTTATCCTGTCATGCCTGACTCATAATATGAGTGCAGAAGGGAAGAAGGAGAATTTGCCCTTTTTTTTGATTAACCTGTCACAAGCAGAGTGGCAGCTGGATTCCAGCATCTCAAAACCTGCTTTCCCCTGGTGCTGGGTTCTTGAAATTTGTGAGCTGAATTTTAGACCTTGCAAGTTCACAAACTGTGCTTGCATTTGTTCCCAAAGTTCATTAAATCAGGTTTGTGCTTTCAACTATCTGTTTCTGTCATTTAGAAAACAATTCTAAGTTAGAAATGAAGCTAAAATCCTGTGTTGCTTAAATGCTGTGTTGAGTCTTGGGTCTAAGTTTATTTTGATAAGCAGTAGACAGAACCATACAGGGACAGTGGATGCCTGACATGTCACCTTTCACCAGAATTTGCTGTCCCCATCACACTCCTTTCTGCTTTCTCCCCTTTCCTACACAAACACATGCATACAACTACTTGTATATCTTCTGCTCCCAAGGTCCCTCATTCCCAGAAGCTCCAGCATTGTCAAACTAGCAGTACCAGGAATGCACCCCTTCAAAGCCCTTCTTGACCAACTCTCCAGCTGCAAAGATGAAGATAACTGCTGGCTCCATTACACAGGCAAATGAGCACACCATACAGCACTTGTAACTTCGTTTTCATTCATCTTTTCTTTTTAATCTGCAGCTTTCTCCACATTTTTTTCCTTAATGCAATCCGTCAGATCCAGTACAAGAGCATAAAATTTCATTTAGGACCGTAAGTAGGTTGAAAATACTACTCAGTACCTGAAAATAATGCCTAGTACTTTCCCACAGAACTAATTCGTAACATGTATAATGAATTTATATTTTCCCTGTTCATTTTTCATAGCTCATTGAGAAATATAACTTTGATAACACCTTTAAATCCAGAAGGTTTATACTGTTTAAAATTACTTTGTGTGCAGCACCTACACACATATGCACAGCCTGGACTGATGGAGAGAATTGACTCTCTTATTATTTGGCTTCTTTCAGAAGAACAGAATAATACTGGAGGTTCTTTGCCTCTACAGTCATCTATGGAATGAGGTGTAGTGGGTTGACCCTGCCCAGATGCCAGGCACCCACTAAAAGTTGCTCTCTCACTCTCACTCTGCAACTAGACAGAGGAGAGAGGGGGGGAAAAAAAAAAGAAACAAAAAAAACACACAAAAAACCCCAGCTAAGGATTCCTGAGTAGAGATAACGGCTGGGAGAGAGGTCACTTACTGATTACTTTCATGGGCAAAGCAGACTCAAAGTGGGGATAAACTTAAATTTAGTACTACCAGAATAAGACTTAAATTTATTACTAACAGGATAAAAGCCAAAGAGTGAGAAATAACACAGTCTTAAAAACACCTTTTCCCACCTCTCCTTCCTTCCATGTTCTCCCTCCTCCCCCTCCCAAGCCGTGCAGGGGGACGGGGAAGGGGGGTTGCAATCAGTTGTTGTTCCTGTCACTGCTAACGTGAGTCCACCCCTCGGGCAGCAGTTCTTCCCAGTCTGCTCTCCTGTGGGTTACTCTTCCATGCGGAGCAGTCGAGTCTCTGCACCCTGATGGTCCACCATGAGCTGCAGGGGGACGACTTGTGTCACCATGGTCTTTACCACAGCTACAGGGGGGACATAGCTCTGAATCCTTCCCCTGCTTCCATGCGGTCCCTCCGACAGGAGACAGTCCTTGATGGACCTCTCCAACGTGAGTTTCCCTCTCCATGGGCCACAGGTCTCCTGCAGGACCCCAACTCCATCCTGAGCCTCCCATAGGGTAACAGCCTCCTTCATGCATCCACCTGCTCCAGCATGGGCTCCTTCGCTTGCTTCCCATTCTCAGACACGCCATTGGAGAAGAGGTGGTACTTGTCGATGTGCTCACGATCCAGTGGCTGTGTCACCTTCATCCAGCCTGACTCCTTCTCAATGGTGAAGATGCCCTCAGGGGGGGCATCCGCTCCCTGCCCCGTGATGCTAAAGAAGATCTTTTGTCTGCGTTGTTATCCCATGTTTTCACTCCGTGTTTCCCTGGCTGGAATTTCTTCTGCGCAACACTCCTCTATTCTTAAATATGTTATCACAGAGATGTTACTACCACTCCTAATTGGCCCAGCCTTGGCCAGCAGCAGGAAGTCCATCCTGGAGCCGGCTGGCATTGGCTCCATAGGACAGGGGAAGCTTCTTAGCAGCTTCTAACAGAAGCCACCCGTCTAGCCCATCCCCTGCTACTAAAACCCAGCCACAAAAACCCACGACATGAGGGAACAGTGTAGGACTTATTTTTTGACAGTAAATACCAATTTATGTGAAAACATAACATTAGCCTTTTTATGAGAAGATTTAGCAATAATCTTTTTGTTGACAGTTTTACCTCTGATACAGTATTTGGAAAAAACCAAATCCCATTTTAGCAGAGATAATCAACAGTATTGACTTTTGAAAGATATTCACATGTCAAATAGCAATCTACCAGAATGCATATTTTGAAAAACTCACAACTTTTCTAGGAGAAATTTCAATTTGTATTTTTAACAGCAATTCATATAATAGAGTCTGATAACTTTGTCATTAGCCACTCAGGTAAGAAATGTAATAAATAAATAGACCATTACTAATAGTATTTCTAGTCTGTTAAAGTGTTGTCCTATGTTGGTTGCAAGTTTGACTGACACTTATGGGAATCAAAACTTTTATATTGCCCTGCAAATCCAGCAGTTGCCCATCTTGTTACAAAAACACCTCACAAAGCTCATAGTAAGACAGCTTCTGCAAAGAGTGATCTATAACTTCATCAATAGCCTTCTGAAGTTAATAGAACATTTCCCTGGTGCTGGCCTGGGATCAGATACTGAAATGTAGAAGCCTGAACTCTGTATTAAATGTGAGTAACTCTTTAGTCACTAGAAACTAGAGAAAGCTCAGTTTAATGATATATGAGTCACATAAATGAAATGTGCTCTAAAAACACCTTCCTTATTTTGTTCACAAGTAGTACAAAAGATAACTAGAAGAAGAGGAGTGGAGAGAATATGAATCCTCTCCATATTTTTTAAGAGTAGAACTGCATATATAACTGGTTTCATTCTTATGCTTTTCCTTGCAGAGACAAATGCTTACTGTCCTTTGTATATGTACTTACTGCTGCAAATCATGAGAGAGATAAGAAATTAAGTAACTGTACTTAGTGGTAAAGGCAAAAGGAGAAAAAAAAGGACAGTGGAGACTTGGAGGCAGGTCTTCACCTGCACTTTTTTCTTAAGGGAAAAATTTCAGTAGGAAATTATTTTTCCCTGAAAAAAATATTCAGTTGTCCTTATTAAAGGCCCTCAAGTTGTCCTTTTCAAAGATTCTCATATTGTATGAAAAAAACCCACTGTCTTTTTTCCATTATCTTTTTTTTCAGTTGATATTTATATCTGATAGTTTCATATTTTGGAAGATTTTTATGTGCCTGACTTTAAGAGGTTCCTGAATTAATGTCCTCATTCACTCATCCAATGACAACACTGTATTTGTCACTCCTCTTTGTACATGGAGCCCTGATCTTCTGCTCCATTCTGCTGAAGCTACATCATTTTTCCAATCTAGGATAAGCCATCAGGACAGGAGGACAACAAGGTTGATTCTGTTCTCTAGTAGCCATAACCCAGACCTCGGAATTTTGACCTGAGCTCTCCTCTGAACTTGAAAGAGTGATTTAATATTTAATAGCAATACGAAGAACTATATAACCCCTCTCAGAATTCAACACAAAGCCTTGCCAAATCACTCATTTGAGAGCTAGCAACTTTGGTCACACATGTCCTGGTGCTTTATCAGTAGATCACAAGGTAAAAAACAAGAGGCTGGAATTGCTTCCATATTTTTCTAGGAAAAAGATTTTGGTTCCTTACTTCTAATGAACAGAGTTGTGAATTCTTCATAGCAACAGAGGCCTTTCTAGCAGTCTTCTCATCTGCAGCTTTTTGCACTTCTTCTCATCTTCACCTTTTCCTGCCCAGTTTAGATGACACTGTGGTAAGCCAGTAGCTATTAGGGATCCATTCTGAGATTCTCAGCTACTTCACTTGCTGCAAAAAGTTTGCTTTGCCATGGCAAAATTAGGTCTGTGAGGATAATTATGTGGCCAGGCTTTGCCAAATGAGAAGCCACATTGCCATGTATGTGATACCCAGGCCTGTAGAATAAAACCTTGGTCTGCTGAGCAATGTTTATAAAGGCTGTTGTGGTGGCTAAAGCAGTAGAGAGAGAGGGAAATATTTCCATAGAAAAGACACCATGACTGCAGTCAGAATGCCTTTACAAGTGTCTTCAATACAAAAAAATACAAAACAAAATTGGATCAATAAGTTGCATTGACTTCTAATTAGGTGCAGAATGTAGACTCACATCGGGAAACATATATTGAGATATTCTGACCTGCAATGCAGATTGACAATACCATTTCTTTTATTAATATCACCATAATGGTGATATTTCCATGTGGAAAGACATATTACATAAGAACTGTGAGCCTGTTTGCATTCATTCAGCTGAGAACAACTTTCTAGACTTGCTATTCCAGCACCTCTGGCTTTTATTCCTATTTCTCTGTCATCACACTGCTGTATTCGGGATTTATGGCTGGCTCAATCGAAAGTTTTATATTAATGCAAACTGTGAAGGTTTGGCCTTTGCCCTGGGTCACTACAATGTTATCTAAAAGTCTTTCATAAGCGGCAATTGTACTTAATTTAAAACTCACAGGGTATTTAATGTTTTATTCATTTCTGAATCTGAAATCTTAATGAAAATTTTAAGATACAGAAAGAATGGGACAGCTATTCACATGCTGCAGAAAGTTGCTATGTGTCTTTTTAGATTTTAATGTCCCATAACCTAAGAAAAAGGGCAGCACAGACTAGTCACTTGCTAGCAAGATATCTCTAAATTTAGCCTTTACTCCTTCATATCAGGGTCATGTTTCCAGAATTCTTCCATTTGACTGTGGAAGTTCTTTGTGACTAGGACCCTTTTCTGCAGCTAAAACTCACAACATTCAGGTCTTATCCATAACAATAACAGCTCTGAACACCTTCTACTTTGTAGTTACACTGGCAAGAATCAAAATCTCTTTTATGCTTACTTGCCTGATGCTAGATTTATCCACTGCCTACTGAAGCCAATATTCATCTTACCTTTATCTGCCAGAGAATCTGGCACATGTGAGCTGCACTGTCAGAAGCTAAGGAAATGGCGCAGTACAAGAGTGAGTGTTCAGAAAGTTTCCACACCTTCCAGCAAATGCAACCAAACTGGTGATATGAGACAACATGAGAGCATTCTGGAAATGTAAGTAAGCCTGCTGTGAAAGGGACTGCCACAGCATCCCACAGAAAATCAGAGGTGAATCATTGGCCCTTGATGTGTCAGTATGACTGTGATAGAAATCTTGTCTGGCAGCAGACCATGATGCATTGCAGTGTTTATAAAATAATTTTGGCAGAATCCTATTACATCAGAGGGAGTTAATCATACCCAGCTTGAGACAAACTCAAGGTGTGGACCGAAGTTGCCTTGTAGCAAAATACATAATCTCAAGGTACAGGAAGGTGACATTAGGTCAAGGATCTCAAAATACTCAAGTGACCTCTACTAAGTTCTGCCAGTGCCCTTGTGCTTCTGAAAAGATAAATCTGCCTTCCTCAATGAGCCTTGTAGGTGAATATATTTAGTCTTTTAGACCTTGTTCTACAAAACAGTGATGAACTATAATAGTACGCGATATCCTTATAAAGGATAAATCTGCATGATAGTGGGGTATTTTCTTGTCAGGATATCTTTCCAAAGCTTTTGATCTTTCTCAGAAATTACGATCTTGTATTTATCCTCAGCGAAGATGAAAATTAAAATTTGCATTCTGACATGGCCCATAAAGGCTGGCATTGGAAAAATTACATTTGGTTATCCTGAAGCTCTATAGGCTGCTCCCCAATGCAGGATATTTAGAACACGTTATCTTTCTTTAAAAACAACAGGTAGTCCTCTTCTAGTTGTTGTAAGTGCATGCAACTGCAGTAAGTTCCCTTTAGCTTGTACAAATCTTTCAAGTCTGTCTTGGAAAACTGGACACCCTCCTCTAGCACATCTTCCCCTCCCTACCCCCAAACAAAACAGTGCACGTTTTTGTGCCAAAGGAGAACAGTTTATTTTTAGGTAAGTATAAAATAGAGACTTTCATCTCAGTAGTACAGAACCCCCACCCACATTCTATTCAAGTTTGTATTGAAGTTAATTGCAAACCTCCTACAAGTAGGAGCAGTTAGAGTGAAAAAATATATATGGAGCGTTTCTGCTCTTCATATGCACAGCCTCAGGCATACTATAAGCAGAGTGCCAAATTATTCTTTCAGCAATATCGGTTCAAAACAGAAATTGTCCTACAATAACAAAGTAGGAGTGTCATAGAAGAATCACAAAGCAGTTTGAAGACAAAAAAGAATATGCATCTAATACATTCTTCACTGGATGCAGGTTGCTCTTAAACACATGAAGATGCTAAAGGTGTATTGAAATTCCCATGCATCTTCCTGTTGTAGCTGGACATTTTTCAAAATAATACAAATCTTTATGCAAAGATGAAGAAAAGAGTACAGATCATAGTTTTAACATGTGTCTTGGTAAATTTTAGTTTGAATTCCTCTCTATCTAGTCAAGTTTTGTTATAAGGATATAGTCCAGGAAGAAAAAAAAAATCTAACTGTTAAATATATGTCTGTTAATATAAATATTAAAATGTCTGTTTGTAGTGACACCAACTTGCACACTCTTATTCCAAACTCTCTATTTTATCCTTATTCTTCCATTCCTCCACTGAGAGGGAACATGTCTGTCAGTTTTTCAAAATCCTTCCTTCGAAAGGAGGAAGACTTTGCAAATGTTGCCTGTATTAACGTAATAAAGGCAGAAGCACATTCAAATGTGGAAAAAAAATATCTTGTTGCAGCTTGCTCTTATTTAAATGAATAGAGAGAGTTATTGCTAAGGACACATCCTAAGCATCATTTCTGAAAAAAAGCAAGTCCTTGAACAAGTTTCCACAGTGCCTGCAAGAATTGTGTCAGCAAAAGCTCTGGCTTACACCCATAGAATTAATTCATGTTTTTTTAACTCAAGCTGCCTCCAGGATGTGTCTGCTCTTGGGACAGGCAGCATCAAAAAAACTTCAAGGAGCAAATCCAGCTATCTTTGAAGTCACTAGAAACACTGAGGTAGGGAAGTTATATCGTGTGGTGGGACCATCCCCTTTGCAATGAAGTACATCCTTGAAGAGTACTCTCAATACTAGACTGAAGAAAGCTCCCTCCATCACCCTTAGGGAGCACTAGCAAGGGTGCAGAGCTGACCTTTAGCATCTTCTAGCATCAAATAAAATAACTGGAAAGTGTTTAAGTCTTGACATTCTACAGTGTCACAGGTGTAGAAAGTCTGGGTTTAGCCATGTCATCTAAGATAACAAAATCCCATTTAACTTAGCAGTAGCCTCAGAACTCATTTTAGGTCAAAGCCCATTGCAAATGGTGCTTAATCTCATCCTCTAATACATGTTTAAAAACTAGATCCATGGTAAGATGTGCAGAGAACAAGATAATAGGATGTTAATAAATATCCTACCATCTAGGAATGGATGATTTCTTACAACATAGGTCTTTTCAGAGTTGAAATAATTAGGAAAATGAAAACTATAATGTTGAAGGTTTTTTTTCAGTGCATTCATGTTTTTGATTCACACAGTTCATAAGTCTTTGAATACACTCAACCTGGACTTATAATTTTTGTTACTTTGGTTTTGCTTTGTTCTGAAAGTAATTTGTTATTCTTTTATTGAGTAAAGCTGTAAGCCAGTTAAAGCACAGACAGTGCAGTTGTGGTTGACACATCATAAAAGATGCTTTTTATAATTTCATTGTTAAAGTATTAATTGAATGTATTCTACAAATACCAGCAAGTAACAGCAAACTCATTTGGCAGTGCTCAAGGTAATTTTGAGAAAGGACAATAATCAAATAGAGAATGAATTGTTCCTTAGTCCATCACATTTCTTAACTACAAAATTAAACTTTTTATCGTAGGATGGGGTTCAACAAAAATACAATGGCTCCAAGTATTGAATCAAAACCACCACAGACTCATAGTAAATAGAATTAATCAGTTGTAATCTCACTATGCTGGTTTAGATGTGTCAAAAATCTCGGCTTTAACAGTTTTCTGCCAATTCCACTCCAACATGTCAAAGTCAGCTTTCCTTTCCACAACCAGCCTTCAGGCCTCTTTGCTTGTTTCTCTTTTTCCTTCCCACTTCTTTGTTCCAAAACCCATTTTTTCTCAGCACTTTTGTCCTTCCATTCATGCCAATTTGGGGCTTTGCTTTTATTATTATTTGAATACATGCTGGAATAAGACCACCTCTGATATTTTGGCACAGACCTTTTGCCTTGTTCTTGGCTATTGTGCACCTTTTTTTTCAGCACAGACCTTGCCATTGTTTCCCTACCCAGAGGCACAACACCATCATCTAACAAGGGTCATGCTGCATTAGACCCAAGCACATTCTCCTGATTCCAACCACCACCCTTCAAACTGGACAAGGACACGGGCAGTGGGTTTGACCAGGCTCTAGAGTGTTCAGTATCCCTCACTGGCAACACACGAGTATGGCTGTATTGCAACTTTTCTGCACAGATAGTCACACGTGGAGATCCAAGGAGCTGAAGCAACAGAGCCAAAAAGGTCTCAAAGAAAGATCATTACTGAAGTACTATTGAAATATTCCCAGCATTACTGTTTGGAATGAGCAGTAGTATGAGGATGAGAAAATAATTCTGGAATGCAAGAGAAATAAATCTAGGCTTCCTATTTATAAAAACCCAATTCCACTAAGGGGCAAGAGGGATTCACGAATCATTAGCAGATAGTTGTGAGAGCAGGAACAGTTCCCAGTAATCAGGTACCTGCAAAGATCAACTCATTTCAGTATTTCAGGAGCAGCAGAATCAACAGACTGCCCTCTCCTTTATGTCAATCATCCACATGGTAATGCCAACCAAGAAGCTCAGGAATAACAGATGTCACCTTTTGAATCACGTAGGTCATCTTTTTGAATCACATAGGTGGCTGTTGTCTTTCCAGATACGCTCTGATTGCACTCTGCAAAGTGACGATGGTTAAGCACTACCTGCTTCAAACTCAGCAATGCAGATCTCTTTCCATACTTGATACTATGTTCCCCTTACCTATCTGCTACAACAGATAGGAGTCAAGGTCAGCATGGATCTTCATGAATGTTGCCTTTCCTGCCTGAATTTCCTACTGCTCTGATGGTTGTTCTTCCCATATACTGCACTTCCTTCCCTTCTAGACTGATTCTCACCTCCACCAAATTCCCAGCCCTGTACAACATCCATGGTGCATTGGACCCTCATCTGCTTACTTTCTTGTGCCATATGTGGGCTGTACAGGAACTTGAAACATTTCTATTAACACTTCAACTGCGAGCATGAATAACATTGCTTATGACTGCATTGCATGTACATGCAGTGCAGGAAATAAAGAGTGTTACTACTGCAGTGGCAGCTTCACCTGGTAGTGGCACTGGCATAAGGCAGGGGATAAGACTGTTTCTGTTTTGAAGTCACAGCCTCAGGACTGTCTCTTCTTCTTTTCTCCCTCCACTTTCGGCTGATTGCACAGCGCAGAAAGACTTTATTGTAATGACTTAGCAAGCCACAGTACAAAGAAAGTCTTAGGCTGACTTTTGATTCATGGTTATCTTTTATCTTAAGAAAAACAGTGTTGGAGACAAGGACATCTCCCTCTGGAGAGATGCTGGCAGCCCCTGCAGACTGGCTACCTGGGAAATTGCTGC
>JAWMRA010000001.1:83366977-83430344 GCA_035584735.1 Pseudotriccus pelzelni | reverse complement strand
CTTACACGTGAAGCTACAACTCAGGAAAAGGACCCTCCGTTGGTCTGGAACTGACCCCTGTCCCCATAACCGGGACAAAACAGCTCAGTGGCTTTTGCACTAGAGGAAATGCAAAATTACAGGATTGTGTTAACTCTAAAAGGATTTATGGGCATGGACAAAGAAATTCAATAAACTGATTCCCTCTATCTTAGAGAGAGTTTCTGCTGTAGAAGGAAAAGACAGGCAAAAGTGGAACTAAGTAAATTTCTCACAGGATGATGAAATGTTCAACTAAGTGAGAAGCAAAGGTGAAATGAGTTGCCCATAAATGCAAGTATTCACCAAATCTGGAAACTGACTCTAGTGTGATCCCTATTTTTGAACAAGGTTTCTCATGAAAGCAATCAGAAGACATCCTCGTGAGGAGTTGAGATTCAAGGTGGTATTATGCTTCATGAAAGGCTTTTTCTTTTTCTTATTTACCTTACCTGTCCCCAGTCCTCTTCTGCTGGCAGACTGTGATCATGGGTTTACCTCTGAATCAGAACTGACTCAACCTACTCACAGTTTGACAGTAGATAAAAACAGCAATATTTCAACTTGATTCACTTTTGTCAGGGTACTTTGTTTTTCCCCTTGCCTTCCCTGTTCCCCACAACTTAATATTCTGAGACCTCCAGTTAACAACACTGCATATTCAAATCACTTTCTAGCACAAAGAGAAAATCAAACTGACCTTTTAAACGTTCTCCTCTTTTTTATGTGTGTGTGTGGTTTTGTTTATTTGTTCTTTTGTTGGTGGTGGTTGGTTTTTGCTTTGCTTTTTTTTTTTTTCTTCTGTCATTAGTAAATTTTCATACTGTAAATTCAGTTTGGAAAACTGTTTAAAAGGTAGATTGTCTTCTGTGTTCACGCTACTTGTAGGGACCTTCATGGAATGTGATCTATGGGTTAGATATATGTCATAGGAAGACCACTAGAATCAGGAAACTAGGAAGAAATAGATGAGATGTTCTGTCTACCCTTGAATCTAGTGCGGTAACTTACATCAGTTTAAGAGGGATGTAAAAATAACAGCCAGTTGATATGTAATATTTAAACTTATTTCACCAAAATTTACATGACATGATAAAAAGGCAAGAGAACATATTAATTATATAGGATTTAAAAATAATTATTTCTACTAGACATGAATTTATTAAATTTTTTACTCTAAATGAAGACACAGGGATTTACTTGTTCAGCTGCAATATAAAAATTCTGATATTCGCATTTAGTTCTAGTTAAGTATGCTTAAAGAAACGAGAAAAAAAGTCAGAAAAACCTATTTATCACAGTATCTGTGGAATTAAACATGTACTGGTTTTATTTATGATAAAACAGTTTTCTCCCTCGGCAATTCCACGTAAATGCAGCCTCAAGCAGCAGTATTACAGAATCTCTGATGATTTCCAGCACTAGTAATAAAAGGTAGCAGCTTTGTTAATCAAACATGTTCAGCCACCCAAACATCATTAAACCCTTTTATAATCTTTCAGCGCAAATGCTTAAGCACCTGGAAATATTTTCATGAAATACTGATTTAACAGTAAGTGAAATGTCAAAAAGATATCTAGCCCTCTACTCCTTTTTTCTTTCACTATGTGATCCAGCAACATAAATCATAAACAGACCCTCCCTGACTTTCATAAGACTATGCTCCAGTCTTCTGCCCATCCATTTAAGTAGCTAAATTCTAAGAAGTTTTGTTCAGTTAAGAACACGATATTCCATTTTTAAATTGCTTCTTGTTCAGAATGTATGACCAATGGAAGAAATTGTGTTTCCAAAAGATTTCAGTACATAACTAAACCAAGAAAGACATGAAGTAATAATAAATTGTGGAAATAGGTTTACATTGCAATAAAATTGTGAGGAAGAGGGCTAGTTAAGTTCAAAGTGTTCTTGTTCCACCTGTGTGAAGTTAAGGCATGTAAGGAAGAGCTTGCACCTTAGAATTAATAAATCCAGAGCAAGGACTTTCCAGGGAAAATACTTTGTCTCATTCCGTGTTTGAAAAGTTTGTAGTCCCAGTCCAGGCTCCCTCTGTTCAAGAGATCACACTGAAGGAGAAATGTAAAAATGCCCTGTAGGTCCAGGAGGAAAGAAATCATCTCTTCCAGGTCATCCTTTTCTCCAAACTTAATTGATCTAAAAGTATGCCTTATTTGGTGACTTTGCCTCATTATCGTTCACAGGTCATTAAAAAACTCTTTAAACAATCTTAAAAGTTTCAAAAAGAAGACAGAGCTGGGAAGTGATGAGAAACTGGAAGCTCAGATCAGGGGCCTGGGACTAGTTGAACAAGGACATAATACCCAGGGAGAGGCAAGCAGCTCATGAGAGGAGGAAAGTGAACGAGAGGAATTTGGGGAAGGCCAGACAAGAAAATTTCTGTCATAGGAAATGAAGTTATGAAGCGTAGGAAAGACTGAGAAACAGGTGAGAAGGGAGATGACAGGGATGAGCGGGCTGGGAATAGAATGAGAAGCTGGTGAACTGGTTCTGGAGCCATTTGCACAAAACAGCCAGGAAGTCAGAGCTGTGAATGAGAAAAGTCTTCAGACAGAGGCAGAGTATATTAAGCTTGGTGAAAAGACTACATTGCTATTCAGAGCCTGGAAGGGATTCCAAGACTCTCAGATCTCACTGTCAATAGAGTTTATGAATACATGGCAAAATGTCTATTTTGTCTGTTTCTAGAATTAGGTGCTTAATGATCATAGTATTGGTCACTGAGCTCGGTTATCAGTAGGGCTGCGGGATGGTGTACAAATAAAATAAGGAAAAAATATGTGCAGGGGAACCTTTTGTTCAATCAGGAAGGAGATAGATTCAATGAAGGTCATTTAACCTAGCAAAACATTGGGTGAAAATCAAGAAACCAAATGAACAAAAAGCAACTTCCTAAATGCAAGAACCACAAAGCTTTGACTATTCTGGCTTTTGTCAGTTTTTTCCATCTGGAAGAAACTGCTGAAAATGTAATATTCCCTGTTGGCAGGGCTTCAAGCTTTGTGAAACTTGATAGGCTCCTGCAGGGAAAATCAAGGCAATCTGCATTAACAACATACTTGCAGAACATGGGAAACAAAAAAGAAGGTTTCAGCTCTTAACATTGTAGTCTGCTGGTTTTGAGATGAACCCGTTTAAAGAACTACCCTTTACAATCACAGCCAGAGAGAACCTAATAAGAGAATGGCACTTTTCTTCAAGAAAAGGGAAAAGACGTACAGCCAACAACTTGAAAGAGACAACGTTAGACTTAGTTTTAGATTTATATTTACAGCTGCTCTTGCTAATAGCTGCCCAAGTCTTTTATTACATTAGAAATATCACAGGTAGATTAGACTGTAGGTAGATTAGAACAGATTAGAACAGATTAGTAGTTAGATTAGTCCAGATCCTGGACTGTCTGTAGTAAGGAATAATCCTGATTGTCTTTGCCTCCATCTCATCTCTTTTTTTCCTAAAAATCTGAATTATTATGAGGTTATGTAGAAAACCATTCAAAGATGGAGTAGACATATAATCATGAAATAAGAATATTGGTTACTGATGAAATTCATTACTTCAAGGTTGAGAGGGCGGGAGGGCAAGGAACAATATATATACCAAGTTTAACCAAACCATAATCTTACAGTCTTGAGCTGCAAACTTCATATGTTGCTTCAGTCCTCAAAGTTACCTTTTAAGTTTACATATTTTCACATCTATGGTATTGTATCAGAAATGTTTTTCTAATATTGTCTACAACATTAAATCATCCAGGCCTCGATTAAACCATTTAAAATTAGTAACTCATGGATAGTATCATAAAAAATATCACAAGAATAGGAATATATTTCTGAGTGCTCATGGGAACTAATTATATTTGCCATTTCTGGTGGAGATATATGTGTATGTTATCTTGCAAGAGTATAGGTCACTCCGGCTAGTATTTAAATGAAAACATTATTCATTGATCCTGTTGGCTTCATCAAAAAGCTGTGTTTAATGACTGTTTTAAAGGAAAAATTGCATTTTCTGACATTAAAATTTAATGTACAGAAAACTTGTGAAGTGACAATTTCCAAAGCAATTCATAAGCTATGAGGGAGTATGATAGAGCTAACAAACCTGTGTGATAGGCTGACCTGGAGCAAAATTGCAACTCTCGTTGCTCAAAGTAGGAAAATAATCATAATAAGGAAATAATGAAACAGAATGAAAACTGCCTGAGGATAGGTAGCTCCAACTGAAATAAACTAGGTAGAAGAATGTTTATTCAAGGAGAAAATCAAGGAGGAACTGTTTAGAGGTATCATAATTGAACGGTTTTTAGAATAAGAAGGGTTTTCATTTGAGTTTTTTTCTGTATTGTGGTTAATTATATGTGCTCTTTCTAAATAGCCAAAGTAATTCGTTTATGTCAAACTTGCAAAAAAAACCCAATTTAAATTAAACCAGGTTACAAATTGTACTAAGAAATCTTTAACAGGGGAATTACTTTCTTTTGTTTTTTGGGGTAATCTTTCTGAAATTTCTCCAAGTAAAAAGCCCCAAGCCTGTAGTATAGTTGGACAAAATTAATTTCTTTTACAGATGGCCCATACATCCCTAAAATCTCTGGTAAATGAATTGCAGCTCCACATAAAAAAGTAATAAAAACTCAGAGCAGTGCTTATAGACGATCTATAATTTTCAATTTGATATATGTCAATATTGTGGTCCTTGTCCTAAAAATATACTTAAATATTAATGGAAAAGCAACCTATTTGCAACACAAGTGTTCTTTCAGGCTCTTCCAAGCACTTCAGTTTTAACAGTCTCTCCTATTTATTTCTGACAATTTAAGGAGGTTACATCTGCCATTATCAGCTCATTAACATTATATTTATGTACAAAGACACTAAGTTTACCATAACTGGTCAACAGTGCCATGGAAACTTAATTCCAGGGGCTAAACCACATACGGGCTTAGCACAGTAGCCTTTTACCCAAGCAGGGCAATAGTGTGTTCATACCTATTATTCCTATTGCAAACCTACAGCCTGGTACAATTTGGAGACAATGCCTAGAAAGAGTCTAGGTGTAGAATAAAATTACTGGTGAACAAGGCTCAATATATGTAGTCAAAGAAAGAATACACCAAGGGAAAACAGATCCTATTATAAAAAAACTCAAATAGACACAAGCAAAACAAAAAAACCTCAACCAAACCAAAACAAACACACACACACAAGCTTTTTTTCCCCAAAATGCTTTTTATTGCAGCAAATGTACACAACAACATTTACTTCTGGTTGACAGGTACTCCTTGAGCATCTATTTGCACAGTTCCAATCTCTACCCTTGGCTAGTCTAATGCCCTTCTTAAGTGTTTTTTCTGTTGCAAATCACTGAAATGTCAAGAGCTAATGTTCAGTAAGCAGGTGCTGTCAACACAGATTCAGCCACAGCACTTGGTTACTGCACTGTTCCCAGAGTGAAACTTGAGACTCTTCTTCCTTGAGCTGACTCTTCCCTCAGGTTGATGCATACTAAGCACCATCTCTTGCTGAGAACTGTGACCAGCTTGCATTAATAACATACTTTGCTCTCCAGTCTGCCTGGTGGTTTCTAAAATAGTACTCTTATTGCGGAGTTTTATGAAAAACTTATGCTTTTTTCTCAAATATTGCTCAGGCAGATCTTAGGCAAAGTAGGTCTGAAATGTGATGGCTGTTGTGTGTGTGGCCAGGTGTTAAAGGTGTATATGCTATTTAAATGGGACCCTAACCATTAATTTCCTGAGTTTCCTTCTCACAGGACTGAATCATGTCTCCTAAGATAGTTATTTTTAAATGGCTATCATTTTTTTACATGTGGTATTTTCTCCCCATGTTGCATTCAGATTCATTTGTGGAAGCAAAGCTCAGGACAGACTTCTGGCTGGTGAGAAAAAAATAAATAAATTAGACCCTTAAATTAAGAATGCAAATGAAATTTTTTGGCTGCCCTTCAGGTACTGCATTAAAACCTTCATTTTTGCAGTCCCACACCCTTCAGAAATTGAAGCATTTCTACACTTTCTTCTTTAGAAGACTTAATTAATTTGAGTGAAATATAGGATGTAAGTCCCATGCTTTCTTCATTAGTTGACCAGTACTGACAGATTCTGTTTACATATTTAAAACTAATGTTTGTAGGAGAAAACTCTCAAAAATGCCTGTTGGTCAATCTGTGAAGAGCATGAGAGTCAGGAGGGAACTCGCATGCTGTGGATGCACAGTAGCAGTAGCCCCAAAGTGATGCCAGTAAGACTGGAAATCTATCAGTATTAACAAGGCATTCCTATAGCTGCAATATGGGCTGGTGCCAGAGCATGCTGTGCTTAAAGGCTCTCTCATGCTCATCCAATTACCTGGTAAATCCATGGAATAGGTGACTTAGAAACCTGTACCTCGTTGATTTACAATACTGCAAAGTGCTTTTGAAAGTGCTACCACTAACATTTAAGCTGACATAAGCAAAAGATGGGCTGGAGTTCACATCCTGTTGTTTAATGAACGCAAGGCATGGTTACAAGTCTCAGGCCTGCAAGACACAGCAAGGAAGGCTGTTCATATTGAAAACAAGCAGTACAATCAGAGGTATGCAGCAATTATGAACTGCCAGCCTCCAGACTTTGCATAGCTATTCCACCAGTGTAGCTCTTCAAATTTTTAACTCAATCCTTTCAGGTGGATGAACCAGACTTGTCCCTTTCCATCAAAAATGCATGAAAATGTCATCTTTTACAGACTCCCCAAGGTGAGCAGCTCTGGTGCAGCCATGTTCTGCAGTGCAGCAGGGGATCTCAGCACACAGCAGGGGATTTCCTGAGCCACGGAAACCCCAGGGGGTTTCTGAGTCTGACCAGGAGCTGCCAGTTCATGGAAGAGTGGGTGATGAGGTGTGGGCAGGGCCAGGAGAGATAGTGACAAGGAGAGATCCTACAAGGATCTTCATGATCTATGGCGGTGGTGACCGATGCCTCACCCAGACAGAGCTGCAGCGGGAAGGGACAGCAGTGTGAACCTCAGATTCAGACTGGGAAGTGCCTGGACCATTCTCCTAGGGCAGGGACAGGCAGAAAACTTGTGTAGCATCAGGAAGGCTGAGAAGCAATTAGATAGCTGGTTCCAAGCACAGTCTGCAGTGAACACACAGCCAATAGACGAGCAGCCAAAAGCTCTCCCACCAGCACAAAGAGGAGGGAGGCAGGCAATAATGCAGCAGAATGGATACTTGCAAAAGCAAGGACCTGTAGCAGACAGAGACTTCTCCCAAAGCCTGAGGTGCCCTCATTGAACCACTTCACTGCTCTGCAGACTGCAGAAGAAAGAGTCGTTACCTTAGGAGAGGAAGAGTCCTGGGAGGGGCTCATAAATGGACTGGAGCACCTCTCCTATCCAGACAGGCTGAGAGAGTTCAGATTGTTCAGCCTGAAGAAGAGAAGCCTCCAGGGAGACCGTATAGCACCTTCCAGTATCTAAAGGGACTAAAACAGAGAGCTGGAGAAGAATTTTTTATGAGGGCATGTAGTGATGGGACAAGTGTGAGTGGCTTTAAACTGAAAGAGGGTAGATCTAGGTTAGATATTAGGAAGAAATTCTTTACTGTGAGGATGGTGAGGCATTGGAATAGGTTGTCCAAAGAAGTTGTGGATGCCTCATCCCTAGAAGTGTTCCAAGTCAGGCTGGATGGGGGTTTGGCCTAATGGAAGGTGGTCTTTAAGGTCCCTTCCTATTCAAACTCTTCTATGATTCTACTGTGTGGGAAAAAAAAAAATCTTTAAATCATATGTTCTGTTCTTTGACTCTGTCTTCTGACTGGAGCTTTAGCCACTAGAGCAGCACAGACCTTAAACAGGTAAAAAATCAATCCCCTATTTAGCCATTCCCAAGTTTTTCTCCTCTTATAAACGGTTGAAGTTGCTGAATTTTCAAAGACTTTCTAGTGTTACAGTCAGTTAGAATTCAACCCATGTTATCTTTTAATTTGCACGTATCTGGCACGTAGTCCTCTTCAACCAGGCCCGTGTGAATAAGCACTTAGTGGTGATTCATCCATTGAAGTGCAGCAGGCCACTCCACTTCCCCTCAAAACTCATGCATTTTTACTATTGCATGAGTATCTGTACTTGAGGAAAAATGGAGTCTATGAAGTAAGAATCAAACACATTACCATATGCTCTTCAAAAAGTTAATATAGTTGAAAAAGAAATCCACGGTTTGGTCTGGCTTCTCTAAACAGAATGCCTTTTGGTTTTGTGTGCCAGAAACTAACTAACTTCTGACATCAATGGATATTGATATCAGTCTGCACTATAGTGGCTCTATTCTACAGTTAACTATGAATTGTGAATGAAACATCACCTTTGTGTCACTGAACCATTTACCTTGCTCATTCCTTTCTTTAGACTTTTTCCCTCTCTGCAGTTCTTTGTGGTAACTCTTTCTTTTCCAGATCATGCAGAGATGATGTAGAAAGAAGTGGGCTCTTGCCCAAGAGTGAAAAGAACTATTTAAAGGTGTTTTATTGAATGCTACACAGAGAAAATCGCTGATTTCTTCATTTGCAACAGGGAGAGCATTAAAAAATCAGTGCATCTTACTGTTCTGTGATTTAAATCTTATGCAGTGCAGGATATAAGATAAAGAGAATTAATTAATAAGCACAAACATTTCCCGAGAGACAACAAGGAGAAGGATATCAAGAGACTTGGGCTAAATCTGTGATTTTGTGTCTTTAAGGCTTTAAGCTAACACTCTTGGCAGGTTAAAGCCAAGTTTATTTCCAGTTGAACTAAAATAAGAAAACTCTTCTTATAAATCGAAGTGAAAGTCTGAGCATGGAGTTCAGAAATTAAAAATATTACTCATAAATAGAGATGAACAAATGAGAAGTAGGTGGATTTGGATGAGATTTAGGCTGACTTTTTCATTACACACAAAGGAACTCAAAAGTACCAAACAGACTGACTAGACAGTGCAGAAAGACAGTACACTAAAGAAAAACAGCTTGGAGAAACAGGAAAAAAGGAAGCATTTTTTTAATCACAAAATTAATGTATTAATAGCACATTGTAAAAAAGGCACTGAGGGATATGAAGGAAAAAAACCCCAGTCTGTTAATACCAGAGATACAAGCTGGAAAAATTAGTAAAGGTAATACTACTAGCTTGATTATGAATATATATCTGAAAAGGTGATATCAAATAAAATTTGAAGAGACAAAACAGTCATTGCTTGGAATGTAAGAAAGTATGATACTATTCCAGTTAGAAAGGCTTGAGTAGGCAAAGAAAGAGCTAAAATAACACTCAGTCAGAAGTAGAATTACCCTTCTCCAGCTTTCAAATGTCTTGGAAGTACATAAGTGTGACTGCATATGGATCAATATTTTTCTTCATTCTACCTGATAAAACAGCACTCAGAATGGAAGCTTGCATCTGTTACAGACTGCCAAATGCCTTTGTAGGAAAACAAAACTTACCTACCTATAATGCAGAGTGGGAAATAGCTTCACCAGATGGCTTTAATCTGATAGACTATGCTAGAAAGTTCCTTCTGCAAACTCTAGTATTCCTTGGAATTTCTCTTTACAGTTCCTTAACTAAAATAGCATTGTTTTCAGCATGCATGAATCCTCCTCTCCCCTCCTTAAAATAAATATCTTTTATTTCAAAATATACTCCTTGTTTGAAGGTATGAAGGTAAAATACCAAGCATCTGTTTTGCATATGTATTCAGAGAAGGTTATTCCCTAGATGAACAACATTTATCTTATCTGTATATGTTATATTTATGCAGCTGCTACTAAATTAAGACCTAATTCTGATGGCTTCACTTCAAGAATTATTTTGAAGAGTTGTGAAGTGTGTGAGAGAGAAGATTTTTCAGAGAATGGAAATAACTCCTCATGTTAAGAGATCATAAGTGTATCTTGAAGGATAAAGGGTAGTTTATTATCACCTCTGAATACCTGTAGGAGAAAAAGAAAACTGGTTAAAAAGGATTCAACAGTTTAGCAAAGATGAATTAAGGCTCAAGGTCTGAGTTGGTGTGAGATGACTGCAAACTAAGAAAAACCCACCTGTTTTTCCCAGTGAGAATAACTAGGTATTGAAGGAATTCAAGGCTTATAGTGCAATTCTATTGCTGGATTTTTTAAAAATAGTGATAGGATGCCTTTCTAAAATATATGCTACTTTATCAATAACTTTTGGGTTTGTAGCAGTGCTTACTTCAGAAAAATCTCATACCATTCAGAAAATGCAAACAGATAATCACCATAGTCTCTTTGTGAATGGAACATGACCAACAGGAAAGGGCTTCCAGCAGTGAGATAGTATTTAAAGATTTCAAAATATTGTAAGGGAAACTAATCCACAAGAGTGCATGTTAGGAAGAGGTAAGGTGGACTAGATGTCAGTATGGATAGAAAGAAACAGGTTATCCCATTCTACGATTATATAAAAGATGTCATACTAATATAGTACAGTCACAATGATTGTAGATGAGGACAAACTCATGAATATTTTGGTTAAGTAAAAAGAATATCAGGTCAAGGAAAATGTTTTTCTTTTTTTAATGTGTAAAATTAAATTCTGAGGAAGAAAAAGCATTTTATTTGAAAATGTTTACATGGAGTTTTCTGATAGCTAATTGAAAACTATTTCAAGTGGTTTATGAATTATAACCTCACCAAATCCAGTCCTGTGGGACTTTGTAACAAACTGCAGCACAAATGGGCCTCCTCCCACAAGGAACAGCTCTTGTGAGTAAGAAATTCAGTCCTGGAAACAAATGAGAAGTTATTGGCATTGACAGGTGACATAAACCTGGGGGTTCTCAGTGCTTTTTAAGAGCAAAGTGAATGCAAGAGTCATTAAAGTTATGTATCCTCAGATATCCTACGGTATTTGGTGCTCTGTGGAGCGTGAAAAATGTTCCGTTCGAAAAGCATTGCACAGCTCATCAATAAAACCCTCTCAGGAAAGGGTTCCTACATAAAAGAAATTAATTCTTTTATTCTGCATCTACTTTCACTGACATAGGCAGCTATGGCAATTTATTATATTGTTTTTACTTCATCTGTTATTGTTCACTTTTGTTCTTCAAACATAAAAGAAAACCTACCTATGGAAAACAGCAAAGACTTCTTTGGCATAGTGAGTAATGGATCATGCCATGCTGCACCATATTTGTATATTGATTTTCTCTCAGGTTGATACATGAATGCAAACAGAGATTATGTGTGTAACTTTCTACTGTTAGGGCAGAAATTGAACTGGACTGGTAATCATGGATAGAAGTCCACTTATGGTATTATACATTTTACTCCCATTATGTGGCTTGATGAAACTGCATTTTGAGGGGATTTTCCAATATTATTTGTACCTTACAACGGCCAAATTAAAATTCCATTGTTTTCATTAGTTCCATATTTCAAATAATATATGAAATGATAATTCCTGTTGCAAAATGAAAGTCATTATATCTAAAGATAATAGACCTGAATATCCTGAGACCAATTCTGATGCTCATAATACCTCATAGACAAACAATATGCTACAACTTCACATGACTTTTGTGGGAGGAGAGCATTATATGCAGTAGTACAACTGGGAAGAAAGAATAGGTGCATTTTGCAGGATAGGTTGCATAATATATAAACACATAAGTACACAAAAAACCAAAACATTCTTGATCATGCCACCAAGCTTTAAAATATTTTTTTTCCAAACCTTTTCTATTTTGAATGAGTTTATAGGCAATTGTTTTCATGGACCTCCATTCATCTCCAGAGTACATTTAAAGTACTCCAAGGATATAGACACTGAAATGATTGCAGCTGAATCAAAAGTAACTGTCTTTGAAACTGTCAGTATGGCATATAAAGAATTGGTATGGGCACAAGAAATATAGTCTAGTTGGTTTCAAATGACTACATGTCACAATGAATTTAAAAGTCTTAAAAATGCATCTTTTACTTATTTAATTTCAGTTCTTTGCGACAAGTTCTAGTATACAACCTATGTATGCCAATGATACTGGCAAAAAAAGTTCAATATAAAGAAGTTAGAACTTTGAGGAAATTCAGTGGTTTTCCACATTCAATACTAAATGCCAAAATCAGAGGATGAAATAAATGTATGTGCTGGAAACATAGTCATTAACTTTTAAAAATCATGCAGTAGTTCATTTAACAAAACTGTCATTTTACAAAAATATTTTTAAAGTGCTGCTTGCTTCAAAGAAAACAAAAGGTCAGTATCTGAGGAAGAACCAACAAAATATGTAAATTGTTTTATGGTGATGAAAAAGATTGATGGCTTCAAGTAAAAATGTGTTTCACAATATTATATTCTTGCTATTATACAAGGAAACAAACCCAGCTGAATGTATTGCGGTTCTGCCTAGGTGGGAAGAAGTCTTGGTCTGACTTGACTTTAAAAAATCTCTTGCCTTCAGACAGTCTAGGATCTGGCCTTTGCTATTTACACGCTAATCTGTCAATATTTGATTTTTATTATGTATGCTTATGCATATATATACTTATAATTGAACATGATTCCTACAGGCACAAACAATGCTGTTGGCATTAGCTGTTGGGGTTTTTTTCCCCTACTGTTTACTGATATAACAATTTGTCTATGATAATGGGAAACTTTAGCACTCATGGTGTGAATGCATGTCTGGAAAATTTGCTTTTCAACTGTAAGTGCTGAAAGCCAAATCTGGGCTGCACTGCTCTTGTACATGCATGCACACACATGGAAGAGTCACACATCCTGATAATGCCAAAGGCAATTATAAACTCAAATGCAGAGATCCTCGGGACACAGAAAGCTATTTTGATCTCAGTGTCTATTGCATAAGACGCTTGCCTGTGACTAGACATCTAGTCACACAGCTGCTATGGCAATACATGTAAAAAATATGCCTTTGAAGACCTGTATGTTTTGTGTAGTTAAACATTCAGCTTAAGCAGAAATGTATGTAATTGGTGCGTGTTACCACTCCCAAAAACACTTATTTGAGCTGAGGTGTAAACACCTTTCTCTGCTGTACACATGCTTCCATCCAAACACAGCATCTAGGAATCACTGTGAAAATATCTAAATGCCAAAGCAGCATAGGGAAATTTAAGACCAGCCCATAAGTGACAGCATTACTTCAGTCATTTTGTTCCTCCTTTTGGCTTGGAAGCATTTGTTCTATACTCCTATGGACAGAAGATTGAATGAAAACTGTTGTTGTATGCTGACTGACACATTTTGGAGGAGTAAGAATAAGCCTACCATTAAGTCCTCAGCATTTCTGCATTATTTATTTAGACGCTGAAGAAGATAAAGGCATTTTTAATGATCCTTTCATGAGTCTCATTCCTTCTACATTTTTCTTCAAAAGAACTACAAAATCCTCTTTTCACCCTTGTCTTTTTTTATTTCATTAATAGCTCCTTTTGGAGTCATAGTCACCTGTGAAGACATGAAGCTATTTCTTCTACCATTTTGCTGAGTTTTTACATCCTCCAGAGTTCCAACTTCCTTCATACCTGGCTGGAGACATATTAGGATAGGATACCAGCTCTGAAGACAGACTGGTTGCTGAAGTATTAACAGTAGGCAGTGTACTTTAGGTAAACAGACATTGTCCTAGATGACTGATCTGTGGCCAAACAGGTAGAAATTTTTCAGCTTACTAAGAAAGAAGGAAAACCTAGTTTGGAAATAAAATTCCTGGTAATTCAGGCAACCACATCCTTAGTCTTCAAAAGACAAGTGAAAAAGGCTATAGTTTAGCAACTGTCCATTAAATTCTACAGCAGTTCCTACTTTAAAAATTGTTATTGTTCTAAATAGTGTCCTACTTTGAAACTAGAAACTTAGGCTAATATAGGTGCTATGGGTCACAAATAGCAGTCATCTTGGTTTCATGGGAAGCATTGCTACATTATTCCTATTACTCCAGATCTGTTGCCTCAAGGTGCGCGTTTTGCTCCCACTACAGAAAACTGATCATGCTCTATTTTGCCTCAAGATATTTTTCATTATTTCAGTGAATTGATAGTCTGATCATTCAGTTAAAAGTTAGTTTGCCTTCCTGGGAATATTATTTAAGTTATTAAAAAGTAGAATTCCTCTCTGGGTTTCAAAATGAAGGTTTGGGGTGTTAGGTATTCCAGTGGTCCTCCCCTAGGCAATCACTGTGTGATTACTTATAAACCAAGTACACAGGCTTAATGATTTGCCCTTTGGAAGGAGATTGTATCCCAGGTCTTTCAGAAGAGAAGAGAGTTTCTTTGTACAGATTATTTTGTTTGTGTAGAGAAAGTCAGATGTGCATGTACCATGGCTACTGTTGTTTTATCTGTAGGCAAGTCTTTTCAGATATATAGAGAATAATTAGTTCTGGAGGGAATAACTTGAATAATAGTTTAGTAGTAGTAGTAGTAGTAGTAATAATAATAATAACAACAGCAACAATAATAATGCAGTTTGGAGTAGTGCAATGAGGAAAGTAGCCATAACATATACATGCTGGCTTTTCTGTGTCCAAAGAGAGAATCCAGGAATCTCAACAGAAGTTGCTTGGCTGAAAATTGTAATTTACAATAGCTATTAGAAAAAATCATTCACCATATGTTGCACAGAAACAGGCTTGCCTCTGAGAGACGCCACAAACTGATGCTTTCAGATGGGGCTCTGAATTTCGACAGTGGTGATTTCCTCCTCCCATGAACATTGTCAGCATTGTCTCGGAGCTACATCCTCTCTAAGCATGGTTTGAGTACTATAGGAGTACCAACAAATTCTCCTCTTACATCCACTTTGTATCACTATTACCACAGAACCAAATTGCTTGGCATATTATCTATATCAGCGTGTTCCCGTAAATTAGAGGGCAGCACAGAGGGTACAGTACATAAGTAAATATGCACAGCTGCTACCTGTATGACTGGGTCTGCCTTCTTCATCGTGAGAATTTCTGCAGGTCTCAGACACGAAAATAAGTAAGTGGCTAAATGAATGTAGGATTTCCTCTTCATTGGGTGCTTGTTATACATCTGTGGGTCCTTATTGGATACTTGGGAATTTGCAGCTTTTTGTAAAATTTTACAAAGTCACAGTTACTTTATTTATCCAGCTGAAAGGATGTCCTGCAGAAAAGGTGAAAAGTTCTTTTGCAATAAGCACTGGGGAAGGAAGAAAGGAAGGAATGAAAGAATGAAGGGAGGAACAAAAGAATGAAGGAAAAAAGGAAGGTGGAGAATGGAGGGACAAGCAGAGAAGGAGTTTTGCATCTCCTAAAGGATGAAGACATCAACTTTAACTGTGAAACAAAGGAGAAAAATAACTAAAATACCCTTAAATAGGTTAAGAAAGTTATTATATTTAAGTAAAATCATTTTAGCACCCCTGCAGAGGTTGCACTATTTAGTTCTCACATGGAATCAAGGGTTATGTTAAACTTCTTGGATGATCAGTAAGTGCCTACAATATTTTTGTCCACATCTGAGCCATTCACTCTCATTTTTTAATCACAGAAGTGGAAATATTTTTTTATACATTTACCTTCTAAAATTTACCTCTAAAACAGACAAGAAAAGCCATATACTGAACGTATCAATTTCTTTCCACTGATAATAGAAAAGAGGCTACAGTGTGCAGGTCATCTGTAGAATTTACCTTCCAGATACCTAAAATCACAGGAAATTAATTCTGCCTGAAAGACACTAAATAATTTCGTGACTAAATGGGGTGATGGACTCTCGAAGTCATGAAAGGTGCCATAATTTTCTCCCACTCTCAGTGTATCAGGTTTATTTTAGTTGAAGATCTTGGAAGCAGCAACTCTGCCTTACTTTCCTAGTGTCTTATGGTCCAGTATCTACTCCTGCTCTCAATTGGTGTGCTAGGTATCAGGATCACACTATTGAGCAGAGCAGTGACCTGTGTGGGTACTGGAATTGTGTGTATTGTATATCATTGTACACAGTGAGAAGTCTGCAGGTTGCTTGATTTTATACCATTTTCAAACAGCTTTTATACAGCAGCTAAGGAAGGGGAATGTAAAGGCTTGGCATGTTTCCTAGAGTTTTTGACTTCATTTTTTGCTCATCCTTCTACCTTAGCAGACTATGTTTGAAACACCAACACTTTCTTGAAGTTTTTCAGTTGGTTCATGTCAGTAGAAGCACTGGTTTACACCGTACCTAACTCCTTACGCCTGTTTCTATGAAATGATCTCAGTTGCTGTGGTGTTTCTTCAGTGCAGCAAAGCAGTCTAACAATAAGCCATCAGAACCTATGGTTACTAACTCACAGCAATTTCCTGGTGCCATTCCCTGCATGGAGAAAAGTGCTGGGGTTTAGTGGAATGAAAATAATCCTTAGCCTGTAGAACAACTCACAGGGCTCACTGTGTCATGATGCACTGCAATACTTTCTACTTGTAACAGCAGTGACCTTCTATTATTAAAACTCTGTCTCACAATGCCAAATACACAAGACTTCTGAAATGACTGTCCAGGTTCTTGGGGTCACACATTTTTCACTGGCACAATATTTTTCAAAATGTACACATTCATTTAACAAAGGCATTATGGAAACACAGGGTTATCAAACTCTTCCAAATATATCTGTCTCAGACTGATGAACTTAGCCCATAGGAACTTTTCCTTTTGACTCACTGTTTTAAGCTTCTTTCTCCAGTTCCCACAATCAGATTTTTATTTACCTATAACTTTGTACTTTATGATAATTCATCGATTTTACATTGCCTTCAGAGATGCTTTGGATGGAAGTTATTCTTACTGAGTGAATTTCTTTTCTATGTAATATTTAGCTATAGTCAAATTGTCCACTGTATTAAATACATTTGTTTATGTGCTGTCTGGTACTAGAAGATTAAGCTTTAATTTGCCTCAACTAATAAACCCGTTATCCCTCTACTTGGGTGAGTTTATGTACATTCCTTGGGGGATTAATCTGTATGTGCTACCAATTTCTTCATTCCTATGGTTTGCTGTAACAGGATGTAGTTACTTAGCCATTGCAAATGATGCCTTCTGTAATATCATACTCTAGAAAGTTAAGATTTATAACAAGAAGCCATATAATTATTAGCCTAATTATTATTAGGCCAATTCTGATGTAGTCAGACAAAACCCCATAAAAATTCTCTGTCATATAAACTCTTCTTCACATCTGAAATGTAAGCAACATACTTCAAACGAAGCACAGAAAATGGTCACAGTTTAGTTTTGTTACTGTTAATCATTGTGACTGAGAGAAAAGGATAGTTAACATCTATGGAGCTGAGGGAGTTGTTAGTAAGAACAGAGGTGATAAGGTCAGTAGCCTCTCGTGAGGAGAGAGGAACAGATTATTATTCCCTGTGGAGTCACAAGGGTTAGCAGAAAAAAATCATATAATGTTACTGCAAAAAAAATCATATAATGTGAGATAAACTAGCCTTCTTACTGATTTTATGGTTTTTACTATCCAATAGAATAATAAACTTTATACCCAGACTGACTTTCTGAAGATTTACAGATACTAAAAAAGGCCACAACTGTTTCAGAATGGAGGAATGCTGACAAAAAGAGTCTATCACCAGCATTGAGGTTCTAGTGTCTGTAAATGACTTCTTATTAAAGGCATATTCATGTGCATACTAGACTTGCCATAAAGACCCCTACTTTCTGATTCATATCTCAAAAGAAGATAACAGAAGTCACTCAAACCTTAAATTAGGGCATGGAAGACACAGCCCGCAGAAGGAAGGATTTTGTGTGCCTTGGTTACAGAATATGGTGAATGAGAATATCTTCATGTTTGTGGTCATGAAGCCATCCAGAAACATCTAGTCTGGAAATTCAAGATGCCTTTCAAAACTTTACTCATCCAAAATGTTTACTGACAGGCTCTGTCTGTCCAAATAGGTAATTTCTACAGAGACCTAAAACTTAAGGAAATTAGAATGACACAGTTTACTTAAATTTCACGTGTACATTACGGCAAAGAATCTGTTGCAACACTAAAAAATATTTCATATGCAGTGTTTTTATGAAGCTTTAAATATTATCAGGTCAGTGAGCAACTGTCAATTTATTTTTTGTGTTATTGTTGCAGGTGATTATGTAGTCATGACGATATACTTCGACTTAAGTAGAAGAATGGGATACTTTACTATTCAAACATACATTCCCTGTATATTAACAGTTGTTCTTTCCTGGGTATCCTTTTGGATCAAAAAAGATGCCACACCAGCAAGAACAGCATTAGGTAAGTTGTTAATATTTCCCTTTTCTTCTGTCTTTGTGATGTTCCTATACAACCATTTGAAAATGTAAACTTCCTTTCAGAGAGACCACTGTACACTTGGGATTATTGCTACTACATCTCACAGACCCAGATCTACTTACCACTGAAACCTCTGGTTCTCTTCCTATAACAGGAAGAAATTAAAAAATTAAAAGTATACCAGTTTGATCCTTTGGATGACACTGCCACCTATTTTGCATAAATCTCTTGAATTAATATCTGTCTCCTTGTTCTCACTATGATATCTTAATGACATTTTTGAGGAATTAATTAATTGCACTGCTGGTTCCTTCCCTTCTGAAATTCTCCCCCACAGGGAATTGTGTCTTAGATATACACAGAAAACTGTGGGATATAATAGCATTAACTCATGCAAAATGTTTTAGCTTGTATGCTTGAAGTTAGGCTCCACACTGGGTATATTGATATTTTTCATAGATTGTGGAGATTTATGGTGGTTTAAGTTTTCCAGAAGCCTGATTATGTCAGGACCAGCCTGTGCATTTTGGCAATGTGCTTTAGAAATGTTGACTTAGACACTTAGAAATTTATTCTCATATCTAAGGAAAACCTGCAGGTTTTGCCAGCATGAGGGATACAAGGCTATATAACTGCCAGTTATAGGTATACATCAGAACCAAAGGAGAAACAACATCTTAGTTCAGGTTGTGGTTGCCAGGTCTGCCTGTACAAACTGATTCAGAAATCTACCAGTCTAGGAAAAAAGCAGAGGCACGTCTGTTTTCAAGGACAGATGTTACCATTCCAAGCTATTTATTGCATCCTTCTGCTGGAGTTTGTTACCAGGTGGATCCATTTTTCTGAAGTTATTTTACAGGAAGGGAGTATTCAGTCCTCGCTTCTTTCATGTGAGTGCCAAAGTTACACCGTGGCTCCAGCAGCAGTGGACCCTAAGACTGACAGCTACTCTGTGACATCCAGGACAGCAGAAAGACCACAGAGCAGCTGTGCAACTGCCTGTTTCTGGCTGTGTAAACTTGCTTCTGATAGCCAGAAAATCAAGCAATAGGTCTTCAATGTACTTCTTTGCTGAACTCCGTTCTTCTTCAATTGGGTTACTCGGCAGATAAGGAGAGACTAACCATGCTCCCTTTTTTTTACACAGGGAGTCTGAAGACCCATGCATGGGCAGTCACAGAGCATCCATTTGGGTTATCCTTCTTAATGCATAAGAGAAGAGAGACAAAAGACATCTAACAGTTTGCATTACTGATTTGCCATAAGCAGAGTTCATATCCTGTTCCTGACTGTGATTCCCCACACCATACAGCTCAGTTTTCCAATTAATTAGACAGAAGTAGGTTAGGTCACGAGTTTAACTACAGTGTGACTCTCCCTGCTTCACCCCCTCAGCCAGCAAGAAGTTCAGACAAAAAATGTATTCAGATGTAGTCATGAATTTGGAGTAAGAACATAAAAATGAGACGTTCCAAGGCTATATTCAGTAGATATAGTGACTCAGTACTAAATCTCCTAGGCTAAAATATAACTGTTCTACAAATGAATTCAAGTAACAGATAAATAATATATACATGGGTCACTTTTTGTGCACAGTGTGCTATTGTTTCCAAATTAGCAGTGGGCTGTTGATTCCTGGGATGCAGTAAGCAGATCTTCCTATTTTACTGTAGGCCTGCTTGTATAATGCAACTTATAAATCTATCTGAGCAACACCACACATTCACTTTTGGATAGTGGCACATGTGAGTAATACAGCCAAAGGCAAAGTGCTACAATTTTCCTACTAATTAGTTGAAATTAATTATTGACTCTGTGCACCAAACCTTATCCAAGTATAGCTGCATTAATGTAAAGGGCTAGCACCAGGGAAATATTTCACTCTCTGAAATTAATGAATAATTCCTAAGCTATTGGCAACTACTCACGGTTATATGAAGGACAGGTTTTACTTTCTGAATAATGATAAGTAATAAACTACTTCTGTGCTAGGGAAAAGAATTCATTGGGGTATGGGACCATAAGTATCCTTTAAGCAGTACTGTCCAGAATTATCAAAGTGCTCTTCAAAAACTTGGCATCATAGTCCCCTTTTCACATGCACTTTGAGGCACTGAGGTCCAGAGTGGCAAAGAGACTAACTCCAGGCTACATGAAGATTCAGTAAGAAAATGAAAGTAAAATCTGAAAGTAAAATGTTGGATGAGAACTGTGTTTTGTGATCCCAGGTTATTCTGCTCTTTATTCAAAGACAGGAGGAAAAGAAAAGGCTCCCTTCACTATCTGCCTGTCTCTAGTAATCAAAAAGATCTTCTCACGATGTTCATAGAGAAGAACAGCCAACAAGTGTCTGAAAAAAAGTTATGAACTGGAAAAGAATGGGTTGTTTTCCTTGAGGATGAATGGAATTAAGCTAAACTGAAGCTTTCATCCCAGTTTCCCTCTACTTTTCAAGTTGGATATAAAGTGTAATAGGACCAGGAAGTTAATACAGAGCAACTTTAAACTGCAGTTTAAAAATGTTTTGGTGCAGTATGTATACCTGCATCATTCGGCCTCCCAGACAGTAGCTTTTGTTTTATCAAATAGCATCTTTGGTATGGAATTTACTCAGAGAATAAAATTGTAGTCATACAAAAACTTGTAAACTCACACTTACACTTTCTACCTGAAAATTCTGATGCCAGGTTGCTTTAAAGCTGTCCTTGGATGATATTAAAATTCTGTTGAAGTAGACAGTTCATGAGCACTGTGAATTTCAATAACAGATGCAAAGCTCGCTTTGCCATACGTGACTTTACAAAGTGAGAGACTTACCAATTTCATCTGGCAAGGTTTATTGCATTTGAAATCACTCAACAAACTGAATTTTCTTAGCATGAGAGATAAAATGAGCTAAGGGTATGGAATCTAGATATTATATCTGAAAATAATGGTGCTGTATTTTATTCACACATACATATCTATATTCTGACTTGTAAATGTACAGGAATACAAAACTGTATCATCTGGTGCACCTTCTTTCCCTTTCTTCTCTGTATGTAACCCCATGAACTCATTTTAATATTTTAAAATTTGGGCTAGTGTGCTAGATATAAAACTGATACACTAGATAGAGTTTTCACTATTTCAAAAACTCAGTGTTTGTTAATGGTGTGAGCTGGAATCCAGTCTCAAGCATGATTTGAGTCAGTGTTTCATTCAGGCTTAAGGCATGGATATAGAATGCAGGCTGAGTTGAGGACTGAAATACTTAAGCACAGAGGCTAATGGTAATTATTTTTTCACTTCTCTGCCTTTCTGTCCATGGTCACTTTGGAAGCTGGCCATAATTACAGATACCTGCACAAATAATGCAAAATTATATCTCCATTTCAGTAAAAATTGAGGAAAAATATTCCACTGTCAATGCAACATTCAGAAATACTGCAGACCTTTCGGAAAATGTTTTCGAGCACTGTAAGCTTTTTTCTCCCTTTTTTTTTCTTTTTAGCCTTTTAATAAAAACTGTCCTATCAGTGGATGAGTGAGAAATAAAAGCTTTCATTTGAGTGCAAGTAAACAGGACACTGTATATTGTACTGGAAGAACCCAGTGGGTTTTGAGGAATTTTTGAAAGGTAGTAAAATACCTGAAGACAGGTGCATGTACATGTGGCTCTGAAAAGGACAAATTTGCTTTAGAAATCTAAATGTGGGTTAGAAAGTCTTAAAGAAGTTAATTTTATATTATAGAGTATGTCATGCTCTGGATGCAGGTCTTTAGAAGCTGGTGACTCCCAAGGTCATACAGAAAGACTAACAGCCTACAGTCAGTAAGGGCCGAATCAAGGGCAGTGAGTGAACCTTTGCAGCTGTCTACCATGATGAATGCCTAAGCATGGTCTTTGTCTCTGGAGCTTTTTCAAAGCATCAGCTAGCTACAGAACTGATGCTGAGGGGTCTGGAGAGGTTGCTGGATCGTGGCAGCCACATCTGCTGATTTTGGGAGGTGGCACAGGTGTCAGTAAATGGAAATATTTTCCCAAGAGCTTTTAGAGGTTCAAGGTACACACACAGTCCATACTTCCCTCTTCCTGTCAGCATTGCTTTAATCTTGATTACTGATTTGTGGTTTTTTTCAGAAAATTATTGCTAGTTTGTTTCTAGGTAAGGGATATTTAAGGAATTCAATTACTTATTATTCATTGTAGAAGAAGGTTGAGACCTGGGCAGTAATCTGCCTTCGGCTTTTCCAGGGAATTTCTGTTGATTTAAATGGAGAGGGTTATTCTTGTGAATCACTGTAGCTTCTATCAAATGTTACAAATCAGAGAGGGACAATCCTTCATAAAGAGAAAGTACTCAAAAGTAATCCACAGGTACTTCTTTCTCTCCAGAGTGCTCTTTGTGAGAAGTAATTTTACTATAAGGCATAATTTCATTCAGCCCTTGACATTTCAAACACTGTGCACCATTGTGAAGTATCACTTTAACTATAAAAAAGAAAGATTACCTTATGGTTATGTTGTTTGTAAAGCAGGTTTTCTCTTGAGATGTATTTGAGTGAGAGCTTTATATTTTTTCCCAAGTCATTGAGAAATTTTATTTTTTTTCTATCAGAAGACTCACAGTTCACAACAAATGATTTAAAGTATCAGTCCAAGCTGGGAACGAAAAGACTTCTGTTCCTCAGGAATCAAGAGAAAAATATATTAATTACTGGAACTTAAATATCTGACATGACATAGATTTAATTCTAGGACTGATTTTATTGTTTTAGATATTTCACACTAATTAATTCCCATTATATTCATTATTACTAAATCAATCTAAGAAGTGATGCTTTGTATGAATTAAAAAGGCTATTTCCATTAATGTTACATCTGAAGTTTGTATGAGAGTCTTACTCAGACTGAGCAAGTGACATTCAGTTCTCTTACTCAGAAGGAAAATAGCAGTGGAGGTCTCCCAAGGAAGCAGTGGTGTGAAAACATACTTCCAAAATTCATGGTCTGAACTTTGAAGCAAAATTTCTGTTGTTTTCTCCTTCCACCTCTTTTTCTTTTTTGAGTACAAGATTTTTCATGAGAGCAATACTACTGTGGAATAGAACGTATTTACTCCATTGCTTTCTAGATTTCTTTTTTTTTTGTCTTTTCTGGGTTTAGTATCTTTTCTGCTTTATAATTTTCTTCAAAAAGTTCATTCTCTCCTTCTCCCTCACCCCCATGTCCAATCTCACTGGGATCAGGGAAAGGACAAGATGAAGAAGAGCGTATTGAGAGGCATTTGAATGTCACTTTTGCAAAGATGAAAATAAACTAAGCAAATCTTCATTTACAAAATAGCTCTACTGATGTTATTTCCTCTTATTTCTTAATACTACTAAAGGAAATTAATTAATTACTTGGGTACCTGGATTTGTTTAGTGTGTTTATTCCCCAAAGATTGTTCTGTGATATGGATAAATGATGTTGCATACAATTAAATCAAGTTTCTCTCTGCAGGCATCACTACAGTATTGACCATGACAACTTTGAGTACCATTGCAAGAAAGTCGTTACCCCGCGTCTCCTACGTCACCGCTATGGATCTGTTTGTGACTGTATGCTTTCTATTTGTCTTTGCTGCTCTGATGGAGTATGCTACGCTCAACTACTACTCAAGTTGCAGGAAACCAAGCTGTACGAAGAAGAAAAAGTCGGTAAGATGGGAGCATTTAAATTTCTTTTCATATGCAGCTCAGAGAGCAGATAATCATTCATTGGTAGCCTGTAATGCCATGACACTGCACTCCTCCGAGATTTTCCCGGTTCCTGGTGTGATCTGCCCTGAAAGCCGATGGAAGAGTTACCTGCAGTAACAGTAGAAGCAGTTATGTTCCCGCTCAGTGAGGGCTGTTCCTAACAGAAGCAGCCTACTGAACATGAAGCAGCAACCCTACCTATCTGTCTTTTGTCCTCCATTTACCGTGCTGGTAAGCATAAAGGGCTCCCACTGAAACAGACTGCATAGCTTGTTATACAAATCAAGTGTGCAATATACACATCAATATATATTCAATGCATTGCTATTTCATGGTTTAGGAGGTCTAGAAATATTTACGAACTTCATAAACAGAATTTCCATGTCTCTACTGGGAACCAGCACTTGGTTTTAGCCCTGTGCACAAAGGTGCATGTTGCCAAAAAAAAAAAAAAGCAGGTCACTATACATGGGCTGTATTTTTGGCTAAAATTGTAATACCCGGAAACACACAAAAGCTGTTTATTTACAATGAATTAAAACAATCATGCAAGAAGAACTGCCTAGTATATTTCATAACTGGCTATGAGAGTGAGGGGGGCAGTTTAATAGAGAAAAAAACCTCAGTGTAAACACAGAGAAGGGGGTTCTGCACTCAAGATCAGTGAACACATCTTAGTGTTCAAGGTCAGTAATTGAAGATGTTGGATGCCATTGTGCATAATGGAGGAAATAAGAACATTTGAAGTCAGAAATCAAAGCCAAAGAAGAAAAGTGTGAAGGAGGAGGAGAGAGAAGGCTAAATTTAGGGAATAATAGGTCATGAGATAAAAAGGGAATAAATGAAGTGATACAGAAAATGATCGAATGAAGAACTAATGAAGGAAAAGCTGAAAGAAATATAAGATTAGAAAAAGCCTAGAAAGCCATGGACTTAGTCAAGCAAAACTCCATGAAACCTGTAATAGCTTTTAGTAAGAATGTGTTACACGCAAGAGGCAAAAGAGCGTTACAAAAGGAAAAGTATGAGACAATCAAAATGAACTTGCTAATGATCAGACTAAAGTTGCCATCCTTTATAAAGGCTGAATTAGAAGCTCATGAGTATCTCTGTTAGTAGAATGTATTTCCAGACATGAATGCAGATGAGGGAAGCATGCAGAATTGATGGGATTTAAATTAACACCAGAACAAATGCTCACTTAGCCATTGTTTGACAGATAAATAAATGTAATGATCTGAGTAAATATTTTACATGTATGGAAACTAGGTGTGCATTCTGCTGAGGTTTCAAGTTTTCAAGTGCACAGATTATTATGCTGAATATACAGAACACAAAGCATGAGGTCTTTTATGAACAAACGCATCGGTTCGAGGAATGCTATTGAACTCAGATGCGTATGAAGCAATCAATAGGTATGTTTTCTTCTGAATAATTATTTTGTTATCTTTATTTAAGCTACCTGATGTAAGTTTTGGTCATATGATGGTAAGTAAACTACATTTTATTTAGTGAGAGCATTGGAGGCATGAATGTGTGGTTGATATTTACTTGCACTAATTCCCGAGAAAGCTGTATTGCTATGTTATGCTTTACTCTGACTTCACTATAAATATTGTTTTGCTTTTTTGGTAAAAGGTCAGTTTGTTTTCAGCTGTGGCGGAGGAACATAGCTGCCTCTTTCTATAAGAACTTACCAAGTGATTTGAGAGGAAGAAGGGTCAAGTGTAGAACACTGTGTGTTATTTTTGCATCAGGAATTTTGTGTGTCTGCTTTATATAACACTGCAGTTTCTTATTACATTTTATAAAAAAGTAATAAGCACAAGTTATGCCATAAACTTATATGGAGTTTTAACTAAGTTTCATTGAAAATAGTTCATTTATGCATGTCTGCAAAATCTTTAGCAAGCTTGCAGCTGGATTTTCAAATAATTTAGGCACACAAGTTAAATACAGTTAGCTGTAATATATCTAGAAATGGAATGTGTACAGCAGCAATAAACTTGAAACAGAGCACAGAATAAGTGTCTGTAAGTTGTATGAAATCTGAAACTGGAATGTATGCTATAATACATACACATATAAAGCATGCAGAAACAAACAGAAGGCAAAGTTAATTAGTTGGTTGAATGTTAAGTTATGAGATAAGAACAGAGTAAGAACTAAACCACTGCTTTTTTGCATTTCTTGGTTGGGATATGCTGAAGTTTATAATTTACAACTGCTAGCTCCACGCTACTAGCCTATCTTTTACAAATAATGTTATACAACTTTTTTTTTAAAACTTCAGTTTCCTGATGTATTTGAAGACCTTGTATAGCTTTGAAAGTCTGCTCATTGAACATGAATGTTTTACAGAAAACATCGCATTTATACGCTCTCTGCTGATGTCACTCCCTTGACAGAGTTTTCTGAAAGATGAAGTTAAAAGGCCACTTTGAATGGCACTTTACTTTTTCCCGTTAAAAATAATGAGGAAAAGATACACAGTTAAAATTACATTAGGGTTTAAAAGCCTAGGATTTAATCAGTGAGTCTGATTTGCTTGGAAAGTATCTCCAGCATTTTCCAATTTCTTACTCGTTCCTTTTTTTCACCATAGGACAGATATTGAGCAGGGCCTTTTTTTTAATACATAAACAACTTCTGTGTTCAAATTATAGCTTAAATTGCTGAAAGAAGCAGTGTCTCTGGCTCTTAAGATATCATTTTTTCTTTTCCAGCCTTGTAGTGATGACACCTAAAAGGTGAAATTTACTAATCTTAGTAAATCCATGTTCAGGGAATCCCACCCCTTTTTTTAATCTGCTGGAGAACACACTTATATCTCGTCTGAAATAATGGTATTAAGCATGTTTAACACTGCATCTGAACTGCCTTGTCCAAGGCAGACCACCAGGGTGGGACTGGAGTGATGCCCATTCTGCATGCACTATTCTCCTACTAACACACCACATGCAGAACACAGTGGGGGCTATCCACCTTCTTCTGGTATCTTGTCCCCTCAAGACACCTCCTAGCTGACAGAGATTAAAACAACCAGATTAATCTCTCTGTATGATCAGGGTATTTATTTTATCTTCTGTCATGAGCAGACAGTTGATATAACAAAACAACAACAAAAATCCCCAGGCTATTGACAGATGAGAAAGTTTCCTTTGCAGAGCCAGAGCACTTATTTATCTTAACTCACCAAAATCTAACTTAGCCTTTCTTCTTTTTAACACAAATATTTTAGCCAAGCATGGAAAATTTCAGTCCCTGAGTAGGAAATTTTCATAAGACCCGCAGTAAATTTGCAATATGTGACCCAGTGGTATAGCAGAATTCCATGTATACTCTAGTGATAGGGTTTTTTCTCTTCAAAGTGCTATAGTCAAAAAAAAGATTGCTTGTGCAATAATCTCTGACCTTTTTCACCTGGCAACACATTGTAAGACTTTGAAATCAGCCACCGAGAACTTTACAAATGATAGAGAGGACCATAAGGGTGTAATTTCTGTCATCTAATCTGAGAGATACAGTCATTCACAACAAATAGATTTGCAATACTCTGCTCCTAAACTGCAATCTGCTTGGAGTCCACACCAAAATGCACCTGAGAGATTTTAGCCATTTACTTATGATGAAATGGATTGTGTCCAGAAGTAATTGACTGGATTACATAGGGCAGTTGTAAAGATGCAGTTGTCTATGTTGATGGTTCCAACACATAAGCAGAGGGGTGCCACATCAAGCATTTTTAGTGAGATGGGTAATATTACAACATGCCAAAAGATCTGTAGAAAGAAAATGAATTCAATAGAAAAATAAAAATTTTCACCGGGGCACATCAGTCGTATCACTGATGTTTTTCACATCCAGCATGAAAGTTTTCAGCTACACACTAACACCTTCAACAGGAAATGCTGAGTACTTTGTATAGTGAAGGCAAGGACCCAGAGCACCCTCCCAAGTGCAAGCAGTTGTGACTAGCTTGTTAGTGCATAGCCAGCCTGCTTCTGCAGGCAAGGCAAAGCTCAGCACAGTCACAGGGAGAGGAAAGGCACCTTAGGTAGAGAAAACTGTGCTGACAGAGCTGGTGTCTGCTTTGTCAGGGCGGTGCAAACAGGCAGCAAAGCTGATGGGACCTTTTTTAGTGATGTCAGTGGAGGAGGTGACATTTGTGAGGATGGAATGGGTGGCTTAATGAGAGGGGAGACTATTGTGAGAAAGAATCTTTCAGGGGAAAGGAAATTATGTGACAGAAAAGCTGACAAAGTGTAAATAGGGAGTACATTGAAGAAGGAGAGGTCTGTAGGTGTGAATGGTACTGTGAGGATGCATGATTATCAAAGTGTCTTATTTCTGAGCATGGTTAGTGTGATAAGCACTAAGGGGACATGTATTTTGAAATCCAGTACTGAAATGATCACTATTTGTTGCTGACCATATCTGGTTTTATAAATCATTATAAAGTTAAGAGGCAGTGAATGCATCTTTGCTAAGTGAAGGTCATTCTATAATTAAATAGAGAAGGGGGATATTTCCTTATTTTTCAGAATCCATTCTTAAATGTAGTGGCTGAAAATGTTTAAAACAACTTCAAAATAATATTCTGACAGGTAAGTGAACTCTTCAGTGTGAAAAAAATTATTACTGGGAAATACATGCTTAAGTTACTCAAGTAGAAAATACACCTAGAATTATTTAACTTGCCACTGCACAATATCTTTACAGAATTTCATCAGAAAAGGCATCTTTTGAGGGAAAGAAAGATGCTTCTTAAGTCTAGAATACTTAAATATTGACCACTTAATTCTCAGCTCCTGTGATTTTTCCTCTGACTGTTAATTTTGATCTTCATCATCCATGAAAGCTTATCAAACTGTTGTGGCATTTTTTCTCTCCTCAGAATTATTCTGTACTTGATATGAGACCACCAACTACAGTCATCACATTGAACAATGCCATGTATTGGCAAGAATTTGAAGATGCCTGTGTCTATGAATGTCTGGATGGGAAAGACTGTCAGAGCTTTTTCTGTTGTTATGAAGAGTGCAAATCAGGCTCCTGGAGGAGAGGACGAATTCACATAGACATCTTAGAACTGGACTCTTACTCCAGGGTCTTTTTTCCTACATCCTTCCTGCTGTTTAACCTGGTCTACTGGGTTGGATACCTCTATCTTTAAATGTTGCCTGTAGCGGTGAAGACTGCTGTGTTTTCTCACTGTGGATGGATGGCGAAAGTGCAGACAAAGTGAAGGACACGGTCAGTTTCATCTCAAACTATAAAGACCACATTAACCTTCACCTTCTTCATCACCATCACAGAGCCTGATGAAGAATTTTAATATGTAATTTCCTGAAAAAGAAAAACATGGAAGAATTCTCTCCTAACTGCTATA
Source organism: Pseudotriccus pelzelni (assembly GCA_035584735.1). NCBI lineage: Eukaryota > Metazoa > Chordata > Aves > Passeriformes > Tyrannidae > Pseudotriccus > Pseudotriccus pelzelni. Next base: position 83,400,882 of record JAWMRA010000001.1, on the reverse strand, counting down.
CATTTTAAGGAAAAAATTCTTACAAAATTCAGCTGAATTTGTAGTGTAAGTGATGGTTATGAACAATTATTGCATATTAGAATCTCTACTATTCTCCCTTGGCATAGAAGCTATTCACAGTTCAGGCAAAGATTAAATATATAATTTTTATTTTTCACTCCCATACTTTCTCCAAATTGCTGTCATATCTCTGAGGCTCAGAACAATGTACACTGGCACTGGCAAACAAGCCAAAGCCAACAAAACAACTCATTTTTATTTAAATTTACTTGAGCTTTATCCCATAGGTTTTGGAAAATATTTCATTAATGATCTCCTTGATACAGAGTAGAAGACAGTAGAGAAATGTCTCTAGTGGGATCAAAACATGAACATTACTTTCTGCAAAGGTCTGGGATTTGTGGAATTAGCCACTTTCCTACACATATTGATTTTAACTTACAGGTGAAAAGACAGAGTGATATGAAAGCTATTATTTTGATATAAATAAGACTTGCCTATCTCTGAGGCAGTTTTAGGCATAACTTCTACAGTTTTTCAAGCTTTTAACCGTTTTTTTTATGACTGGTTAAACACAGGATTGTCACTGATTCCTAAAGTACTCTACTTGAAGCAGGACAAGATTCCTGCTTCTTTGTGTCATTGTAGCAGGTCACAGTTGATAGCCCATGAGTAAAAATCACTATACAGTAGCACCAGGAACATGTGACTTTCTTTGGATTTCAATTTACTAAAAAGTGCACCCATGCATTCTTATTTTGTCTCTCAAAGTTGTTTTACGAAATTGAAAAGTGTGTGCCAAATGATTTTTTTTGTTCATTTAGTAAAGTTAAACACTGCAGTATTTACTCATGGCAGTTGTTCCCTGGGTCTGAGATGAAGACTGAACACTTTTTACTTGAATAGTGCATTACAGGAACTCAGTTGTGACAGTTGGATTAAACATGGAATAGTTACCATGCACTGAAAGAAGTTGTTTTCATTCTTCTCCTAACTTTTCAACTACATTTTACAGTAAAAAGTAATTTTGTATTTTTCAATCTTTTGACCATTACATTCTTGTTACCCATTCTTTCAAAAACTAGTTTTATGGTGTTAAGTTAGATGACATCTTTTAGAGATTGTCTATGTAATTGTTATTAAGCAAACAAAACAGATTCAGATTAAATAGAAATAGCTTTTCACTATTTTTGGGTGACACATAGTTACAAAAGATTGATGTTGAAACATGCCTAAGACAATAATTCTACTTCTTTTCTCTTGTGGAGACATTTTCTTTTTATATTCTCAAAAAATGTGTGTCTCTTCTACACAGGGTTTGATAAAAAGATGAATGGGGAATGTGATTGAAGAGGAGTTCCTTTTTTTCCTCATAAGCAAAACCCTGCAAACAAGCAAAAGCTAATGCAGTGGTAATTTTAAGGGAACAGAAATGCTGTCATGTTCTTTGAAACATCACTGTCAGTCATTGCTGCTGCTCTGTTCTTCCAGTGAGTTTTTAATTGAAAAAAGTCTAATACAAAAGTTAACTGTAGTTACTCAAAATCTTCTGGTTTTCACTTGTCTGAAATATCAGAGACATAGCTGGGTTTAGGTTATGGAGGGGAATCACTTCTGTGAGGACTGACAAAATTCGTAGTAGAAGCACAGAGAAGAAATATTTGGAGGCAGGATCTAAACCTTATTTTTAACAAAATCTGCCCATTCAGATGACTTCTAAGCCAACGATCACCTCCTGGTTTCAAAACGTATGTTGAAGATTTTGCTAACTGTCACTAGAAAATTACTCTGTAAAATCTATTGCTCTGTAAACCTCTGTGTCCTCCACTTGGAAGTATGGATTTTATTTAAGGATGACAGTGATATTTTAGGCAGTGCAAGAAGGTGATTGAAGTTGAATATACTGATCTCTAATTATGAATTAATCTACTCTAATAATCACCTTCAGCCATATTTTGAAATAATATTAGAAACATTCCAAGCCTAAATAAAAAAATAGAAATAGTTTTCCTTTAGGAGGCTGATCCTGTAAACCCTCTGCACAATCAAACTGCAAAATCAACTGCACAAACAATTGGTTTTGGTGTTAGCATTGAGAAAAATGACACACAATAAGGTACCTTCCAGCATTAGATCTTAAACAGTTAAAGTGAGGTTTATTTAACAATTGCATATTTGACTGAATGCCCCGAGAGTAAGTGTGTAAGTGGAACGTTCCCATTTTAGATGATGAGCATAAGGTTTTCTTACACTTCTGCTCATGGCTGCCCATGAGTGCTGCTGAAAGCATGTAGTCCCATCAGATATGTCCTTGGAAGACTGATTCTGCTAAGTCCAGTCATATTGCCTTTGTTTTCTGAGCATTTTCATAAACAGAAATTGGAAGCATATAATTCCACTTTTTTTCTGCTGTCCTAACCAAGAAAGAATCTGCAGGCACTTCTGACTTCTGCTCTTGTATTGAAAGCAGAAGATATATTCTACTGTGTCATTTATTCTGCTTTGGGGTTATGTGCAAAAAATTGATTTATATGCAAGCTAAGTGGCTGCAGGCTGGCAGGTTCCTGAATCCATTCGTCTGCTTATTGCTAGTTACTTGGTTTACTCTCACTGCCTTACTGCTCCGTGCTTTGGCAACCACTGGTAAACCTTAGAGGTCAGGGGAGATAATCTTTCTAGGCTCTGAATCTTTCAAAATGCAAGTATTCTAGAGACCTAGATGTGGTCTGCATATATCTGTATGCTCTATCATTCTGTAGTAGTAAGAATGTCCTCATTAACCCCCGGATATTCTTTTGTTTCTTTCACAAATTGAAAAAAACAAAAAAAACAAAAAAAAAACCAAACAACACTTCTCTGCACTGTCCCATATGAATTGCAATAACTGCATTTTAGAACATTCTCTTAGTGGATAATTTTATATTCAAGACTTGCATTTACTCAACTACTTTTTTTTGGTTACTTACTTCCTCACTTTATCCTTCCAAGGAAGGAAATGGAGGAAGGCAAAAACAAATGAGCGGTGAAATGAATGCATTTGGATATATATGTAAAATCACAAACCCAAATATCTTCACATTACATTCCTTCCTTGTCAAAGTTACAGAAAAGATTGTGAGGATTTTTTTTCCCGGAGGATCTAAAGTCAATCCTCTTATTCTCCTCCTTCAGTTAAAAGTTGTTCGACAGTATTTTCCTGCATTGAGGGCAGCATTTTCAAGGCAAGTATAAAAATACTGGTCTGCTTAATTCAATCTTCTCAGTTCTTCTGGCCCTCATACTGACAGCTCTATCTCTTATTCTTCCAAGAATAAGGATGTAAAAACTTGTAGCCAGTTTATGCTGTCTCCATGTCCAGCAGTAATGTGGAACTGAAGTGCACCACACACCACAAAATTTTAATGTAACTTTCTAATCAAGAAGTATGGATGCAGTTTAAAACACGTAAGCACTTTGATAACCTTCCTTCTCTTTCAGATGCTAATGTTCTGCTTAATCAACTCTTAACTGTATATTGGTATATTGTGCATACCAATAAAAATGATAAAAATTACAAAACCCAGAACTGTCTTCATAGGGACTGTGATGAGTAGTGAAGCTAAGAAAAGAGAAATAAATTATTTTTTATTGCTGCGCAGTTCTTATCTGTTGCAGTCCTTTTATTCAATTCAATCTACAGCTAATTCCAAATCATCCACCTGGAGGTTTGCACATTCATCAGCTGGAACAGCAATGACACATGAGCCTTCAGTGGATAGAAAATGATATTTTTGGAACTCCAGGCATCCTGCCAAATGACTGAGATAGCTATCTCAAACACTTCTGGAGCCCTAATGTGTCTCAGTGTCCAGCATTTCATGTTGCTGCATGAATTTGTCACAGCTCACCTTACTTGGTCATTTCATGAAAGGAAGCTTGTTTGCCTCTTTTTAACACCAAGCAATGAGGTGCAAGGGATCTCTAGAGCTTCTGACTTTGTGGGAAGGGAGACTCAATATTTTAAGACAGACAGATTTCATTAGCCTCACAGTCTGGAGGGTTGGTGTTACCTTCTAAGCTGTAAAACAAAGCACCCATTGAAAGTTGTAAAGGCTGTCCATAACAGACTGTACTCTTCCCATTGACTGTTCTTTCCCAGTTCTGATATAATGCACTAAGAAAAGACAAGCCATATCCCATAATCTTAGCTGCCTACACAGTCAGACAATTTTTTTCAAGGCATCTTCTTCTTCTTTCTCACAGTGAAATCTTGTGCCTCTTACATCAGTGCCTTTATTATTTCTTAATATTAAAGGATATACTATTTCTCATGCGAGAGTTAGAAAGAGGGACAGTGACCTTGCTGAAGTCTTCTTGAGCAACGCAGTGTGTGGCCAATATTCTAAACATCTTCAACCAAAGACTGAGCATTTGCCTACTTTTTCTTTATTTTTCTAAGCAGTCTGCAGGTTTCTTATTTCCTAAATATTAAGAAAACTGCAGTAAGATTTCAGCACTTTAGAAGAATCCTTCCTTCTTCACTCAGCAACTTCATTTCCCCAAGAGATACAGAGCATAAGCTCAAGGCTAATGTTTACCTCATCCAGGTAAATTTCAGAAGACTATTTAAAATAGGAAAAAAGCAGACTATTCATTGGGAATGCAGTTCTACAGCTGAAAGGTGAGATTCTTTTTCCTTTAGATGGCTTTCCTTTTTCTGAGTTAATTTTAGAGCTTTTCTCCCCCCACCTATACAAATGGCAAGCACAAAATTAGCTCAATTTACACTTACATACTAGAAAAAATATGGTTTCATTATTCTTATACTATATATTTTACATATAGTCCAGGAAAATTCATTATGAAGTTCAGTGCATCGGAGTTGGACATCTCTACTTTTTATCAAAACATGCATTTTGGTCTTCTGATTATTTGTTATTTATGAAGGACAAGCAGAAGATGTGGTTATGTTTATTCATATGTCTAGGAGTAGGCTTTCTCAAGGACTAAACCAGGCAAATACAGTCAGTTACTTGCCAGGTATTCAGCGATCTAGGTAATGAATGGCACTAGTCAGAGAAGACACAACAGCCTCTTTGGTGTCATAAAAGCACTCATGTAACTTTACTTGGAGCCCTGAGCTAACCTGTAGAGCCTTTTATAGGGGAACCCAGGTGTTTCCTCTTAGTGTTTAATACAGCACTTAATATTCTCCTAGTGTCTCTTTATCTTCTTGCAGCCTGTGACAGTGCTTGGGAGAGATGAAGCTTTACCGACTCAATACATGGTAAAATACAAAAAATGAAATATTCACAGTGAAGCTGATGATGGCTTGTTACTGAGACTGTGTTACGATTACAAGTTTTAAAGAAAAGACCACTAGGTCTGAGTCAAAGCCTTGCACATTAATGAAGACCATTGACCAGAACAGGCATTTAAGTTCAAATATTCTTACAAGAAAATAGAAAGAACATTGGATCATATTGTGGAGGGGTTGATTATCCATTGCTTGGCTTCAAAACTGGAGGAGACTAGGTCTGTAACTTAACTACTTAAAGTGAGATTTGTGATTTACATACTTAAAGTGAGGGCTAAAACAAGTAAATGCCAAAATTTCTAAATTGCACATTAATATAAAATGGATTAAGCGAATAATATTGATGGCATATTTTTAAAAAAAACTACTGACAAATGAGTATGGAACAGATCATGCTACTGAATCCATCCCATGCTTACAGACCACCTGGGATCCTTAAAATGCAAGTGACTACTGAGTTCATGGAAAACTGATGAAATAATTCCATCTGACAGTATTACACAGGCAACCCAGGGATGTATGCCTCTGCTAGACAGGGTGCTCCAAAGGAAAAAAATTCAGAATAAGCTTCCACAAAACAGTGTTCATCTGAACAACAGTCAGAAACCTTGTGCAGAGAGATTACAGTATGAGTCCTCCATATTCTCTTTTGCAGTGATTAAGGAGTCCTGTGACTTTATTGTCATCCACGCTCACATGCAATACCAACCTTAAATCATGGACCAACTGTGACTGTCACAAGTTGGAACACTAGCCTGGAGAGAATCTGAGACCAATTTGTGGCTGTCACAGGCTGTCATCAAACCCCATTCTAAACTCTCAGTATAATGCTCTCTAAACATTTTCTCCCATCATGACAAAACACGGATTTTTTTTTTAAAGTGAGTGCAATTTTAGGAATCACATAAATACTGCCAATTATGTGCCAAATTGAACTTTCTTATGGAACACAGACAAAATTTTAGATTTCTAATTATCTTTCCTTCCTAAGTTTTTCTTAGGGATGTGTGATCTCATTGCTATCAGTGCAGCTTGTGATGTCATAGTGAAATGAAAGTACAATTATGTGCCCAATGTGCCTTGAATAATACAGGTAGCACTAGCACCAGTATGTCATTCTAAGTTAGATAGCCATCCTAGTGATTGCCCAGACTGACCTAATCAGAAAAGTCAAACACCCATGTGTTTCATTTCCTCAACTTCACAGATGACTTTCCCTTCTTGATCACATCCATTCCAGTTTACTTTGTGTTAAGGAGTAGGGCTGTGCGTCTAGAATACTATTTATATTCGTATTTTGATCCCAACATTTGTATTTCTGGATACAAATAAATACACATTATCAGAAAATGCAAGTATTGCGTGCATGTATTGGTGGTTGTATTTTCTTATAGCAGTTGAGGGCTTAACAAAATAGAAATAGATATCTGAAAATTTGCTTAGGACAAAAGGCACAGTGTGTTACCTTTCTGATAAGGTATTCTTGAAAGGAATTTCGGGAGTCCTCAAAAATATTTTCGACAGTAAGCATGAACTCACTAAACTAAAAGATTTGAGACTGCAGTTTATCCATGGGGCTAACAAAAAATGGGAAGAATAACCTACAGAATTCAAAGAGAGGTCCAGAAATAAGCTGTGTCTTTTGCATAAACTGCTTGAATGTAAAGACTCTGCAATTCAAAACTTGTAATCAAATTTGGTTTCAAAACATTCCCAATCCCAAATTTTTCAGCACACAACAAAATTTCCTGGTAAAACTATAGTCTGCATTTTTACAAGACTGTCTTCTTGATTTATGCTCTTGAATGCAATTGAATTCCTGCCTCTGTACATTCATGAACAAAGAATTGTCAGTCTCAACCCACTCTGACTGTGAAATGCCTACTTCATTTCAGGATTCCAGTCCATAGTAACACTGGAGCTGACATCTGGGCCACAGAGAATGCAGAAACTTCCCAGATTTTTCAGGTTCCCACAGATTTTCCTGTCTGAGCTTGTTATATTTTCTGTATGTTCCTAACAGTAAGGCGTGTTTTACCAAAAGACGTTTTATTTCACAAAACCCAATTACTAGTACTGACTTGTCTACTCAAAAATAAACGTGGATTATGGACTTTCCTAACATCAGCTGACACCCGTTGTAACAGTGCTAGAAACACAGTAACCAAGCAGATGTGGTTATGCCTCACTCCCCAGGACAACTGGTAAGCATAATCGTTGCCATGACTGTTTTCCTTCCACGCATTAGTCATTAACGCATGCCATTGTCACAGTGTGAACACAATGCCAGCTCTTCTCCCTTGCGGAACTTGACCTGGAACACCAGCCATATTCTTGCAATCCTTCAGCTGAGCACGTCGGCCCTTCCAGAGGTTTAAGGTGCTCATCCTGCCAAATTCAGAAGGCTCTGATACATCTTCCAATTTAATAACATTTTCTGCCCAGTAGGCTCGACTGTGCAATAAAGTATGATGATGAATCGTGCCAATAAGTTCTGCCTTTCTGTGTTACCCTCTGTCTCACCACCACAAATCTAGTTAAGAACTGAATTACTGCTTGACAGTTTCAGTTAAAGCAAACTCAGTGTGTGAAATGGAAAATAAGCAAAGCTGAACATCAGGGAGCTATTCAGAAACTAAGGAATAAATGGAATAGACATTTTCCTACTGGCTAATATTAGAAGACCACTGTCACTTAATAGCCATAAAAAACCTCACATTTTTAAAGTTGGTTTATACATGGAAAGCACCAGTGTTAACAATGCAAAATACTTGATATATGCTAAAGCTTCACATGCAGCAATAGGTGCCAGGATTTCTTTTTATTTATTAACTTGCATGTTTTCTTATTTTTGTTGTAATTTATGTTCTTAGAGAATTCAACAGAACTGGCCAAAAAAAAAAAGAATTTTTCACGTAAGTAAAATCTGGGCAAATGGGAATTTCATCAGCCCGTCCTCTAGTTTTGGGCAACCAATGCATATCATAGACATACATTTTTACATCCTATATAGCGGCTTCAGATTCTAGATTGTCAGAAGATGGGACATATTTATAGAGCAAGTCTTAGTAACAGTGTCATAGATCATAACAGAGCTGAAAAGATACCCTTTGATAAGGTGCAGCTAGTCTTCTGCTGTCTTGCTGTTGTCAAGCAGGAGTCAAAGGGTTAGGATAAAAATAAGGCAAATCAAGAAAAAAACAAACTTTAACCCTTCTTAGGTAAATATAGAAATTCTTGCTATCCTGTGTGGGATTTTTTACCTCTAACATCTATTTTTTTCCCTCCATACCTAAATAGTACTGCCTAAGTCACGTTAGAACATTGCTGTTAGGTATTGTCACAGCAGTGAGGGCACTGAAGCCTGTGCCAGCCCTGGTACCATGGTCCTTCATGTATAATGACCAGGAGGGAAAGCAACATTGAGTCCTTTAGAGCTTAGTGTGATAGTCACCTAAAACAGACAAAGGAGAAGACCTTAAAACACACAGGAGTGGAGTCTGTGACAGTTCATCCATAAGGCATCCTCAGTGAAAGCAACTATAAATACATTAATGCATGATTAGATTTTATCCAAAAATATTAGATTTTAATACATTTTAACTGTAGGCCAAGGCACTACAGAACCCAGTAGAAACTGAATTGACGAAGTTCATATTCAGTCAAAATATTACCTTCCAAAGCCCAAGGCATTCTGTTTCCAAGATTTTTTACTACAAAATACTGTTGTTTTAAAGATACTCATGCATTTTCCTACCAGAGAAAAGTTGGTAAATATCAGGTCAAATGCTTTGATCATTATTTTTTGATAGAACTGTCCACTGAAATCAATGACAACTATAAAAGTTGTCAAAAGCAAAATTCCCATCGACTCTCCTCCTTTGTACTGGCCAATGCTAGCTGAAGTGTAAATGAGAGCTGTAATGCTTCTTAATTGATTCTACAGAGAATCTATCTCAGAATCACTCATAGGATTCATACTGCATATATGCTGTCATTAATACACATTGACAGGGCAATTGACAACTGAGTATCTTCAAATTCTGTGAACTGTAAATCACCCCTCGCTCCACTCCTGGCACTTATGGTGAGGACTAAACAGAGAGAAACCTCATGGAGTTCAGTAGGAGAGCAGACAAACCCCATGCTTTAATACAGGCTGGTAACCAGCCCACAGAGCAGCATGAGAAGCCAGTGAGGAGTGCGGCAATTGCCGGGCTGAATGCAAGGTAACCACGTGTTCTTATCACAGCTCAGGCAACTCCGTGATGGGCTGTGCTCTAGGTGTGCTCTGCAGATCAAAGGAATTGATTACTGGCCCGTGCTCAGCACTGGTGAGTATGGGGCAGTGATAAATATACTGGCTTTGGCACCTGCCTACGTCTGCCCTGCCCACAAGGTCAAGGGGGATGCTGAGAAACCAGAGCGAATCTCTTAGACAGCTTCAGGGGCCCAGAGCAGATGTACCTTGAGAAGCCAAGAAAACTGAACTCATTTGGAGCTGAGTCTAAGGGATGTTCTATGTGCAGACTACAACTACTTGAAACAGTAGCAAAGACATTGAAGCCACACTCTTAATCTCCTCTCAGCATTGCCGTAATATAGCTGGGGGAACGTTAGGGGGCTGAGGCTGGACATGTGGAATAGATTTTCCACATTGCGGTACTGCAAGAAAGGGACTGTCTGGAAAAGCTGGCGGAGCTTCCTCCAGAGAGAATTCAAGACCTACACGGATAGAGCCTGACCTAATGTTGGTGGTAGTCCCCTTCATGCATGAAGTTGAACTAGATGACCTCAAAAAACCCTCCACATTCTAATCAACATATCTATGACTCTATAAAAGGATTTTTTCACCAGTTACCTCTTCCATAAATATTCAACTAGATACTGTCATGTTTTAGGAATGGTATTTCCCAATTTAGTGCTCCTACTGAAGTCACACTGGCACTTGCTTCCCCTCCCCTCCAGCTGGAACACAAAAGGCAAAGATCATGAGTTTAGATACAGTTTATTGGAAACAGCAATGAGATAAGAAAACTAATAGAAACAGCAACCATACTAACAACAATGTGTGCAGAGAAAGGGTGACTTACACACCAAATGCTCACCTAGCCTGCTACAATGAAAAACAATGGTGGAGGGCTTCCCTCGGTCCATCACACTTTCTCATGACCAGAAAGGAATGGTCTTCTTCTCATAAGCAAGCATTCCTTTTTTTCCCACGCCTGGCAATGCAGTAAGGTGTATTGAATAACACAGTGTCTTTGCCAGAACTGCGACAACACATGGTGAACAATGACATACCTAAAACCAACATATAAACTATCTGCTTTGGCATTGCTGCTATGGTTCATTCTCTGAACAACTTGTCTTTTTATATAGCACATAAGCCATGCCAGGAATCACATTGTGCTTTCCTGGTGAGACCTCTCAATGCCATCCAGAGAAATGGATTTTTTTATGACTATGCAAAGTCCCAGTTTGAACGTGTCATTTATGTCAATGCATTTTTAATGTATGTTGCTGCCCCCGTTTTGTCAAATCAAAGAGTAATGTTTATTATGCAGCTTCTTAAAAGGAGCATCTGATACCATCTCAATCTTATTTTCCCCTTGCAAATTTGCAAATTATATTATTTCCATGTTGTGTTGAGCAGAGGAAAAGCCCTAGCTGCTTTTACTGGCAACACACAGGCTACATCTACACAAATCCAGACTGCAATAGGCAAAAGTATTAACCTTAAACATTGAAATGCATGAATGAGTAACAGGCTAAGTGTTACAGAGGTTCTAGGTGTGGTTCACCGTGTCTATAATGTGGGAAGATACTTTGGTATGTAAAACAAATAAACAAACAACACGTCTCACAACAAATTAATGCCATTTCTAGCCCTTATGCTAACGTAGATCTATACTAGATCTTCCAAAGTCATTTCAGCAACTAGTGGACAACAGATATTTTAATTTTTTTCAACCTCTTTTTATATTACATATACAAATAAAAATAACCTCTATCTGCCTATGTTTTGCAACTAATGTGCAGTGTGCATTTATATCGAAAAGGGTGGAAGAATGGGTTTTCTACAAAGTTCTTGTAAGTGGCCATGTACAACACCAGCAGTTCACAAGTGGGAGACTGTATGGATAGCTGAACACAAAAACTGAGCAGGAGGTTAAGGCATTGAATTAGTGAGCACATTTCTAGCATGTATCTTCGGCTCAAAGGTTGCCAGTGTATCTGTGTTATGTGTGTAGACATATTTGCTTAATAGAGGCATTGAACTCACTAGTTCTACAGATGTGAAACAAAGGCAGATTGAAACTGATGACCATATGAAGACAGTTCCAGTACAGGTATTAACTACACACATCTGTGGATAAACCTAATGAAACAGTCACACTTAGCTTTGTGCAAATTAGATCACAGTGCCATCTGCTATGCAGCTGATCCTAAGAAGGGAGTGGTTTACATAATTCATTCCAGAGGTACTGGAAATATCAGAGAGGAAGGCTTTTGACAGTAGGACCTCATCACACAGCACTACCTCTCAGGTGAGGCAGTAAAGGGTGGCTTCTGCACAAATAGGCTGGAGCAGAATATCTCCTAAGGGGAGTTTAATTCACAGCATGGGTTCATCTATACTGCATCTGTGTAAGATGCTGAAATGCAGCTCAGTCACACAGTGCATTCCAGAAGAGCAAAAGCCAGGAAGAGCTCAGTCTATAGGCAGTAGGCACTTGGGTGATCTGTGAAGATTGCTGCTTGCTGCAGCTCTATGTAGACAACTGGATGTGCATTTCTCCCACACCTGCCATGCGTTAGGTAAACACAGCAATGCACCACAGGCAGAAAGCAGGGTCTGCAGGTTTATGAGTGTTGAGTACTAAGGCACTGATAATTCTGGGAGGTAATCTACGTATTGACATGCTTTGTTCCCTATTCTATAGTCCCACGGGTATCATTATCACTTCAGCCCTCCCCCATCAAAAATTGAAACGCCATAACTCTTTCCATGTGTGAGAGGAGAGCTGTAAGAACGGGAAAAGAAAGTACCCTTACAAGCAATATGCTGCAGTTAGCTACCCAGGGAAAGAAAAAAAAAAAAAGAAATCACTATTTCTACATTGCAAGATCCCAGTCAAATAAAATCTTAAAGGAAAAAAAATCACAGCACAAAACAAAGTTCATCTGTCCAATTATAGGTATAAATACGATTGACTCTATCACTGGAGTTACTAATCTATGTTCTCTTTGCAGCTGATGGAGAGATACAGACAGTTCAGGAACACAAATCATCTTATTTTAAAGTAGACATCTGAAATTGAAAACATATAAACTATATTCAAACACACTTAATTTATTTTTCACCATTTATAAAGGGAGTCGGAATGGAGTCTAGCCCAGTCATAAACATTTACAATTATAGAAGATTAATCCCACCTATACTATCTCTTAAACACCAGAAACACAGAACACTGAGGAACACAGAACAAAAATAGCATAAGAAAAATATGTAAGCAATAGTGCAGCTACAAGAAGCAGAGCTAGATGTGGGGATTCTCCTGTTCTTTCTAGGACCAAGGGAAAAAATACAGTATCTGATATATTATACTGACCGCATTGCACACCTGCAGTATCATGGTGCAGGCTTCTTGCATTAGCACAAGTACAAGGAGAGTTTTTGCTCTGCTAGCATGGAGTGGTACATGAGATCACTCACTGCGCAGAGAGCTCTGGGCTTAAGAGCTCTTTCTCCAGGTCAAGTCATCTGAAAAAAAATCAGCTCAAATATTTCTAGATTTCACCACAACATGCAGCAGTTTCATACCCAAAGTTACATATATAAAGAAGAATATGGTACAGTGGTCTCGAAAAGTCCTGCTCAGTTCCCTGTAATACAGAAATTAAGTGCCCCAACTTATTTTCCAGTTATGTTCTAAATGATCTCAAGCCTTTTCTACACAGAGTGAAAATCAAAACAAGTAGGAAAACAAGATGATGTGGAACAGGAAATACCCATATTCTGAAGAAAATGCACAGCCTTATGCTTTCGATGTTACTGCGACTGGACTTGTAATGAGCTCTTCTGCATGAGGAATGCTCCAGTAGGGTGAAATGCTGCATAGTATACAGCACACCTAAGTACATATGATACCTCACAGGAACAGCTTCACAGGTTCTGTCATTTTCCTACTGTCATTTTGAAGTTCCATCATCAATCATTTCATATTGTTCTCTGCTAAATGCTGTCATAAATGTTTTTTCTTCTATCAAGACTACCCTGAGCTATACAGTCATACTGAAGTGTTCCTGCAACAGTTATTTGTATTAAAATAACTGCTAAGAATATAGATGAAGTAGGCTATGATGCAGTGTTTTAAATATCTCACTAAAATATTTGCCTATTACAAAAAATTAACAAATATGCTGAGAACCTTGTATGGATATGCAGCAGCATCCCTCTTGTCCGTTCTTCACTCATGGCACCGAAACATTGCTTTTTTAGCAAAATGAAGGTAAATGTCACAAAATGATGATATACTGTCCCTATGGCGTTAAACAGTGTGCATTTCTCAAATCCCTGCACACAGTCTCCCTTCCACAGAATAACTAACCATCACACTTTCCAGGGAGATATTCTCGATGGATAACAGGGTGTGTCTGTGTGTTGTGAATATACTGTCACATAAGAAGAACACTTGCCGAGAAGTATGGAGGCAAAATGATCAGCATGCATAGCCACAAACATGTATTCTCACATCCATACGGTCTATACCAAGAGGTAAGCTATCCCTCCTTTCTGACTAGCACTTTATCCTGTATGTGGCACAATATGAAGAATAACTCCAAGCTGGCAGAGCCATATGGATGTGAATCCTAGCTGGAATGGATTTTCATACTTCTCTCACAGACCATTCAACAGTCTTTTGACACAGACTGGCCTCTGTTCACAAATGGGGATGTGTCCATTGTTATTGGCATAACAGGGAGAATGGCTGCACTTCTGTCTGGACATAATTGCTGCAGAAATTGCATGAGACCGACAATGAATGTTGCTGCTTAAATACTGATTCAGTGTGACTCACTAGAGGCAACTTGCTCCTTTCATTAATCCTATTAAAGCTTACTTGTCAAAAGGGTGAACCTGCCATGCCTGTTCTCCAGCTCCAGTGTAATTGTTCCCCCATCCAGCTTCTGTAGAGCTGTTTTCTACTTTTGTTTGCCTCCTTTTCATAATGCAAGAAGACCATGGCACTTACTTTGACAGTCCTCTGGAGAAAAAAGAATAGGAGCTACATCCCTTTCTTTGGAAAATAGTAACACCCCTTGTTTAAGTAGTGCTCCTTGAGGATTAATATAAATAGTTTTCATGCATTTTCTGGAGGCAGTGAATTCCCCTTCCCCTTCCCCTTCCTCTTCCCCTTCCCTTCCCTTCATTACTATTTGTCCACTTGTTACATGCAATTAACCTGATAGGCAAGGGTGAGTAAGTACTTGTTTCTGTGAGCTGACAGGTTGGTAGCAGCATCAATGATGAGATGCTTGGCTGGGACAACAAAAGATACCCAGGAGTCCTACCCTTCTGCTTAGGTTCTCAAATGAAATGACTCACATGGTTAGAGCTATATAAAGCATTTTCATGGTTGTTCCTCAGCCTTATTAATGGTAAATACAAATCCAATACTTTAGTAATATCAAAATTCAATTGAAAAGAATATACTCAAAGCAGTTACTTCTCACATAAGCCCTACAAAAATTGGAAGTATTTCTGCACTTGGGGATATTTTTCAAACCAACACATGCACATTTAAGTGAGAATGTTCCTGGAAGTCAAGGGCTGTAACAGTGTCAAGAGTGCCTCTTCATTCTCTTTGATAATTTCAGATTTTTTAGTCAATAGTGCAATTTCATAATGCTGTAAAATATTGGACCTATTGTTCAGCTGAAGTGCTAAACTGAAAGGTGTTTTTCCTTCCTTCCTTGTTCTGAGACTATGAGGTTTTTAAATGTTACATTAAGACCAGAAAAATTATTCTAACCCTGTCGTTAATCCCACAGAACATTTAAATTATCGAAGTATTTTGCATATTAATAAGTGTTTAAGTGGTTTTTTAGTGCTGCATACATTATTACAGATTTAGTCATGCTTTATAATCCTGTTGTTTTAACATATAAAAAGAGAAAGGACAATATATGTCACAAAGATTCATATTACATCTAAAAGCACATCACAGCTAATGATATAGCAACATTACATATATTGCTTACCAGTAAGTTTCAAGAGGTTTTTGTTAATTTTAAACACTTTTTTTTTCATAGTGCTACGTAGTGCGATTGACTTACAAAACATCTGTGTGCTTCAGTATTCCCAGAACAGGAAGCCCTTGCAGAAGGAGCCATCTGACATTTTTACAAAAATTGTTACTGTTAACCTAACTCTGCAATAAAACCTCTCATACCCAGGGTGGCATTGCTCTCAGTTTCAGGTGGCTAAATCTTATCTAGACTTCTAACTTCCTTCCTAATTTATGAAATAAGTAAGAACAAGCTTCTTTTAAAGGTTCTACTCTTTTGTATGGATATAGCATACAAATCCTTTGCTCACATGCAAGCACCCTGTACCAATATGGCCCCTTGCCTCAGCTGCCTCAAGACAGGCACAATAGAACCTGTGTTATATCTGTCAGACCCAAGAAAACCCTAAATAACCCAGGGAGCCTCAAATTACATTAGCTACGTATGTATGAGCAACATTCACATTGTAATGAAATGCCCTGCCTTCTTCTGTCACCTCATATAAATGGAAACAAGGCAACTAGAACCAGATTCAGTGCCCAGAGAGCCCACGTTACTGCAGGACACAGGGGATGACTGTGTCCACTGAAATAAAAGCTGCAATGAGCCATGTTATTCTGTGGCATCTCCTATACCTCGGAAAAAAAATTTTTTTAGAGCGCTTGACTGAGACCATCAAGAGAAGCCAGTGATTTGAGCTCAGAAAAGGGGTTCAGTTGCAGCATTCCAGTTTCACAGGGTGGCCTTTGTCCCTGAAGAGCAAAGCTGAAAGTACAAGCTTATTGTAGGCTGGCCCATGTGCCATGGAGACCAGCCCAGGTGCAAAAGCCTTTGCTAATTACCGTATAAGGACCTTGTCACCCAAGTCACTGTGTGAATAGTACTTCCAGAAGTGGGCTTTTAGACCTCTCTATTATTCAATTACCTGTGGAACTGGGGCCATCAGGTTGGGAACCTGTGTATTTAGCAAATTGTTTTAAACTCATCACACGCAAAATGAAAATAATGCCATTTCCTTAACTCCGAAGCACTGCAAGAAACAGTACAATAAAAAGTGTGAGAAAATAAGGTAACGAGGTTCTTCTTAGTAACACAGATGAAACCTCCTTTTGTTCCTTCTGGGTGTTAAAGAAGTCCATACCATCACACATTTCATTCATCATGTTAACCACAGACTGCAATAAAAAGGAGTTAAATCTAGCACTGTTTCTTTAGGCCTAAACGATCTATGAACATAATAATGTTTAGTTGCAAACAAAAGTATTTATATGGGGGAATTGGTAGACAGCTATTTAGATGTAAATGACTTTCAGACTTGAGCTGCATGGGTTTTGCTCTGCTATTCTTTTAAACAAAAATGTCCTATTCCCTGTAAGTATCTTGATACACACTTCAAACAATCACACAGCACATGCAGTTCTTCCTCTAAAGTGCTTGGATACAATGGAAATACCAAAGAAACACCTATAAAAAATGTAATTCCAACTTCTTAGACAAGCCAAATTTTGAACCTTTATTGTGATGTAAATTTGAGTAACATTGTAATTAGTTCTGAGAAATGTATCAAAATTGTTTAATACTGAGCAGTCTTTATTTATGCATTTCATCTTTCTTATTTTATCTATTATTGCTGCTAGGACTGTTTCAAGGTTTCTGGTTGATGCCTAAGGGATCAAAATTGTCTACTTACCTCCTGAAATGTGGTCAAAAGGCTAAGGAAACCTTTGGATAGCTTAGCATTAGGGGAGCAATGGTAAAGAAGCTATAGCAGTTTTACATGTGTCAGAGGACAGTCTTTACTGGAATAAGCCACAGGTCAGGGAGACACTTTCTTGATCTTGATCAGACTTATTACAACCAACCACACTGTCCTCATCCATCTCTGAAGTCAGTCATGATCCCTTTTAAAATTCTGTATTTTCCCCTTTATACTCTTGGAAGCTGGGTACAGAGAATCACTGACTGGGTATTTTCTTCTAGTACCCACTCCAATTCACTCAAGACCACACAACCATTTGGTCTGAAAATGACCAAATTTCATTTCTGTATGAAATTCTATTGCTGACAATTCAAGACAATGCATAAACATTGGAGAAAAAAACAAACCAATGAGACTGACTAAAAGATTTAAATATGTTTAAGAGTATTGAGGTGGGATGATTGCAAAAATATCCCACATGGCCAGGTCAATTGGAGACACAATTTTGTAGACAACTAAGTTTCACTACATAAACAATAGACTAATCTTTTTAACTTATCAGTGACAAGTGAGGTGAGGGCTGTGTGGGAAGAAAGTTTGGAAGGGCAGGTTGTGCTATCCAGCATCAGCCTAGCAGGTCAGGGAAAGGGTGAATACTATCCTAGGCCACGTGAGTCTCATAAGTCTCAGGAACTTGAGAGAGAGTCCTCTAAGGCAGATCTGCAGGATGTGAGCTACCAGTGCCCAGATGCCTGCCTCTCTCTTAGAGGTTTGAGGCAAGCCTTGGGGGTCCTAAATGTATCTCTGAAAGAGGAGGCTGCTATATTCTTTTTGGCATCACAATACTGCTCCTGCCAGCACTGTTCCACCATATGAAGAACCTGCTTGCTCTGCCCTCCACTGATCCCTCCAAATGTTCTCCCAAAACCAGGTCCAGGAAATGAAGGGCTCATTTATGTCCCCTTTCCCCTACTGTGGGTGCTGGAGAGGAGCCAGAGGCTCTGTCCACAGAAATACCCTGGGAAGCACATTTTCTGTACTCCCGAGGATACTTTCCTGGCTCACTGCTGGGAAAAAACTACTACCACTACTACTACTCATACATAAGAAATTAAACTCTGGACCATCAGTCAAACTAAGAAGTTGGTTGTAGGTCAGGCTTTTACAGGAGTTTTCATTTTTCCTTTAAACTCCAAACTTCAAACTCCCTACGCCCATTCTGCTTTCTTTGCCTAGTGCAAGGCCAGGCTGGAACAGGAAGACATCATGGCACCCTTCTGTCTTCTCCCATCTCTCTCAGTCACATGCAGATTTCTGACACATATACATATATATTTATGCCTACAATTAATTCCTGTTCCAAAGGAAAAGGGCAGCTAATCAGAGGGTGTTCTGAACTCATGTGGGTATGATGTGTTCAAAAATCAGCAAAAAAACTAATCTCAAAGCAGAGTGAAAACAGGTGGAAAGTGGTATTAGTGGAACCAGCAGCCTGTGTCTATGCAGGCAGGGGCTTCCTCTTCCAGGCTGGTCCTGCTAGCCAGTCACAGTGCTGCCTGTGAATACTGGGGACATACTGGTGCCAGAAATGGTGGCCCCCTGCTGTAAAAACAGTGACAAACAAAATGCTGGTCCTTCTGCATGCAGTGGGACTGGCCTTCTTGCTATGACGTCCTTCTGGGAAGAGTGGGAGGGGCAGCTGGCAACCGATCACACGGCTGGCTGAGAGTCTGTGGGGTGTGACATATCACAGGGAGGAGACGCCAGGGGCAAAAAGAGGTGGAGTAAGCAAAGCATATGATCAGACAATGGGAAGGACTGCATTGGGGGAGGGCTGCAGATAAGTTCTGTTGGCTTCTGGATACTTGTCACTGTGTTTTCTTCGCTTAGATTTCAAACTGACTCAGTCGATCAGACCAGCTGATGAAATGATCCATGGTGCTATGGTCAGGTCCTTTTCTGCATCAGCAACACTTCTCTTCTTTTTTCATCACTAACTTTTGCCCAGTGCTACATAGAGGTCAATTATCATTTGCAGTAGGGGCAATTTCAAGTCTGATTCCTAAGGAATACTCTATTTTAGTCTTCTTTTCCTTTGTCATGAAAATTCTGCCTCAGTCAACTCTCTTAACCTTGGATTTTCTTTTGTTGCCACCAAGGGTTTCCTATGAGCAACAGACAAAGTGCTTTATTTAAGTGCATTACCTGTCTTGAAAAATCCATTATCAATAAAAAAGGTATTTGAGCAGCCTAGCTGCTCTATCTTTGGTATTAAATGTCTTATTATGAACAATGTCTATATCTGTGTTTCTTTTCTTTGAAATCTCTGCCAAGAGTTTGTAAAATACTGGTTCAAAGTAAGATATCTCTATTCACTTGAATTACTGCCTTCAATTCCACACTTCTATTGCTACTAGTGTGGTGATATCAAAATACTCCTGAAATAAAGCACTCAGGGAAAAAAAAAATAAAGGAAAGAAAGACCCAAACATTCATTTTACAATTTCTTGTGTTAACTGTCTTCATAGTCTAGGACAGAGGTTAGTAAAACTATCTAGTATTAAATGCTTTGCAATGCTACCTGAAGTAAACTTTGCTGTTGACCTTAAACATGGTCATTTAAACTATTTTTCTACCTTATTTTTTCCCAAAATTTATAATTAATTTGAAAGAGGTCACTCTGATTTTTCTTTCTAAGAATGTTTTGTAAGGGTTATTCTCATAAAGCTTGGAAAATTAAATTCTTTTCCATGAGCCCAAATTCTATAATTTTATTTGCCTTTTTTTTCATACATGTATCTTTACATCTCTGTCCTTAATTCTTGTAGAATCATAGACTGGTTTGTGTTGGAAAGAACCTTAAAGACCTTAAAGGAACCTTAGGGATCATCTAATTTCCACCTCCGTGTCATGGGCAGGGACACTTTCCACTAGACTAGCTTATTCAAAGGGCATGTCTCTCAAAGGGCTCATCCCTCAAGCTTGTCCAGGTCCCTCTGGATGGCCGTTCCTTCCTTCCAGCATGTTGACCATCACACAGGTTGCTGTTGTTGACAAACTTGCTGAGGTTGCACTCAATCCCACTGTCCATGTCACTGACAACGATGTTAAACAGTGTTGGTTCCGGTACCTATCCCTGAGGAATGCCACTCATCACTGGTCTGCACTTGGACATTGAACAGTTGACCACAACTTTAAATGTTACCATACTACCAATTTCTTATCCACCAAGTGGTCCATTATCTGGCTCAGTCTATCGTTTTTGCTGCCTCCCTTGCAGACTCAGTGTATTTTCGCTCCAAAGTTCTGGGCATATGTTGACAACACTTTTTAAATGGTCACAATCTGAGAGGAACTATTCTGAAATGCAATTCAGTTGATTGTTAATAGTAGTCATCAGAATACTTTGTAATTATTCCTGTGAGAATACTTCTATAGATTACATGAAGGGATGATTGCAGAGGAAAATAATGGCTGTCTTGAGTGCCTGTTATTTATCTGGAAAGCATTTTTTAATAAAAGAAAAGTTTCTGGCATGCATTATGTAAATGTTGCATTGTTTTCAGTCCTTTTTCTTAGCTTCTCTTCTATCCAATTTTCTAAAATACTTGCCTTTGTTTTTGAGTGCCACTACACCTAAAGATGCAGAATTCTAGCAATTTGTGGCAACTAGTGCTACCAGAGAAAGCATGACCATGTGATCTGGGAACTTGTCACACATATATTATTTGGCTTGTTTCTTACCATAAATTAAATATAAATTATTTCTTTCGTGTTTCAGTCTGGCATATTGCTGTAACTTAACCCGAGTACCACACAGTTGCTCTCTCACTACCCACCAACGGGATCAGGGAGAGAATCAGAAAGGTAAAAGCCAGAAAACTTGTGGGTTGAGATAAAGACAGTTTAAAAGAGGAAGCAAAACCTGTGCACACAAACAAAGCAAAACAAGGAATTAATTCCCTGCTTCCCATGGGCAAAGAGGTGTTCAGGCATCTTCAGGAGAACAGGCCCCCATCACGCATAACAGTTACTTGGAAAGACAAACACCATCATTCCTAACATCCCCACTTCTTCCCCCCACTTTATATACTAAGCATGATATCCTATGGTATGGAATATCCCTTTGGTCAGTTGTGATCAACTTCCTGACTGTGTTGCCTTCCAGTTACCCATGCACCCCCGGTCTGCTCTCAAGTGTGGCAGTACCAAAAGCAGAAAAGGCCTTGTCTCTGTGTAAGCAGCGCTCAGCAATAACAAAAACATCTCTATATTATCATCACTATGTTCAGCACAAATCCAAGTTGAATATGAGTCAGCAGTGCCCTGGCAGCCTGGAGGGCCAACCCTGTCCTGGGGAGCATCAGGAAAAGCATTGCCAGCCAGTTGAGGGAGGGGATCATCCTGCTCTGCTCTGCACTGGGGTGGCCTCACCTGGAATATTGTGGCAGTTTTGGGCACCTCAGTATAAGAAGGATATTAAGGTATTAGAGAGTGTTCAAAGGAGGGCAACAAAGGTGGTGAAGGGCCTTGAGGGGAAGCTGTATGAGGAGTGGCTGAGGTCACTTGGTCTGTTCAGCCTGGAGAAGACTGAGGGGAGACCTCATTGCAGTCTACAACTTCCTCATGAGGAGGAGGGGCAGACACTGATCTCTCCTCTGTGGTGACCAGTGATAGGACCCGAGGGAATAGCCTGAAGTTGTGTCTGCAGGAATTTAGGTTGGATGCTAGAAAAAAATTCTTCACCCAGAGTGTGGCTGGGCACTGGAGCAGGCTCCCCAGGAAAGTAGTCAAAGCACCAAGCCTGAGAGAATTCAAGAAGCATTTGGATGATACTGTCGTGCATATGGTGTGACTCTTGGAGATGGTCTTATGCATGTCTGAGAGTTGGAGTTGATGATCCTTTTGAGTCCCTTCCAGTGCAGCATATTCTGTGATTCTGAGATTTACTGGGGTTCACTAGACTTAAAAATTGTAAGGAAAATGTGATATTTATCCTCATATGAACGATTTGGCTTACATTCACAATTTCCACCCTGGAACACGTCATTACTGAATAAATCAGGTTTGCTTCTGCCATCAAAGAACTTAGTGAGCCTTCCTCTGGGCTAAATACTCAGCGGAGCCTGACTTATCCTTAAAACATGGGGATTTTCCAGCTACAGGCAAAGCTCCTTCACTTTCTCCTCTTTAGGAGCTCACTGTAAGCTGAACAAAGATCTATGTGTCTGTGTGCATGTGCTTGGGCCCAGGGGTAAGCCGCTGAGACTTGACCTCAGGAAAATGTGACTCTGTTCTGGTGCGATTCCTCTGAATCTTCAAAGACTCCAGCTAAACACTAAGTCCAGCAAACCTGGATTAATGGTGTGCTTGGACAGTAAACATGTAATTGAAATTATAAATTAAACCATAGTTATTTATAGTACTGTACCTGTCAGTTTTAACAGGTCAGCTTCTTTCTAAAAAGGCAAAGCAGAGCAGCGAAGAAAGGAAGCACTGATTAATTGTAGAATGAATAGAAAATTCATGCACAGCCAGTTTGCCCAAAGTCAGGTGGAGAGAGGCAGAGAGTAATGTTCAGCTTTGTTAAGCACTGAGGATAAATTTCCTAAATAGCTAGGTCACTCTTAGTCAGCAAAAAAAATCTCTACTAGCACAAGACCTGTTCATCCCTGCAGTCCTGACCTCCCAGGTATGAAAGGTGATGGTGTCCCCCAAGGTTCAATACTGGGTCCCATATTGCTTAACTTATTCAGCAGTGACTTGGCTGAAGGGGAAGGTGCCCCCTCAGCAAGTTCGCTGATGACACAAAGCTGGGAGGGGTTGCTGATATCCCAGAGTGCTGCACAGCCCTCCAGGAGGATGACTAGGGGACTGGAGCATCTCTTATGTGAGGAAAGGCTGAGGGAGCTCGGCCTGCTCAGCCTTGAGAAGAGATTTAAATGAGTGAACTATGCCTACACTG
This sequence comes from Pseudotriccus pelzelni, assembly GCA_035584735.1. Classification (NCBI taxonomy): domain Eukaryota; kingdom Metazoa; phylum Chordata; class Aves; order Passeriformes; family Tyrannidae; genus Pseudotriccus; species Pseudotriccus pelzelni. The sequence continues at coordinate 83,377,626 of JAWMRA010000001.1, read as the reverse complement.
TTTTTTCCACAGGGAGAAAAATAGTGTATTTAAGCTCTCCAAAGTGCAGGACTAACTGCTCTGTTCTAACTTGGTTTATGAGCTTTTCAAAGAGGTGCATAGCTGGGTGTCAGAATATACTGATGGCATTATGTATACAGGGTAGTAAAGTCTAGGTCTGATTGCAAGAAATTGCTGGAAAACCTTGAAACCAAGTACCTGAGGGACAGAAAAAAAAAAAAAAAGCAGATATATATAATTTAATGTAGCAAACTCACAGTAGTGTAGAAAGGGCAAATTAATTCACAAACAAAATGCTGGACTCTGAGCAGATCATTACTCTGTGGAGGATTAATAGAAATCTTTATTTAAAAATAGCATGAATTATCCAGTTTGATGGATCTGTTATCATCTGAGTCTGTGGCTAATTATTCTCTGAAGATTTTTATACTTGCTTTCTGAATATGTCCATTTTCAGCTTTAGGTTATTAGATTTTTTTCCTTTGTTTGCCTCTGTTGCCAAATATTTCTCTGCCATGTTTTTAGCTCTATGAGCAGTGACAAAAAACTGCTTTTCAAGGCCCTTGCTGAGGAGCAGACAGGACCTGAGCCCATTAGCCCTCATGAACCGCTGTAATGGCCCCTTCACCCAGCCACAGGAGTCACTCCAGTAGGAGCAGAGCAAAGAGCCACCTGAGCAGGGGCAGAGAGGAAAAGCAGAGGGAGGTGCAATTGTAAGGGGACTTTGACTGGTGGAGAATACCATGCTGCACTTTTTTCCTTAAATTCCACTGTCCCACTATGCTCATTCTGATTTCTTTGCCTGGTGCAAGCCCAGGCAGGAATGGGGAGAGATCATGGTATCCTGTATCTTCTCTTCCCTCACTCAGGCACATGATGATTTCTGACACTTTCCAGCAGCCTGTTAATGGCCCAAGAGCACAGAAACACTTTCAGCACCAGCTTGTTCCCTGTATAATGGTCTGACAGAGAGCTGTAAGTTCTCCAGCAGCCGAGGGCAAAGGGAGCTGCTTCTCCTCAAACTCTGCATGAAACTTTCCTTATAATGCAGTTTCTAATTCATGGGTCCTTTTCAGTCCTGTTGGTCAGTCCAAAAACCCTTCTGGGACTTTTCCTGCTTGTTCCCAGGCAAACTTTTTACTGAAGTTGACCTTTTGTTTTGGTTTTCAATTTCTTTCTTTACCATATAGCTTTTCAGTTGTTTCAGAAGTAGTTCCTTGTGACCAGGAAGATGTCTTTAACCAAGAAAACTCTTGCAAGGACACTGAAAAATTGGAGAGATTCTGAGAAATGGGATTAAAGCTGTTTGTAATATTTCTACTTTTATTTGCTATTTCCTTTTGCAATTTATCCAGTTTGGTAATAGATGAACCCATAGACCAGATAGCAGTACTAGCACAGACATCCTGGAATGAAGAGGAAATCACAAAGCAGAAGTCTGGTCATGAATCACTTATTTAATATCTGTAGCACTTCCTTAACAAAATTTAATGATTTGACAGGTCTAAAACAAATCCATTAATGAATAGGAAGACAGCTGTGGGACTGAGACCATTCTGAACAGGCAATATGTCATGAACCTCATGATGGTTGCAATCTTCTTCCAGTTTGTATACAATCTGTAACATGAAGAATGAATATTCCTCCCCTAGCTGAACTACAGCCTGAAAATCTGAACTACAGCCTGTAACAATATTGAAATAGACTAATGTTAAATTACCTTTTTTTTCTTTTGGGTCAAAAATGATTTTCCCAACAGTTTTACGCTCAAGATCTCAAAATAAGGAGACACGAGGAAATGGAAAATAATACATTTGCCCAGAAACTCACAGAATCTTTATTTAAGCCAGGTTTTCTTTTTAATTTTGAGTCATATATTTAATCTACCTCAAAAAGTGGGGACAAAACAGTACCTAGTACAGCATTACACTTTGAGGAGCTAAAGATCCAAATCCAGCTTGGCATCCCATGTCCATTTCAGAGCTCTTATCGGTGACATTCAGATGTATTAAAATGCTGGCCTTAATTGATTTTGGCAATGAAACAGCAGTGTTACCTACTTATGCATTACCAAATGAATATGATGAGGAATTTTAATCCAAGCAAATCATACAACAGGAATAAACAGGAGAAGAGAAAATAAAAAAAAAGTGAAAAATATAAGGAGTTTGTTTAGTGATACTGGCTGTGAATTGCTGATGTCCATCCAAAAGAGCATACAGCAGTGCTGCTGAGTTGTTGGCAATCAGGCGGAGGCAGATAAAAATAAATGAAACTTGAAGTAGAGAAATGTAAAGTAGTATATTCGCGGAGAAAAAATAATTGGCAGAGATAGAAAATTAGAAATTGCTATTTAGAAAAGAAGTAATGGAGAAAACCGAGCCTAGAGCTATAATAAATATATTAAAAATAAGCTCACACTAAATTGTCATTGCAGTGTAAATAAATGCCAATTTGTGCTGCAAATAGTAAAAAAGAATCTCTCCTAAAACAAAAGAGGTAATCATAATTCTGCTCAGTCCATCTCTGGCTGGAAGATACTTGTAATATAGTTTCATTTTATATCTCTCTATTGGGCCCTAGAGTGTAACACATAAAGTAATAACACTGTTTCTCTTTCTAAAAAGACTGACTAGTGTCATATGTATGGATATATTTATCCATATATATACACTCAGTAAGATGGCAGAAAAAAAGGCAGTGGTAGAATTGCAAGCACTTCTTTGAAAACATTCACAGATGACTGTGACAGACTGATTTTGAGGGACAGTGATATTTGTTTGCTGCAACCAGAACACTAGAACCAGTGTACTAAATCCTTGTTTAACATAAAAGCCTGTAGCAGCCAGCCAAGGAACTAGTGATGTTTAGGGTTTCTATTTAATGGTTCTGCTTCAGCGTCCCGATGAACCGAGGAGAATCAGCCAGTCAAAGATACAGTTAGCAGAACACCTCGCTATTCAGTTTTCCAGATGTGATGAGAAGGCAAACAGTAAGCTCCTGAGATTTCAGGCATTCTTCCCTGGTGGTATCTAAGATGGGACTGACAAGCTTCACAATCATGATAAGGATATCCTGCCAAAAACATTTGTGAGACACACTCAAAAATAGTATCCTGAGGTCACAAGATTATTAGACCTTGGATGGGGTTCAGTGTGCAGAGTGCAGAGGTTTGCAGATGACGACACAAGGTATCTGCTCTCTGCTTTCTCTATACTAGTCAGTCTGATCATGAAATGTGTTTGGGATCTGTTCCCAGGAGATTTCTTCCCAGGGAAGGTGCTTCTTGCTCTGAGAAATAGAGCTACCATCCCCAATATTGACTTTTTCTGGGGTTCTGTGTGCACAGCTCTTCCCTGCTGGTGCTTTGCTTGAAAGGAAGAGAAACACTGTCACCAGTAAAGGGAGTAAGGATGAGTGCAAACTCTACTTTCCCTTACCTTTGTTAGTAAAGTCCTTGTGGAGGCAGCATTACCTCCAGGGATGGGCATGGGGAGAAGAGAGAGGAAGGAGAGTTGCAGTGCATAGTGAAGATCCATCAGGTAGTATGTTACAAGTATGGGAATAGTGGTACTACCAGCAGTGTGAGATACGTGAACCCCATTATAATTTCATGCCTTTATAAATATGAGTAGGGAGGGCCATTTAAAAACCAATACCAAAAAACACATAAATTTACTTATATGGAAAACCTTTGGCAATATACGTAACTAGACTCACCATTCCCTACTGAACCTGGGGGATATAAATCTATTGCAACCCAGGTTTAATTTGCCAGGTCTTGCTTGTTTTTATTCTCTAGTCTCAAGCACACAGCTTCAGTTCATGCCACCCATGATTCTCCCGTCGCAGATTAGACTATATACTATCTGCAACTATCACAGCAAACCTGAGTCACTTTCTCTCCTCTGTAAGCAGTGACAGTGGAATCCCATCCAAAGAGCTTTCCAAAAGCAACATTGGAGTACTACACCAAATGCTCTGAAACAGGGGTGTTTTGCAGTAAGACAGGTTAAAAAAAAAAAGAAATCATGCTGCAAAAAAGGCATCCAGGTATCTACATGCCTATATCTCCTCCCACTGAAGTTCCTATTAAAAGCATAATTTCTATGCTTTGGTTGATCCAGTCAGTATTTGTACATAAAAAAACGTAGCATGGAGAGCAAAAGAAACCTGCAGTTTAAGGGAGATGAGGCATGAAATGTAAGAAACTGGAATTTTCTCCATTGCTGCAAATATATATATATATATATTTCTGGACCATTTATCTGGATCTTATCATATTGGTCTCCAGCTTGTTCTACCAAAAAAAAAAAAATAAATCTATTCAATAAAAGTAAAACAGATATGGAATAAATATTCTTCTAACAGCAGCATGACTATAAAGTCTGCCTCTATAAAAGCATGAAATACCAATGCAGTGTTAATGTAACTATTAGATAGCCATCTCATGACTCTTACCTCTAAGGTCACTTAATTTTCCAGAAGACATTTATCATTTTCTATTAATATTTAATGCATAAAGTCACAGATTTTCCTCTCTCAGCTGACTACTAAAGTTTGAGCTTCTATTTTTTTTTACTCACTGGTTTAACTTGCTTCTCCGTGCATTATTTTTTTAACACAGTAGGTTTGCAATGACAAGCAGATGAAGCATAGGGACAGTCTTTGACAAGTGATGATTTTTGCTCTTTTTGTATCCTTTTTCTCTGCTGTGAAGTGCAACCATCTGAACACAAACGGTTGCCTCTCACCTTCCTTGCAAACATTTCCAGCAGTGTCTTAAATTACATAAGTAGGCAAAATTACAACACTCTTGCCACCAAGATATCAAAGAGCCCAGTGAACTGAGCTCTAAGGTTTCAAAAGAGAGGTGCAGGCAAGGCTTTAACTGAGGTGCAGAGGTCTGACTCCCAAGTGGACATAAACACTTTTATTCAAGGTCTCACTCAAGTGCCTGAGCTGCAGAAAGAGCAAGAGTTAAATGTATCTCAGCCATTTAGTGTGATGATATTTCAGGCTGCCTTTTCATGCTAGGTGTGCTCCACATTGTGCCCCACTTGGTGGGGAATCTCTGGTCATCTTGCTTCAGGCTCCAATTTTTATCCTGAGGGCCAGCTCTGAAGTACTGCATCATGTAAATCCCGAGTATTTAAAATGCCTGAGAAGATCCAGGCTCCTTAAAATAACTTTTGTCATCATCATAATTATCAATGGATCTTTATTACTTCATTTTTACAGATCCTGTTTCCCTTTTAGATGCATGAGTTGTTTCTTTTCCTGCTTATGTCAGTGCTTGCTATAGTTTTGACATCAGAGCTGGGCTACTTGTAGACGTCCACAATGACAACCTCTTCTAAGCTAGTCACCCTGAGGTCTCTTTCTAGTCAGTGGTATGAAAAAGGGCCCTGCTGGGGCAGGATTTATCTGCCTTGTTTACATGGCTACTTTAGAAGGAAAGGAATGGCAGTCCACAAACACCCTAATACCTAGTTTAAGTGGTCACACACCCATTAGGTCAAATAAATCTCACTTCACAACATGTTCCTGGTTACTCTGTACACACATAGGCACAACACTGTGACTGCTATTTTATAAATTTAAACTCAGGATACAAAAGAATAATAATTGTTCTTCCTAAGACCATGTGCACTTAAGGTTTGCTCACATGGCTCCATCTGACCGAGTTGTGCCGCTTTGTGTAGGTGATGACATTTTCAGTGTCAGGAGAACATCCATATAATATTAGAAAATATATGATGCAAATCTGTAATAATTCAAGACTTAAGATTGTGTGAACTTACCCTTTGTTAAACAGAACTTGCAGAACAGAACTTGCTATAACAACGCCATATGTTGACTACTAAAATTAGGACTTGCATTTTATTTCTGCTCTTTTCCTCCTCTATTTCATGTCCTCACTACAAGAGCATATCCAATGTTTATTCCTTCGTAGACTGTATTTGACTTCTTATTTTATCAGACGCTAGTTTTTAATCTGTTTTCTTTTTGTCAAATGGTAATCCTTATGCTGACCACAGTAGATTGATATGAGCAAACCCTACTCTGTATATGTAGTTTCCAGAAAGCTAAAACATTATATTTTACAGTAATGATTTTATGAATGAAAAATATATCTATCATCTTCAGAACAGAGAGTTCTTTCCAAAAGAAAATGAACATGTGAAAAAGGAAAATGTGCACACATTACAGAATGAAGCTTTTTCAATGTACTTAAGAAAAATAGGTATTTTCTGCATTAAGACATAGAGGTTCTGCATTCTAGACCCATAGGATACTTTGGATTATTATTTTCAAAATGCCATTCCTTTCTTCCAAATTTAAGTGTCTGTCTGTTATTTCTGTTATGTTTAAATGATTATTCTACTTTGCAAACAGCACTTGTAACAGCAAATGGAATTTTGAGTGCAGTCATCTCAATTTTGATGCTTCAGAATTTTTGACTGTATTTACAAAATACAGCAATACTGGGCTGTATCTGTTGGCATTCCCTTTTTGCAACATAGAATAATGGAAATAATCTTTTAATAAGATAATTAACTCTCCACTGTAGCTGGTTATACTTGAATCAGCTATGTTTCTCAGGATTTTCTGGCCTAACTGAATTATTTAATTTTTAAAACCAGTAATACATGTCCCCTTTGGTACACAGAGGAGTCTGATTCTTCTAAGTAAATTATCACAAATCAGCAAATAAATAATAATTTATTTCTAGATATACCAAGGAAGAATTCTTTCCATATATGTCCAGTAAACTTCTCAGTTTTTCTAGTCAGTTTGTAAACCATGTTTGCAATCTGTGAGGTTCTGGAGATGCAACATCATCTAGGGATGCATGAGTGGATGTCCTGGTGAGGCTAGTTGCTTCTTCTCTTGTGCAGAAATTGCAAAGCCAGGATGTGTCATAGAATTCAGTTGCTTTAAACTTCTATACTTTCAGAATTGGATGCTTCCCTACGTGTGTATTGCCAAGCACCTGGTCGTTGAAATACATTTGATGTGACTGTCAAATAGATTAATTGTATACTCTTTCTAAAAGAAATTATCTTCAGAGTTTCATGTAATTAAGACAGAAAGACACTAGCCCAGGATTTCTGTAATCACAAACCATTTTTCTGATATCAGCTCTGACCCATTTGTATTAATCACTACTTCACTTATGTCCCTGAAATTATAAGCTTTTTCTATCAGATTCTGCCACTGTGTATTTATATAGTACAAAGCACTATCTTACCTCTCATCTCCACTGAGAATATTTAATAATAATATTTAACTTCAGCCCTCTAAGAGCTGGTTGACCACTTGTTCTAGTCACTCAGAACTTTTTTTGCAATTAGTGGAGTGAGTGGGTGCCTGCAGGTGGAAGTCTATTGAAGTTTGTGAGAAATTGTCTCCTGAAGGTGCCTCTGCTGACAGTGGAAGGGGGCAAAGGCTGACTGAAACTATGTGGGATACGCTGCCCACTGAATTTTGTGGGGATTTTGCAGGGAATATAGCCCAGTCTTAGGGGCTCACTGCAAATTCAAACCCGGTCTTATCGTTGATTGACAGCAAAGTCAGATACAGAATAATTTTTCAGCCACTGAAGTTTCTTGATTTCCTAGTGATCATGTCTATACTGCAGATACAGGAGCAGGAAGTCAGGACCCCAGGACCACCCACTTCAGTAGTCAAGGGCTACACATGGCATCCAAGTTCACTTTGCAAAAAGGCATAGGTCAGGAGTGAAATATTCTGCAATCCTGTGTTAAACTTTTTACAAGATCCTCATTACATACTTTGCAGAAAGCAGAGCTTGCACAAACTTCTAGCTGCCTGGGTTGATTGGCTCACACTGGGTAAGGGTGTTTTGGCTCTTTTGGTTCAATTTAGGTCTGAAGCCTGACTAAGTCCTGTTTTGGGTTTGCCTTTGGCTAGTCAGCAGTCAAATCTACAAACTGCTTGCTCACAGCTCTAATACACTGTATCTCTATTTCATGTATATCTCTCTGAGCTTTCTTCAGCTGTGCTCCTCTGCTCTATAACTGGCCATCATGACTGTGGGACTGTCATATGCACTAAGCTTTTTGTAGAAATACATAAACATGAAGCTTCATGCAATTATGATGCTGGGCTTCAGGAAGGTTACCAACCAAATTTTTTTAAACTCCTTTTCCTCCCTGCATTAAGTCAGTTCTCAAGCAATTAAGATACTTCCGGTTTCCACTACTGCAAGACCAATACTGTTCACATCACATGAGTGATTAGTCTGTTCTGAATTCCTTATTTGGTTTTGTTGGGGTTTTTGTTTGTTTACTTTTTGCTTTACTGCACTTGAAAAAACAGCAAAAAGAAGAGTTGGAGCTAGACTCATGGGGATACTTATTCCCTCACATGTCTTCTGTCTGCCCCACAGTCTCAGATAAGCCCAAGGGGTCTGCTCGTTACCTGGAGTCCAGAGAAATTGCCCATGCCTCTGTTCCCCAGAGCACCATACTTAACAAAGTTCAGGTTTCACTACTGATGAACATTAGTTCTCTACCTGAGATTTCAGTCACCACTTCAGAAAAGTTTTGCAATTGTTTAACAGTAATTGTTTAACATGAGGAGCAATTACTATGTGCAGGGATGGCTAAACTAAGAAAGTGGTATTTGCTGGTGTGTGGTTAAAAACTCACAAAGCTGAAGAGAAGAAGATGAGTACACGTGAAGCAGGAAAAGCAGCTACTGAGGTTAAAAGAGGCATTACTAGATGGAGAAAGAACTGGAAAATTCTTAAGAGCTGACAAGAGTGGCCTGTGGCCATTGTGGACTTCTTAATCCTTTGAACTAAATGAAGCAGAGTCTGCGGGAGCCTTGATATACAGCAAGTACCTGAGAGCCCAAGGAAATCTAGTGAGGTTTTGTTTATGAGAACTAAAAATCACTACTTTGTTCTGCACAGTAGTGTATGTATCCAGTGGAGCTTTTCTCTTAAAGGATAGGCTTTGTCTCAGCTGCTGACTGCTCAACTGCTCTCTACCCAAATTTATCACTTTGGCAACAGTGTGCATGCTGAAGAGTTACCGAAGCATTGGTTATGCACTCATGGTTCCCATTTTCCCTTCCCTCATTTAATTTACAAGAACCACCTGAAATAACTTGGCTCAGCTGGATCATGGTGATTTTTTCTGTCTTTTGGTGTAATGTATGGGCCTAGTCTTTTCATAAAAGTTTCCATGACAAGCACTGGCAGTGCCCCAAGTGCTGTTTAGTATTTAGCCCCTCAGTTCTCAGGATCTATTTTGTCACCCTCCAAAGCTTTCAAACCAGTGAGCTGAAGTCCATAATTCATGGTTCAAATATCTGTACCTTGACCCTCTTCTAAGAAAGGGGTGCAGCATGGAGACAGAGTGTGCTGCATAAAGAATATAGGAGATATTATGATAACATAAATTTTAAGAATAATACAGCTATCTTCTGTCACTCTGCTCGATTGGTCCACAGTGTTCATTGATTACAGAAATATTCTAAGTGGGGCAATCACAATAGGCAGACAATTTTCGTATACTGTGGATGTGTTTCTTGATAAAGTAGAAAACTGAGAATCTTCAAACTACTTAGAGTGTACATACTTTGTAAGCTGTATTTTTCCCTCATAACGTTCCTTTGTCATATGTCTGAATTAATACATACACTTTTTTTTTTCCTGGCATATACCTGAGGTGCCACAGAATGTGATCCTCCATCTTGTAACTTACAAGGCAGATTTCAGACTCAAAGAGAATTTGTTGTTCTGGTCCCAAGCTGTCACATTTCAAGTAGGCTGTTACCTGGGTTTCCAACTGTAATTTAATTTTTCTTTTCCCTCAGAGTTCAGAATCTGGGGTTAAATAAACTACAAGTTGCACAAGCTGCAAATCCTCTGGGGTTTTGCTAAGAGTTAGCTTGTGTTATGTTAGGTTATATGTTATGTTACATTATGTTATGTAATCTCATGTTATGTTATGTTATGCTTTGTTATGCTATAGCACCAGTTGAATAATATAGTTCTGCAAAGGCAATCTGTAAGTTTTCTTGATCCATGAGAATGAATTGAAAGTAAGCAATTAAATTTCATCCTAGAAGCTAGTACATTAGCATCCTGTACAAAAACCTATTTTCTTGCAACATTAAAGTAGGTAAATTCATGGGAATCAATACAGTTTCTTGAGATGCATGCAGTTATGTAATTAGCTATTATATTACATCTTTTCATCTTTCAAACACTTATTTCATTATTCAAGCCAGCTTGCATAATAGGAGGAAAATGCTAGTTTTATCCTAGGATTTCATCCTAGAAATTCTGAAGGGAAATAGAAGTGGTGTACGTCAGCTGAGAATCAGTTGAGGTGGGTATCCGAGCTGGTGACCCTAAGTTCCCATCTGAGACAGAGAGGGAAGCCTGTAGTGCTCAAGCGTGAAACTTTGAACTCAAATGTATACCTCTATAACTGCTCTGAAAATTTATACCTCTGAGTGTGCAATTTGCTTCTATAGTTGTCATGGGTTTGCAAAAGTCCCCCTCCTTGGGGATTGAAAATAGTTTGTCCGGATGAATTTCCAGACAAAGGCCAATCAGGAGTTCAGGTGACGCCTTTGCCAATTACATCTTCAAGAAGAAACGGAAG
>JAWMRA010000001.1:83335930-83366205 GCA_035584735.1 Pseudotriccus pelzelni | reverse complement strand
CACAGGTAGTCGAGGTGCCAGGAGGAGCTGTTCTTCTGTGCCAATCACCTCTGAGGCAGCTTGTACTCCTTCATAAGCTGCTAGGATCTCCTTCTCTGTTGGCGTGTAGTTGGCTTCAGATCCTCTCTAGCTTTGGCTCCAGAATCCAAGTGAGTGGCCTTGGGTGTCTCCAGGCACCTTTTGCCAGAGGGTTCGGGAAGGACCATTATCCCAGGCTGCAGAGTGTTGCAGGAACACGATGGATATGTGAGCAATTTATATTGTGTTCTGTAGTTTTATAAACTCTGCTTTAATATAGCTTTATAGATATTGTAAAGTGTACATGCCAAGATGGCTACGAGAGTCCTAACTAGAACAAAAGGAACTTTGTGCCAAGAAGAAGGCAGGGTTTGGTAAGGTAAATAATTACCTCATTCTGGCCACATACCTGTTATAAACCAATTAAAAGTGTATTTGTAATGTATGTTTACATCTGGACAGAACTCTGTAACCAATTGTATACATCTGGTCACGGGACACGGTGTGAAGACACTATAAAAAGTCACAACTTTGTTAATAAAGCGGACATTTTGGTAATCTCATAGGTTGTATGCATTATGTACCCGAGCCCCTCCGTCAATATGGAACAACAAACACTGAAAGCAATTATGATTGTGAATTTCACTGTGGGAAAACACTGAGAGAGGCAGCAATGTCTTCATCTTTTGAAGTCTCTTTTGAAGGCTTGATGATAGTTAACAGAATAGGTAAGGTTGGAAGGGAGCACAGTAGATCATCTGGTCCAACCTCCCTGCTCAAATCGGGTCATCCTAGAGCTGATTTGATGCAGCCCAGGACACGACTGGCTTTCTGGGCTGCGAGTGCACATTGCCAGATCGTGTTGAGCTCCTTATCAGCCAAGAACCCCGGGCCATTCTCCTCAGAGCTGCTCTCAATGCATTCTCTGCCAGCCTATACTTGTGCTTGGGATTACTCTGACCCACATGCAGGACCTTGCACTTGGCCCTGTTGAAATTCATGAGGTTTGCACAGACCAACCTCTCAAGCCTCTCATGTGTAGTGCCTGTGTTATTCAGATAAGGTGATCTAATGATGTCCTATGGCTTTAACTATTTATAACCGACACCGAGCTCTTGCTGATTTGGAGTCATTAATACTGTCGTACTCCAGAATTTCCCTAAACTACCAAAACTATCGCTCACACCGTGTCCTAGTCTCCCTTGCCTTGGAGAAAAAAAAAATTGATCTCTGCATCTCGGAAAGAAAAAAGAATTCAGTGGGGAAAAAAAGTAATGAATAAGAATACCCATATGCTACTAAGTTCTCCCTTGATTGATTCAGAGGTAAAAACCTGATTCTAAATCCTTTGGAATCTCTGACACCATATAAAAGATAGACTTTCAACATTTTTATCATGCACGTATAACATAAGATTTGTTACAACAAGAAAGGGTAATTATGGCATTATTAGGGGGATATGAAAAAGAATTTTTTTCCTAGGATTTGTTCTAAATTGTCCTCTTGGTTATACTGTGGCAAATACTGATTAGTTCCAACCAGTTCCTTTCTTCTGTTTTAAGGCACTGACATGAAAGCAAGTGAAAAACTTGTATATTCAGTACATAACACATACATCTATATAAACTTGGTCTACAGTAAGTTGCTAATGTTTGTATTATTTTTCTTAATACACTTCTAGAGCTTTAAAATTCTTGTCTTCTGTTGTTTGTGAGAAATATGATGTATCTTATCCTGACATTCCATCAAATATGTAAAAATTCACTAACTCAAATAATTTTTTGTCAACAGCAATATGACTGACAGCCTGCTGGTTTTTATTTATGGGGAGAAAAATTACAATAATGGAAGTTATTTTGCTTCATTTTGCTGTGGTGGAGTTGAATCTGAAATATTTAGTAGAGTTTGATAGCTGCACCTCTTGAATGAATAGTGCTTATTGTCATCCTTTGAATGAAAGAGCTGTATTTGTATCAGATTTATCACCTAATGCTGCAATACATAAGTATTTTCACAGTCAGGTTCTTACTTCCAAAAACAGAAATGCCAATAAAGGTGCTTGAAAAGCAGAAATAGGTGGTTACATCTTCTCCTGTTGCAAATAATTGTCCATATTCACCAAGAAATTCCCTGTTTCAAGTTTGCTTTTAGTATAATTTTGGTTTGCCTGGAACATCCACAAGAAGTATATTATTTGCTGAAATTCACCATCTAAGCACAAAATATTGAAGTGGTACAACTTATTAGTGAACAGCATATGGTCAGATACTGAATTTTTCACAACATAATCAACTTCAGTGATAACAATCTAAGCTGATGGCAGTCTGATCTTTTGCCAGAGGCTGGAAGAACATAATCAAGCTTCCAGGAAAGCCTCTCTTGACATTTAGGAAAAAATAGCGGGTGTTCTACAAAGCACACTTTGAATTCTATGGACAGTTCATTTATTCCAGAAAGGGTTTGAACAGAGAACTCCCCAAAAATGTGATGATAATGGTAGGAACCTTCAGACATATTAATGAGTTAATTAACTGTTCAAAATAGTGCATGTATGCTATGACTAAGCATATGACTCAACAGAAAATCAAGGTCTTGATAAAACCAGATAACAACAGACTCTTTGAATTTTTTTCCTATTCCTAACTGTTGTTGTTGCTGTTGTTGTTATTTACAAGATTTCCAAAGAGGACTGGGTGTCAAAAAGCTAAATGTGAAAAGCTGTTCCCAGAAGAGGATTTCCCTACCTGGGGACACAGAGCAATGAGATTTCCTCAGTGGGAGGAAAGTCCCTGAGGGGGAGCAGGTTCCTGCCTGCTGGCTGGCAGGCAGTGTGGAGGGACTGGGGACTGAGCAAGCCCAGACAGGAGCCAGCTGAAACTCATGCAATTCTTTACATTCCCAGTGCTACCCAGCAATGAACTGAATGGAAAGGAAGTCTGCTTTATTCCACAACTGCTACTGAAGCCTGCACTGCTGTTGAGGCCCCCAGCTCAGTAGCAATTGGGTGATTAAGCTAGGCACAAACTCCTGAAAAAAACAAGTTTTTCCTGCAGATAAGTTTGACTTCAGGTGTCAACAAATTCAGCGCCCCCAAGAGTAATGTGTCCCTGCTCCCCCCTGCAAATTTTTCACCTCACTTTGCTCTTGATCAAGTCACTGAAGTTGCCAGTCAAACGAAGCTTGAGGCAGTTTTACTTTGTAGCTCATTAGCGATGGAAATTATTGTAATCTTGGGAAAAATCATCGGTCTGAAATGTTGATTACAATATTTATTTTTTTCACCAACCAAACAGATGCTGTAAGCTGCATAAAATTGTCCTTACTTGTTTAATATAAACCAGTCATACAGGGATGTATAAAGGAGGTATCTGTTCTTTAACTTTTGTTAGTCTTAGAAGGTGCTAACCTTCATGTGAATGGGCAGAAGTGGTTCATTATCTGCAGCATGTGACCTAATATTAATGGTTAAGTAAGGAATTCTGTGTTTTTCAAATATGAATATAACAACAATATATGTTGTCTTTCATAGCTGGAAATACCACAGAGAGATGCACTAGAGTTTTGATGCAGCTCAATCTGAAGGATTTTTTCCTGTTCTGTTTGAAACATTGTACACAACCTCAAAAAGTATTTTAGTACTTTCTGGGGCTCAGGAGTCAGAGAGAAAAGCCACTTCATACAACATTTTTAATGGAGAAATGAGGCAAAGAATCCCTATCAACACAGAATTTATTTTTTTTCTAATTAAGACATTGGCCTAAATCACAGCTCACAGTCTCTCTCTCTCCTTCGTCTTAACATTTCAGCTTCCTTTGGCTCTTAATAGTTTTTATATGCTTCTAGTGTGGCATAAAGAAGGAGTACATGGTCCTGCTCCTTCCTCTAGTATGTATGCTTTTTGCCAAGACTCAGACCCAGATAAACTTCTTCAGTGTCTTGTCCTCCTCAGGAGAGACAAAACAGTGAGTCCAGTCAATTCGCTTGTCCTGTGAAACACCCAGAGGTGTTCCCTTGTGACCTGTCTTCCCTGTGACCTGTAGGGCTGTTTTATGCAGGTGCCAAAGGTAAAGGATTCACAGCCCCATATACCTTGTGATAGCAAACAGCAGCGTTATCTAAAAAGACATCAAAGAATGATGTGCCTACAGTCAGCCATAGAAACTTTGGGAGAAAAAGTGCAGAGCAAGCAACCTATTGCCATGACTGGCAGGATGCTTTCAGGATCCTGCAGCACTCAATTGACTCTTGGAGTAGATATGATTTTGCTGTTTTGACACTGTGTCACTTGAAGGTAATAGAAATATTTGAGTGATGTCACTCTGGTATGAGATCTACCTGTCACCCCCTCCTGTATTGCCAACAGCAGAAATCTTTTTGCTTCCATTTAGCAGGAGACAACTGAAACATTTCTGTAATTATTTAATAATGTACAATGTCCCTTGCATGTAGAGGAAGACTGCACAAAGTGCTGCAGATAGCTTGAGGATCATAGCATGGCTCAGATGATCCTAAATAGCCCACTGATATTTTCATTTTCTCTAAATCTATGTTTTGCCTTCCCTTTCTGTCTTTCTTTGCTAGATGATTAAGGTCAGCCACTTTTCAGCCCCAAAGGCTCAAAACAATGTTTCTGCTATTGTGCAGTTAATGTTTGGGGTTTTTTTCAGTTCATTGACTTTGTTTTTTGGATTTTATTGCACTATTAATACTCCCCCTGCCACAGCAGACTAGACGTGCTAAGTCTGTGGACAAAATCTTTTTCTTCTATCTAGGAGATAATAAAAAAATGAAGACATTCTTTCTATTGTCTTCTGTCCAGAACAGATTACTCCAAGTAGGTGTTGATGATGAGAAATTTTAACCAAATACAGAAATTTCTGAAAGGTGATGTGCATCATTTTGTCAGGATAAGGATTGTCAGATTTTCTTTTTAAGCAATCTTGGGTTTTGTAGCTGAAATTAACAGATCCATTGAGGAAAAAAAATAGATTTCCTAGGTTTTGCTGAGAGTTCTTCTTTTTTATTCCTCAACAATTTGAGGAATTCCTCACCATGAAGAGGTAGTGTAACCACAAGAGTTTGCCCTGGATGGTCACACTATTGTATACCTGCAGTAACTTGCAATCCTTTTCTCAGTTTTGACAAGTAGTTAAAAAAACCAATACAGCAACATTAAGAATCAGCCAGTTGGGCTTTTTAACTGTTCCTTAAAACACATAAGGTGTGCAAGCAGGGAGGAGATCACTAGAAGTCAGACATAGATAATCCAGAAGAGTATATTCCATTTTGCTTTTCTGATTTTTACTTAAAGGAAAAAAATAATAGTCTAGTTCAGGTGTGGTTTAAGTTCATTTTTTCCCTAAGAGCATTTTTGCAGGAAGTCTCCCAGAAACATCTATCTTTCAAGGATATGAAACAGAAAAAAACAGGACTATGATGGCAAAAATCAAAGTGAGGCAACTTGAAAGTAATCAGTAGTCAGTGTGGCAGTCTGCAGCATATAACTCACACTTCAAGATTGTTGTCTCAGCATAAACAAGCTTTCAGGGCTTTGAAAAAAGCATTTACATGAAGTTTTACTAAAGTTAGCCTGGTATTCTCTGGGACTGGTGGCTAAATAAACTGCTGCCTGTTGATTGTGCTATCACTTCAACGCGTAAAACCAATTTGGTTGCAAGCAGTCCATACGTCATTAGCATTATAAGTGTGACAAGAAAATAATTAGCTTCCAGTGTACTCTATATCTAAGTCACTGGAGCAGAAATTATCAATAAAACAGTCAATAGCAAATCATTTTGTTCCATTTTATTAATACTATTAGAATTCATGCACTTTGCAATCTGGTTTATCTGCACATCATGAGACATATTTCATGTCATGCTTACAACTTTTATCACAATGACACTGATCACATAGCTATGCAATATAGTTGACAGAGGCCACCAGCTGTCTAAATCAGTAGGTGTCTGGCAGATCACTAATTCATTACATATGTAAAATTTACAATGTGTTATGGGGTGCTTTGCTAACAGATCTGATCAGACAGAAGTCAGATGGGGGAAATGAGGGAATTTAAAAACAGGTACCAGAGGTCTTATCATATGTGACAGAATGTTGACAAAATCACAGAATGGTTTGGGTTGGAAGAGACCTTAAAAATTATCTAGTTCCAATGCCCCTGCCATGCCAAGGGCACCATCCATTACAGCAGGCTGCTCAAAACCCCATCCAACCTGGCCTTGAGCACTTCCAGGTATGGGGCATTCACAGTTTCTCTGGGCAACCTGTTTCAGAGCCTCACCACTCTCACAGTAAAGAATGTCTTCCTAATATATAATCTAAACCTATCCTTTTTCAGTTTGAAGCCATTCACTCTTGTCTTAACACTATCTGCCCTTGTCAAAATTCCCTCTCCAGCTTTCTTATAGCTTCCCTTTCGGTTCTGGAAGGCACTATACAGTCTCCCCAGTGCCTTTTCTTCTGCAGTCTAAACAGCCCCAGCTCTCTCAACCTGTCTTCATAAATGAGGTGTTCCAGCCCTCTGATCATTTTTGTGACCCTCCTCTGGACTCATTTTAACAGGTCCACCTTCTTCTTATGTTGGGGGTTTCAGGGCTGGACGCAGAACTCCAGGTGGGATCTCATGACAGCAGAGCAGAAGGGGCAGAATCACCTCCCTGGACCTGCTGGCCACACTGCTATTGATGCAGCCCAGAATACGACTGGCTTTCTGGTCTGCAAGTGCACATTGCTCCGTCACGATGAGCCTCTTGTCCACCAACTCCAAGTCCTCCTCAGGGCTGTTCTCAATCCTCTCTCGGCCCGGTATGTATTTGCCCATGGGATTGCATATGCAGGACCTTGTACTTGATCTTGTTAAACTTCATGAGGTTTGCACAG
This sequence comes from Pseudotriccus pelzelni, assembly GCA_035584735.1. Lineage (NCBI taxonomy): Eukaryota > Metazoa > Chordata > Aves > Passeriformes > Tyrannidae > Pseudotriccus > Pseudotriccus pelzelni. The sequence goes on along the minus strand of JAWMRA010000001.1, from coordinate 83,359,287 downwards.
GCCCACCTCTCAAGCCTTCTGAAGTCCCTCTGGATGTCATCCCTTCCCTTCATAGTGTCTGGAGGTCAGTGTTCCTGAGGTTGCACTCAATTCCATGGTCCACGTCACCAACAAAGGCATTCAAGCGCATTGGCCCCAATACCAAGCCTTGAGGAACACTGTTCATCACTGCTCTCCTCTTGGACATCTAGCTGTTGGCAGCAACTCCTTTAGTGTGACTGTCCATCCACTTCTTATCCACCAAGGAGTTTGTCTGTCAAATGTATGTCTCTTCAGTTTAGGAACAAGGATGTTATGCTGAACAGTGTCAAATGCTTTCCACAAGTCCAGATAGATAACACTAGTTGCTCTTCCCTTGACTACCAACACTGTAACCCTGTCACAGGCCACCAAATTTGCCAGCCATGATTTGCACATAATGAAGCTATGTTGGCTGTCACAATCACTGCCTTATTTTTCATTTACATTAGCACAGATTCCATGGAGGATCTACTTCATGATCTTGCCAGGCATCAAGCTGAAACTGACTGGCCTGTAGTTCCCCAGGTCTTCCTTTTTCCCTTTAAAAAATGAGGATTATGTTTCCCCTTTACTAGTCATGGAAACTTCACCAATCTGCCATGACTTTTCAAATGTGATGGATAGTGGCTTAGTCACTTCCTCAGACATTTCCCTTAGAAACCACAGATGCATCTCATCAGGTTCCATGGGCTTGTGCACCATCTGGCTCTTTAAATGGTCTCAAACCAGATTTTCTCCTACAGTAGGTGATTCTTCATTCTCCCAGTCCCTGTCTTTGCTTTCTGCGACTTGGGTGTTGCAGTTGAAGCACTTGTTAGTAAAGACCAAAGCAAAAAACCATCAACTACCTCAGTTTTCTCCATATCCCAGGGAACCGCATCCTACATTTCCTTCCAAGAAGGGCCAATATTTCCCTAGTTTTCCTTTTATTACCCACGCAACTATAGAAGCCTTTCTTGTTGCCCTTGACATTCCTGGCCACATTTAATTCTATCAGAGCTTTAGCTTTCTTAGCCTGATTCCTGGTTGCTATCTCCCGAGATGCTTGTCTTTGCTTCTACCCTCTATAAGCTTCCTTTTTTATGTTTGAGTTTGTCCAGGAGCTCCTGATCCATCCATGAAGGCCTCCTGTCATTTTTGTCTGACTACCTCTTTGTTGGGAGGCATCACTCCTGAGCTTGGAGGAGGTGATCGTTGAATATTAACCAGCCTTCTTGGGCCCCTCTTCTTTCCAGGGCTTCAACCCACACTACTCTACCAACCCTGAAGGGATCAAAGTCTACTCTTCTAAAGTCCAGGTTAGTGAACTTGTTGTATGCCATCCTGGTTACCCTAAGGATCTTGAACTCCATCAGTTCATGGTCACTGTGGCCAAGGCTACCCTTGAAGTTCACATTCCCCACCAGCCCCTCCTTGTAGGTATGAACAAGGCCCAGCACAGCACCTCATTTTGTTGGTCCTCTATCACTTAGCACAGGAAGTTACCAGCTTCCATATCAACTCCTGGAGTGTTTATGCCTTGCTATATTGTCCCTCCGAAAGATACAGAGGTGGCTGAAATTCACCATGTGGATCAGGGCTTGTGAATGTGAGACCATTCCTACCTGTCTATAGAGGACCTCTTCAGCTCAGTCCTCCTGGTTGGGTGGCCTGTAGCAGACCCCCACTACGTCACCTGTACTGCCCTCCCTTCAGTCCTGATCTATAAATTCTTATTCTGTTCTTCATCCATCCCCAGGCAGATTTCCATGCACTCCAACTGGTCACTGATGTAGAAGAACCCCCTCCTAATCTCCCCTACCTGTTTTCCTAAAGAGGCTGTATCCTTCTGTTCCAGTGCTGCAGTCATAGGACCCATCCCACAGTATCTCTGTGATGTCAACATGCCCAGCAGGCACGTACACTCCTATAACTGCTCTTATTTATTCCCAGTGCTATGTGCTGTTTGCGCAGGGACATTTAAATTGTGTCCCTGATGAATTTGACTTAGCGGCTGGAGCGGCTGGCATTCCTTCATGCTGCAAAGGAATGGTGTATCTCAGGATTATTATGAGGCATGAAGGCTCTCCAGTCAGAAATTCTGTGGCATCCAGAATTACTGCCTTCACATTTCATGTTTGTTGGCACTGTGGAGGTCAGATGTGCGGGTGACTCTTTTTACTATGTATTTAATGGCTCCACTGTTCATTATTTTCATCCATCAGAATCACATTGATTGGAATTGGAGGAAAAAAGATTGTATACAGAAGCCTCACATAGCCTTTTTCTGTATAAATTTGCATTTACATTATATTTTATCTGGAGAGAGCCCACATAATATATTTTTTACAGTGCAGCTGCAGTGCCTTCAGAGCCTGGATGTACTGTTTGAACATCTGTCATTCAGTGCCAGATTAGTTTAGATCTTTTAAAATCATCAAGAACTCAGCAGTAGATTATTAAATATTGCAGTGTTTGTTTGTAATTCTAGCACTTTTTCTTGTTGAGCCATCATTTCATATCAGGATTGAAATCCTAATTTTAGTTGCATTTACAGGCAAAGCACTAATTTGGAAAGACAGATTTTAAAAGTCTAAATATGGCTGGTCAAATAGGGTGTCAGAATATCTAGGTAAAAGGAGCAGATGATAAACCACATGAATGTATCAGAGTATTTCACAAGCTAGAAAAGACTGTTAAGTAAGGACATAACAAGATACCACTTCTTTGGTGACTGAAAGAGAGAACTAGTGAAAGGCAGGTGAAACAGATAGCAACACCCAAAAAAAGCAGTATGTTAAAGCCAACAGAATGTGTTTAAAGCATGTGCTAAATGATTCTACCAAACTTAAAGGAAAATATGAGAAGAGCATGTCTGTGAAAGTAATTGTTTTGTGGAAATGAGTGTTAGGAGGATTCAGGCACTCACAATGACTATAAAAACCTCAGGCAGAAAATCTCTTACTCTTAGGTCTGATTTTCACCAAAAAAAGTGCAAATGTCACTCTTGGTATCACTGGAAACTAAACCAGTAGAAGATGTACTATTAGGGAATCTGTGACCCAGGGAGCACCAGAAGGAGTGATGGGGTCTTTGTATTTCAGATCGTTCTGTGAGATCTTCTCCATAACTTCATTTGATAACTCTTTAAAGAACCCTCAGCACCTTGCTGTAATCCTTGATTTAACCATGCAGGAGAGTCACTTCCTTTGAATTTTGCTCCTGCTGGCTTACTTGTAGGCTGTATAGTTCGTACACTGAAATTGTTTCCCACACCCCTGACCCACGTCAGTGAAGATTTTATAGACCTGCGTCACATACATCTTGTCAGTTGTCTCTTCTTCAGTCTCAGCAGTCTGCATCTATTGAAGTTATTGCCTATGCAGAAGCTTTCCTGAAGCTTTGATCATGTTTTATGTGTACTGATTTTCACCTGCTATTTTATCATCAATGCCATGTCATTAGGACCTTCGGTCGTTCTTTATTATCTTTTTACCTTACTTTTACCATTATCTTTTTCATTCTGAACAGCTCATTTCACTGATTACTTCTTTCAGCTTGAATTCTGAGCATTAATTCCCCTTTCTCTTTACTGATATGAGGGTAAATTTCCTTGTTTTATGATAACTTTTTTTTGAGCAATTGATGAGGAATGGTCAAAATGCTTTTAGAAAACCAAATATATGCATCAATCTTCTTTGTCCATATTCTTTGTTTCCAGCATAATGTAGTTCCTCTGTCAGATGGGACTTGCCTTTACAAAATCTATGTTGATTCTTCCCAAGTAATTAGAATGTATCCATATAATTTCTTCCTCATAAAGGCTTAGTGATGAGTATTTCATTGCATCTAAGAGGAAACCTTTCCAAAAGTGGTGCCACAACTGTCTGGTACTGAATATAGAAGCAATTATAAGCTTAAGGTTGTGTATCAATTCAGACATCCTACATTTTGAGAGCTCTTGGGTGGAGTTCATGAAGACTTTGATATTTATTAATTTTATTTATTTATTTATTTATTTGCTCCCTGATCTCTTTACATTTTATTCTGAGTTAGAGCCTTCACTGTGTTTCCCAAAGACTTCTGGTGTGGAAACCTTTCACAAGTTCCTCTGTAATCAAGGTAAATTAAAAACAAACAAACAAAACCAACAAAAACCACCACCAACAACAATAACAAACCAGATTTTTTTGGTACTGCACCCGTACCAGTGAAATAATGTGGTCACAGAGTGGCTTCTGATTGTTGTGGTCACTGTTTTACAAGGAGCACACAACAACTGTTATAGGTATGAGACTAAGTAACTCTACAAAGCTGGATTTGCAGATCAGCAATATATGTCTCCTGGTAATCTGATGCTTTCTAATATGAATCTCTGTACACCACAGGTAGCATCTAAATACTTTGGTTTACATATTAGCCAATACTTGCTGCTTCAGCTAGGTTATTATCTTCTCTTATCTTTGACTGATATAAGGAGACATATGCAAACTCAGGATATTTTCCTAACATTTAAAACTTTTGCCAGCTTCATTGAAAACGTAAGAGTTAATCATCTTCTGTTATTAACTTCTTTAACTATTCTCTGGTGTAAAAAGATACATATAGCAATCAGACAGTAACTGTCCAAATGATAGCCAACATGATGGTGGCCACAAAATTCATTGAGGAACAAATGGTCTAGCAATCTGTTACCAGGATTGGCTTTTATAGCTTCCTTTCTGTTCTGTCTCCACAGGAAACTCACTTAAAGGCAATTTAAAGGCTAGATGCTTCCTTATACTTGTGCAGCTGAGAGCTAAATACTGTTCTAAGCTGTAAGCTACATACTGTAAGCTAAATGCTGTGGCTTGAAATGACTGAGCAGTACCAAATTGACATTTTCTACTTCTCTTTCTGCAGAATATCATCCAAGTGTTACAATAAAGTTGATTAAAATAATTATGAAAGTTTCTAATGGCTATTAATAACTTCATAATATCTTTTCTTGTAGCAAAAATACTTTCAAAACCACCCTGACCAGCAGTCCTTTCTTGTTGCTATCATTGATTTAATAATAACCTTTCTTTCTAACCTATGGAGAAGGTTGCACGAGTTAGTTTTATTTCTACTCCTAAGTATTCTGGCTCAGTGTGGCATGAAACATGACTCTCAGCAATGATGCCATTTACAGGCAAAGGTTATAATAACAAGACAAACAGTGCTTAATGGTAATTGAGATCCTTAATTAATAACATTTTAAACCCTAGGAAAATCTGTTCATTAAACATTGCAGTAAAATGCCCCAAATTCATAATTTTTATTCAGCTTGCACCTAGGGTCATTGCTGTGCTAACAGGTTTCACCACCCTCTCAATTAAATACGACAAATACAGACTGCCATATAGTTAGGGAAAAAACCCATCATATTTATTTTAGAGCTTGTGGTAATCCTGGCTGTTGAATCTACACCTTCGTTCAGCTGGTAGCTGCATCATTACTAAGATTCTGTTGCGGTATGACATGAGAAAGAAATTACAGGGATGTTAGCATCTGGGAGGCTTGCCTCCCGGGCATCAAATATAATCCAGAAGGATTTACAGCACCTTCTTACCACCTAAAGCAAGCCCAACAACAGGAACATCTTCTGCGTGTGGACCTTTATGGCTGAAGAATAAGGAACAGCACTCAATAAAGCCCTGCCACTTGGAACTGCAGCTCCCTTGGGGATCCATGAGCGTCCAGTGTGCCAGGGCTTTCTTTACATTAGTGACAGATCATGGCAGGGAAACCATAGTGGAGAGTTTACCTGAAGCAGCTCTAGTGTGGATTGCTGTCAGGTCCTGGTGCACTGCTGTATCAGCTAGAAACTAAGAACTGTTATGGCTGACTTTGTATCTGAAGAGCATCTTCTGGGGAAGTTGAGGGCATTCCAGCTGCCACTCTGTCCATCTGTGCTAGTATGTGCTCCAGCTCACATGACAGGGAAGAAGTTGATCCTTGCAAACCATTTCCATGTCTCTCAGCATTGCAGAAGTATCTGTCTCAACTGTCTTCTGCTTCAGACAATTGTAATTTGAGAATAGTACCCTGGCACTCAGGACTAAGAGCTGTGATCGGATAAGTACTAGAAATCAAGCTTGAAATGCAAGTCTAGTTAAACTGAGGAATGTTTGCAGACAGAAAGGTCTGCCTCACATGTCTAAGGCTAAGGTTGCTTTTTCTCATCATTTTTGACCAGAAATCTTTCCTAGATAAGTACTTGCTGTTCACAGTTAAGTTACCTTTCAAGTAAATGCTAAGAGATTTTCTTTGCCTTATGATTGTTAATGTTTTTTAAAAAGTCAGGAACAAACCATCAGATGTGTTTAAATTAACATCTGTACAGTGCCAGATGTCATTCATCTAATTTGTTAAAGTAGGACCAAGGATTTTTTTTCCTTTGTTGGTATTATTCACAAAGATAGCACACTTCATCTTAGAACATCTCCTTTTGTGACAACACTGCAATATAAATTTCCCACCTGAACCCAGTCCTTCTGTTCTCAATTGAGGTAATTTCTGTCAAGGACTGTGGGTTCAGTTCGAACTGAAGTCATGGTGAGGGAAACATAACTGAAATATTACAGAGAGAAAAATTCATTTTCATTTTGAGTAGTGCACCAGGACCTGATAAAACCCCATGCTAGAGCAGCTTGAGTTTCTTTAAAATTCTTTTTTTACTTAAAAGATAAGTTCATACAGGAGCTTCAGTATTGCTTATACTACTTTCTGTGGTCATCACGATGTTGATACTTTGGTAAACTTTTCATTCCAACTTTTCATTCATAACTGCCTTGAGCGAAATTCAGTAGAAGACTTTGATGTCTTTAAGTTACTAAGGGAAAAACCTACAGCTTAATTCTAAATCCTGGAACAGGTCAGAAACTTTGGCTCCACTGCAGAGCTTAGGTATATATATATTGGTACTCCAAGCCACCCCTTTTGTGCCATTCAAAACTCAGATCTGAAAACCCATTCCTAAATGTTACTGAGCTGAATGAGCAGGTGCAGTTTACCCCTCCACAGTTATCCACCTCTCACAGTAAGAAAACTTAGAGATTCTTGGTCCATGGAGGGAGTGATTCACATCACTCCCAGTGCCAAACCAGAAAGTAGTTTAATGAAGGAACCCCACTGATGCCACCTATTGGTAGCTGGTCATTGTACAAGTAAAAATAACGATTCTTAGGATTAGGAATATCTGGAAATTCCCAGAAAAGCAAACAAAAAGGATACGTGTCCAGTGCTTATGGCACACAATAATGCAAACAGAAGAAAAAGGCTGATCTCTAACTGCTGAGCTTGCTTATATTCCTGGTTGTATTATTCATTTCATAATTAAAATTATCTGAAGTCAGTGTTAGCTAAACCTGTTTTGAGCCAGCTGTGTTTTCAGAAATGATACAATAGGTGTGAAAAACATGGATCTGGGAGAGAGGAAGCTTGCAAAACATTTTGTGTCTGTAAGCAACACTTACACTACAAACATGCAATTTCTCTGCAGGCATCAGTAGCCAGACTTCAGGAATGTGGATTTCACAAAGCAGGAGCTAAGCATCTGAAGTTTAAACACCAAAATAAAATTAATTTGGATATCGAAAATTCTTCCCTTGAGAGGAGGAATTCTACAAAACATGTAGAAAAAAAAAGATTGAGAGATAAGAGAAAATAATATATTCTATAACAGATACTGGACCACTTGATGGTAAAGCACTGTTTTGTCTCCAGCTCCAGAAGCTGCAAATCCACACCTTAGATTAATTTTTCCTAGGTTCATATGGTGTTTCTCCTTTGTTTGTGGAAAGAGGTCAGAATCAGAAGATGTGAAAGAGGTGTGTGACTGCAGCAGAGTTACTGTATTGACATCAGATCCTGTTTCAGGTATGTGACAACCCTATTCACTAAGCACCAGCAAAGTTACTGCAAAGTGGGGTAAGGATGAACCAGTAAAATAAGTTCCTGTTATACCTTTCCAGGCACAAACCATCACTTTGCAACCTTCAATCCAAAATCCTTAATAGAAATGACAGTGCTGATTCTTCAGCCTGAAATGGGGACAAAAATAATCTAAAGACACTTTTCAGTTAAAACGAACACCAAAAATACATCTAACTGCAATGTCAGTTCCCCATAGCAAGTAGACTTCAAGCTATGAAATGTTTTAATATCTTATTTTATTAATTATTTAACAAGGTTTTTGGGACATACAGTTTGGAATCCTGCTAGCTGCATAGGGAAGCACAGAGAATATTTTCATACTAAACTAAAATGCCTTCCGTTCCAATCAAACATTGTGATTTTCCTAGGGCTTTGTCAATGGTGGATCCGTGAAAGAACTCCTGAAATAGGTGCTCATCAAAACGTGTTTAACATTTATACTGCCTAGGAGAAAGGAGAGAAAGAGCAGGCTGATTAGTATCTGTATTTGGTGGTGAACTTCCACAAAGAAAACATTAATTGGCTTCTGAGACAGTAATGTAGATTTATGCTCATTTGCTTTTTATGCTAAAATATTTACCCAGTTAAAGATTTGCGCCATGGCTGTGGTAAATCGTGTTTTGAAACTAAATGAGGGGTTATCACCCTGAACTTCTTGCTTTAGAATTTAGGAGTGATTATTTGCAGTGTTCATTTGATCAGTTTGACTAATCTGAGGATTTACTGCTAGTGATTCTGATAAATTTTTACATGATTTTATTTTGACCATAATTTGATATTTGTACTGTTTAAGTCCTAAGTGATTAGGAAGTACTTGTAGAAGGCTTAACTACTGTTTGCTCTTTGAATTGATTCCTGATTATTTATTAATTTTAATAAAATTCATGAAGAGCATATTCAGTCACTTTTTCTTTAATACATATTTTTAGATGCACCACTGAGACTGAACCAATTACTTTCCTATACCTTTGACTCACTCTGGGTGATTTAATAAGATGAAGAGGAGGGAATTATCCAGTATCAACAACTGAATACACACTGGTTCTAAGTGCTTGGTAACTGCAAGAATGGCTTTGTAAAAGCAGAGGTGTCATTAATTTCAACTGCAATCAGACTGCCCTTTTCCAGTATGATTTCCTGTCCCAGAATGGCAAATAAAACAGAAGTCTGAGTGTATAAGAAAATTTTGGACATATGATCTTAATTCAAATCAGATTAAAAACAACTCTTTATAAACAGTTCCAGTGAAGCAGAAATTCCTCAGAGCCAGCTACTGTTCTGCGAAAATGACATTCTTGTCAGTTTGCCTAAAAGTAGCTGTAACACTGATTTATGAGAGCAGTTGCAGGGGGGTTTAATATTCTCCTGCCCACAGCAGATCTTTTGGTGGGATGCCAAGACACTGACCCTGATGCTCAGAGGATCTATGGCTCTGGGGTAAGCACAAACCTGTTCTGGCTTCGGTGGAACTATGCTGAGTCTGAAATGCTTTGAGTGAAGTATTTCAGGCTTAGTGAGTTATTGCTTTCAAGCAGAAGTTTTTCTCTTCACAAAGTGTCTGAAACTCCTGAAAACAGTTATGAGTTTCTAAAATGTCCTGATTTGTCCTGCAATCAATTGAAATAGAGCAGGTTTTAATAACTCTCAGTTGCATATCTCACCCCTGGGCTGAACTGATTACATCGCAGCCTAGCCTTCATTTTGAAAATTAAGTCCCAAAATCTGCTCCAAATGTTTGAAACAACAGCTCCAAGAGCTGAAGTTACCCTTCTGATCTCTTTTGAAGAATTAACAGGAAGAGGTGGAAGTTCCCCAAGCCACATGTTTAATTGACCACATCACCATTGGAGCAGAGAATCTTCTTCGGTAATAGAAAATACTTGCACAGCCATCTGGTCCCTCTGCTCCCAGCTATCCCAGTACTTCAACAGGGAGGAAAACCCACTTCCACAGTGGATTTAAAGAAATAGGTAAAATAAAAAAGACTAAACTTCATTTGTCCTAAATTGTGTAAAACACAGATGCTTCATATTTAATAAAAGCTACCACACGATGTTGACTTCCTGTGGTCCTTTTTATTAAGTGTTACTTTTCAATGCACTCTATGAGAGACTAATAATAAGCTCTGTCACAGTTGTTGCATAGAACCCATTAAAACATCATTTGTCCTTGTCCAGTGAAAATGTGCCCCCGGAGAGGTGGTATGAACATTGATTTTCAGAAAGTAAAGAAGGAAATTGCTTGCCAAAGAGCAAGTTTAAATTTCAGAGGTCAGATGCACCACTGTGGTACTTCGATAACACATTGTAATGTCTGGTGATAATTGAAGCAATCTGACTGCTGCTTGTCAAACTGAAAATTCAAATGCCTATTTGGATGCTCTCTGATTTCATAAAATTGGACCCAAAGGTGTCCTCCCTCATTTTTTTTACCTAAAACTCTTCAGAGAGTCATCTCAAAAAATTTAGTTCCCAGTGCATCAAATGTCACCCATCAGTGATGCTGAACTAGCTTAGGAGAAGAGTGAAAGTCTGCCTTTTGCTGAGTAACTGTGGGAAAATACTCCTCCTCCTTATACTGCTCTGTCTATGACTATAGGGAACGGCACTGTGTTTGGCTGCAAAGCACCTTGAAAGCTGCAGGTTCAGCTCCAGGTTTTGCAAGTGTTCTTAGACCAGCCTATTTCCAACAGAAGCAATGGGACCAGAATCACAACAGAGATAACATGACAGCTAGATACAGCAGCAAACAGGTAAAAAAGGTGCAGGGTTTTGAACAGCAGTTTTGGTCTGCTTCATTCCACAGCAACAACTACCATTAAAGATCTGGAAAAGTCCTATTAATAGCACAGGAAAGGAAGAAAATTAAAATAGTTAAGGTTGTGATGCAATAACGTATTAAGGACAGCTTTTACTTTAATGGTATCCTTAATCCTTTTCTTTTTAAGTTAAACATTTTATAGGAAAACTCTTGTTTGACTATATTTTAGACTGTATTTGAAAAAGACTAATTCCTTACTTTCGGGGGGGGGAATAGTTGAGACGGAACAGAGCTTGTTGCTCCTGCTAAATCTGCTTCCTTTGGAGGAGAGTGAGATTAACACACAGCGTAAGGGAGAACAGCAAAGCCACAGCTCTTGTGTCTGGTGATGCCTGGTGCTTGTAAGCTGTTGGAGGCAGCCCATGCTGCAGGTGCTCTTCAGTCATCGTGCCTCTGCCGGTGCTGTCCCTGTACTGTCAGCTCTCACTGGCACTGGCACTGACGCACTTGACCCTCGTGGCACCACTGGCTGTGACCACATCACTTTGCAGGACTTTGCCTGATCACTTTGCAGGCAGCAATCTGCTGCCTCAGCGCAGATTGCTCTGGTGGCACTGAACAGAGTTAGAAAGGGGCATAAGGTTGATGCCTTTTGAAGGATGTTACTGTAAGGAGTAATAGTGCCTGCACGAAGACCCCAGGAAGGGCTCCAAATGAGCTTCTTCCAGGACTTGGAGGTAAAAGCACCACTTGACTGAGTTCAGTTCATAAGTCTGTTAATTAACTCAAATGAAGCCAATTAGCACAGCACTAAGCACCATGACCACGCTCCTTGCAGGGCCCACCAGTATTTATTTGCCCTTTCATATACATCACAGTGCTGCCTCCACATCAAAGCCTGAGAATTTCTCCCTGTTTGGCAGAGACCATGGGATCATGGGCACCTTGGAGAAGCTGAGCTGGTGCTCTGAGCAGGTACTTGCAAGTAGTCACTGGCCAAGAACTCATGCTTGCCCTGTGTTCACACCCGAGCCAGTCAAACCCACTGTGTGTTATATACAGTTTGATATAAAAGACCAAGATGAATTTTGTTGCTTTAAGTACAGGCCACTCACAGAAGAGATTAGAAACCTCAGATCAATCCATCTTCTTAGGTGCACAGAAATCAACAGGTTGCATTGTTCCAGGCTGAAAGAGTTAACTGCCTTTCAGCTGATTCTAGCATCTCCATTTATAGGTAGTGACTTATGTTTGCCTGAGTTGTCAGACAGTGTGTCATTCCTGTATTAGTCATAATTTAGTTATAAGTTTCTGCATAATTTTAATGTATCTCAAATATGATTCATCTGGGATGCTATTTCTACTATCATGCAGCACTTACCCAACTGATATTTCAGGATAACAGAGATCTTGGGAGACTCTTAGGACAGGAAAAGTATTAAAGCATCAGAAGAAAAACAAAAAATAAAAGCAGGAAAAAGTCATACCAAGACTGTACAGTTGAAGGCTGGAAGTTAAAAGGGACAAAAATTGGTGTTAATGAGCAGGTATTATGTGTGCCTAGCTCAAGAATTTTATCTAGCAAAGTCAGTCATCTGGCATCACACAATATTAACCTGCGGATACCTTCACGCAGAGAATCACTGCCTCAAGACAGGCATCTAAAATAAGAAAAATTTCTCTCTTTGGACAGCCTTTCTCTTTTTTCTATAGACAACAAGGTCCATTTTCAGAAGCCAATAGTTCAGCAGATAAGCCCCACTTAGGCTAACTCAAAATTGAAAGAACAAAGATTTACTTTAAATCCTATTCCTAGCTTAGTCTTTCTTGAATTATTAGAAGCTGCAAACAAATAACATCCACGCTGCTTCTTGCTTTGCTTCTTTGCACTAACTGGCATACCACTTATGTGGAGTAGCCACCAATAACACTGCTACTGAACAAATCAACCCTGAATCCTCCAGGGGATCCACAAGGAGGGAACCTCATGAAGTTCAACAAGGCCAAGTGCAAGGTCCTGCACTTTGGTCAGGGCATTCACTAGTATCAGTTCAGACTGAGGGATGAATGGATTGAGAGCAGCTGAGCAGAGAAGGACTTGGAGATACTGGAGGATGAAAGATTGGACATGAGCAAGTGAAGGATGGTAGATTTTGATTGCAGATAATGGCATTTTTTACAAAAACTGCCATGCTGATGAGATAATGGAGTATTCTACCCAGAGAACTTGTGCTTGACCCATCCCTGGAAGTGTTCAGGATCAGGCTGAAGGGAGCTTTTGAGCAACCTAGAGAAGAGAATAAATATTAATAAATTTTCCTTTGTTTCTATGCACACCCTTTTCTTTTAGTTTATTAAACTGCCTCTTTCTTGATCCACAAGGGTTTTTTTCTGCTCTTCTTCCCACTGTCCTGATGAGTAGGTGAGTGATAGAGTGGCCTGGCTGGCATCTGTCATCCAGCCAAGGTCAGTGCATCACAACAAGCCATTAGCTGTTTAAAGCATTGCTGATCATCTCAAGCCATCACTTCACAATTATCTTCAGTTGCTCCTGTGTGGTGTGTACAGAGATGCCAGAAGACAGGCACTAGCCACAGTTTATTACACAAGTTTTTTGAAAGTCAGAGCTCCTGAAATTTTCAAATATTGTTAAGGCTTCCTCTGCCTTGGGCTCCTACAGGAATGAACTTTCCGTGGGAATGGTCAGAGCATGACTCAGTCAGGAATATTCCACCCACAGACAGATGGACCATATCCATGAAAATAAATGACAGAGAAGCAAAATATATGTCTATTTCCATAGATAAGTAGATACATACAACTCTGTTTAAAACCTTTCTCTTTGATTTTGGTGGAGTAACATCTCTGTGAGTGAACAGAGCATTAGGACTACAGATGCTTTTCTCTCTTTCTGTCCATATGAAAGCTGAATTCCTGGTGCTGCATGTTGTGCTCCAGCAGGAAACCCTGAAAAAGCCCCATACCTAATATTCAGTACCCAAACATATAACCACTGTGAATTCAAGTTCCCATTTTGACTTAGACAACGTAGAGATTTTCAGCTGTCAAGCTAAGACTGTATCAAGGAGGCATGATGTGGTGTGCGAGGGCAAGAATGCAGAGCCAAACACCCCAAGGGCTGGTAACACTCTTTTGTTTCAATAAGAAGGTTTGGTTGGCAAATATATGTGAAAATGTCATCAGTTATAACTAATTTCTTTGTTGGTGGATCACTGCTGCCCATTTGTTCTCTAGAATAAAGCCCAAAAGCTCTCTTTAAAAATGGACTGTCTGTGACAGCTCTACTGAAAAATTGTACCATTAATCACAGTGTGACTGTAACACCTTCAAATGAAATCAATCCAAAATAACTGAAGCCTTTCTAAAGATCTGGCTTGGGTTGTTGCATTGATTCTGGTTATTTCCAGCTGAGATAAGATGAGGGAATGATGACTTACTCAATTCATATACTTATTCTCTAAGTCAGCTGAAAAAAACAAGGTATGCATCCTGCCAACTACCTGTGCTTGAAAATCCTGCTTTAAAATGGAAATACTTAAAAATTGCATGATCAACAGTAACTAAAATATTGGCTGTACTTAATAAAGGTATAGATACAGAGCTATAGTCCACAAACCATGAGACTGGAAAGCACTTAGATCATCCATTCCCTGTTGCTCCCCAAGGCAATTTCATCTATACTTATGCCAGTCCTGACAGATGTTATAACTTTTTGTCCTTTTCTCAGAAAATACAGAGAAGACCTTAGTGCCTTTGTCTTTATAACTAATTTCTTGGAAAGTAATCTGATGTCTGCCTTAAGTTATTTCTTTACTTAACTAAAGAACTCCAAGCCTTCCTTTAGCTTTCCTTATTCACAGTATTTTTCTAAATCATGCTTGCTATGCACTTCTCTCCAGCTATGCATATTTTAATGAAAATAAATAATAAAGACTGCTCACAGGTCCACTCACATACTACCAGGATCCAGTAGGAAGAATCATCATTTCGTGTCTCTCACACATAATAACCCTGTTTATCCACCCAAGGACACACCTTTCATCACACTGGCAAAACATTACTGCTTCATGCTTGCCTTATGTGCCCCTCATTCTCTCTGGCCAGTTGTCCTCTACCCTGGATTTGTGCAACCTACAGCTCCTGCCTGAAGGTCATACTTGGTCCTTGCTCTCAAGCAAATGTGCCCTGTTTAAGTTGCATCATTTCCCTTTGATACATCCTCCCTTCCTGACAATGAATATTCAGCTATGAAGTTTTCCAACAGCAGTCCATCCACCTAAAAGCTGTTGTGCATTTTCCTAGTTTGTCTTCAAAAATCATAAAGATAGATATAAGGCCTTTGTAACACAGAGCTCACTACTGGGTGGCGTTAGATTTGTTTGATAAATGTTTGACAAAGTCTACTTGCTGAAAGTTTTCTTTCTCTTATCTTCTAGGTGTTTATACTTCATTATGTTTCAATTTCATTATAGAAATAGAAAGTGCTATGTTATGATATCCTCGTTATGATTTTGGCTCATATGTACAAAGTAGCTGATGTGGCTACTGCTGCATGACATTAATTGGATAATTTTGTTGGTTTTCTTTTTATCACTAGATAAATGCACGATTCTCCAGCACATTGTGCATGCAACAGAAGTCTGCCTTGAGATTACCTATGGGATAAAACAACACGTAGGTACAAGTAACAATAAGTACAAGGGAACAATTGCATAACAAACAGCACATGTGACTTCTGAAACAGGCAATGACATATTACTGCAGGTCTCACCTTGAAAATGACAACTAACTGCTGAGACAGTTCAGTCAGTGACTTAAGACGCCCATAATTACACCATCATTTGAGGACTCACAAATCACCCAGAAAAGCAAGCGTATTTGGCATCATAAAAATCCCCATAAAAACAAACAAACAACAAGCAAAAAAAAAAAACCCAACCCGCACACAAACCCAAATCAATTTAACTACCTAGAATGCACAGTCCAGAGGTTTATGCTGGCAGCAAGTAGACAGATGTTACAGACATCATACACGTTAAGATGGTTACCAGGGCATTTAACATGCTTTCAGATACTCCAGAAGAGTTCAGCACTGTGGCTTATTTGCCAGCCTGGATGCCTGAGATATCCAAGTCATATTCAAGTCATACTAGATGCCCATGTTTGGGTAACCAAATCCCACCTCTAAATCTCAGTGGAAGAATCCTGGTTTGAATTCCAGACAAAAACCAAAAGCTGGATGAATATTTGCAAATGGAAATTGAAACTGTAAAAGACATTATTAAAGCCTTGAAACATATAAAAGTAAAAACTGTGTTTGAAGAGGAACTTCTCTTTAACTATTGCAAAATTCATCCAGAAATCCTTCCTTTCCAGCCAAAACAAGGACTCACAGGACTCCTGGGTATTCCCACAAGGAGAGCAAAAACAATTTTTGGAGTATCACTAGTGAGAGCATAGAAGGCTCTTCATCTCTGCAGAGATTTCAAATTTGCCTATAAGGCTAGACAGCAGGCAAATTTTTTAAACTTAATCTGTACTTGAGGGTGGTTTTGTTTTGTCAGTTTATGGACAACATGTCTTTAAGATTGATGAGATCCAAAGCTATATGCGAAGCAAGAATGAAGATAAGCAAGAGATTGATGATGGTAAGAGAGGGATAACAAGTGATATAAATGGAGTCCCTTATGCTTTCCAAAGGCATTAATGAAAACAACTAAGAGATTCTTGGCCTGGGGAAGACTCCTCAGGAGTCAGTTGTACTCAGTACATCCATCCCATTCAACTGTGCTCTCTAGAGGTGCATTTTCCTGTAAGAGGGCAATGTATTTATATGCTTTTTCATATTTATGGAGGAATGGATATATACACATGTGAATAGTGTAGACAAACACATTCTTCTCTTCCTATGTCCACTCTAAGCTGGCCGGACACAAATGAGCTCTGACACAGAAGTGTCATATGGTGTTATGCAGA
Source organism: Pseudotriccus pelzelni (assembly GCA_035584735.1). Classification (NCBI taxonomy): domain Eukaryota; kingdom Metazoa; phylum Chordata; class Aves; order Passeriformes; family Tyrannidae; genus Pseudotriccus; species Pseudotriccus pelzelni. Next base: position 83,342,571 of record JAWMRA010000001.1, on the reverse strand, counting down.
ATCCTTGTTAGCAAGACAGGTTGGCTCAGGCTAACAACTGTACACAGCATCTAGATTGGATATGACTCCTCTTTAGATAACTCAGGGAGTATCATCTCAGTCTACAGTGAGCTGTAGGTCTTCCCGCTATGTGTAGAGACTAAATGGTGTAGTGCCAATTACCAATTACCTTATTACCAATCCCTCTGCCTTAGCTGCATGGGTAACCTGGCACAGGTAACCAATCCCGTGCATTTGTATACAGCACAACCCACAGACTCCTGGAATCTCATTCTGCAAATATTGCCTCCTGAAATTCTTCACAGTGCATGAATAGCAAAGTTGCAGCCCTCATATAAATGAATAGAAGCAATATTGTTCTTATTCATGGTAACCCAGTTAAAGTCAGTTGATGCCATGCCCCATATCAACCTCTTTTAAATGAAGAGGCAAACAGGTGGAAAGAGAGCTTCCATTTTGTTGGCTGTTTCTTGCATCTTTATTTCCACATTCATCATTGCCACACAATAGTTGCCAAGTTAAACAATTGTGTTGCTTCTATTTGTTCATTTGAGCATAAAGAAACCGTTCTATGGCCTTATACAGCTATTAAATTATGTTGAATAAACACAATAAGATGAAATTATCTGCAAAAAAAGTCAATCAAAGCATACAACTTTCACACTCTTCATTGTTTAATTAATAGTGCATTGAGGCAGGGTATACAAGATAAGCTTCAGTCTTATTTTGATCTCAGAAATTTCATTCCCACTACAGAATCACTGAATGGGTCAGTGAACTATGTGGAGATTTTTGTTCTGTTTGAGAAAATTCTTTACCTCTCTAAGCATTCTTAAACCAGTGAAGAATTAAAAAGTCTTGTATGTTGAGTTTTGTTCTTCTAGACTGTGTATAATTGCCCTTTTCTTCTAAAATGTTGGAAATATAAAAGAACAGGTCTATAAATTTTTAAAATTGTGAAGAGATTTCTAGGCATCCAATGTGAAAGAACTAAACCAACCCAGATGTACATATTCAAAAAGCTGTTCCTTGCACAATCTATGTGAAAAAGAATCCCTTTGACATATCTTAAGTTTGCTCTTATAAACTAAGGTACTGAACATTTTAGAAAGCTTGGACTGAATATACCTGTACCCATTAAGGAAAAGTAAGCTCATGCTCTTAGGAAAGATCTGAGGCCTAATTTTGCAAAACGTTCCATGAATAACTAATGTTTACCCTTGCTACCACATGAGCATTATTGAGGTCAGAGTTTCATTCCTGTACAAGTTAATTCAAAGACCTCTATTTACTTTCCACAACAGAGAACCGGTGTTATTCTGGAATAAGTGATGAGCAATGGGATGGTAAGTAGTGAGTCATTTGCACTCTGAGTAATCACACTGGAGCACTTGACCTATACAGCTAAACCAAACCATACATTTCCACCTAACAATGTTTAAGTTCAAGAATAATGTTCCTGAACACTTTATAGAAAAATATCTATCAATTACAGAATGAGTCATCCAAAAGGAGAAATAACAGAGGAAATATAAGTGATTAACTACAACATACTTACACAGGAAGACATAGGCAGCAGTCTTTCACAGGAGCCTTGAGGAGAGTAGTGATGCAGTGAGCTTGAATGGAGTCCACTAAGAATTAAGTCTTTAGTCCTGGTAAAACTTACACCATCTGCAAGCATAAAACACAAGCCTGTGGAAGACAATGTAAATGTACACTTGGACATAAGCTCCTGTATGTGCCTCCACATGACTACAGGCAGAAAAAGTCAGTTTTATAGTGAGGTCATCTGTCTGAGACTCCAAAGTCAGGATTCACTTTCCAGCTTTGGCACTGATTTCCTTGTGACTTTTCCTTAGTATCAAATCTATAAAATCAGACCAATGGAACTTTCCTAATATATAGGATTGTTGTGATGAAACAAATGAACACTGATGTAGCTACATACATTCTAAAATGCATTTTAAAAGCAACTGACAGAGTAATCACAAAGTGGCTGAATTCTGGGTCATCTTACATTTCTCTTTTGATGACAAAATAGTCCTAAAAACTGGATTTAATTTTACTACTGGATATATTTTAAGAGAATAGCTTGAATAACATATGCAATTTATTTTTGCAAAATAAGCCTTGTCTTAAAATACAGTTGCAGAGAATTTCAAACACAACTCATATTTTTCTTTAAAAGCTGCAGTTCTGATCCTGCAGAATTTTTGAGTATAAGCCCAAATTGTTATGTGGAAATAATTGTATTGATTTCATATAACAGACAACACTTACAGATCTTCAGATGAAATTAACTATTCGGAGACTGTGGCTGAAATGGCTCTGTCCACAAGAGTTATGTATGCCATGCATGTCTGTCAAGCTGGAATTTGAGACAGGAATGCCAGCATTTTTCAACCTCTATGCTATCTGACATTCATGGAACACAGGGTTAGTTTTTTTTTTTGCTTTGGGGGAATTTCCATGTAATAATCTGCTAGTATCTCTAAAGCTTGGCTTTATTCAACACTGAGGCTGTGGTTCACTCTCAGTAGGATCTTTTGCCTTCAATAAACTTAGTTACAAAAACTCAATTTTGGTGACAAAGAAAGAAATAGGATATTATAAAAATGTCAATTTTTATTGTCCCTTTCCATATGCTATTTCACCATAACTATAAAAGCCCACAAGGAACAATGTAGCCTACGCTGGGTAAATTTATGGAAATTACACTACATTCTTGGTCACACTAATGTTTGAAGAACTTTTTTCTTTTCCAGCATTCCTAATACTGCATCTATTTGCTGTGCGGTGTTGTCTTGATAAGCCAGTTATAGCAATTTTAATGTCTTCTATCTGGTCAAGCAATCACGCAAACCCTGACAAATTTGCAAGAAAAATGCTATCATTGTTTGGATATTTGTATAGAAATAGAAATAGAAATATGAAGATTAGGGAGAAACCTGACTAAATTTTTGAAAAAATTAAGCCTCATTAAGGTAAGTAAAAAAAAAAAAAAAAAAAAACCCAACTCAAAAACCCCCAAACAACCTAAAACCTCCAAAATAAGCAAAACAAAATAAAACAAAAAACAGCATTACAGGCTACCTATTCTGGTGGGAAATGACTGTAGTGCATAAAAAATTCATATGCAAAGTCACTTTGCATAGCTTTTTGTATATCAAGATGCTTCTTATTTTTCCTGGAAGTGTATTTCTTTAGCAGGTTTTTTTTGTCTGTTCTTTCTCTTGGCTACTAGCAGGAAAGTTTTCTGTAGTCATTACTTGAGTTCCCACTATACTGGTGACTCATGCAGACGGCTAGTCATTCATAAATGTGCCCTACTGAACACTTTACAAAGTTCATTTGTCTTCATTGCTAAGTAATTAACGTCAAAGAGACAGAGTATTTTTACATGCATGTAATTTATGTAATTATAAATGTGGGAGCAAGGGAAGAAAAAAGAAAAAAGAAAAATGAAAAAAGAAAAAAGCAGGAGGCAAAGTAAATTAGTTCTGCAGAGGTCCAGGAGATTAAACAGTAACCTTTATTTCTTGTTTCAGGAATATATAAAGCTTTCTTCATCAAGAGATCATGAACACAGAAATTAATGAAAGGGTGGGAGGGCTTGACAGACTCCAGAAAAAGCTGATGGACTCCAATGCAGTTTGCCAAGTAGAACACCAAAGTTCAAGCTTCTTTAGCTTTGACGGAATGTAGAAGCAAAGGAAAATGCAATCCTTTGTTACACACTCCAAATACAGCTTCTATCAGCAGTGAATTTGCATTTTAAAGCTGATGAACATACTGTATCAGACTCTGCCCATGCTATTTTCCTGGTGCTGGCCAAGTGAAATATAAAGGGTGGCTTCAGCAAGGAGTTCTCAGGGGGAATTCCCTGTAAGCATGAAGATAAAAGCAGCCCTGATATGCCTCCCCTTTAGCCATTAGTGTATAAAGGAATTCTCTGAGTAACAAAAGGCAAGGATATGAAATGTACACACAGCAGACAATTGCTTATAAAGGATTAACATCCCGTTGCTGCAGCTAGATGATATTGATACCAGAGTATCTGCTTGATACAGAGTTCTGCTGACTCAATTTGTGAATTTTAGCAGGTACGCCCTCTTTTATTATGCCATGCTGGATGATTTCAGTGCACTGGGTGCTCTGGGAATCATTTCGCCCAAGTGCACACAGAGGTATCTTCACTACAGCCTATATGTTTGCATTACATGGTTATTCATCTTCATTCCCTACATATTCATAACATTTCCCAACACTTATTAGCATATATACATATATATAAGGTCTCTGAGGGACTTTACCAGGGGTCTCTGGTGGTCATTTCTGTCTGGAGCCCCCAAAGTTCTAAGTGACCACCTCATGAACTTCTTTAAGACAATACTCCTGGTTACACATCAGCCCAGCATTGCCTGCTTGGCTGCTTCAGTTCCTTTCTGTAATGTTTTTATTTTGGTTGGCTGATTTCTTTAAATTGAGGCTTTGGTTACACAGTAATTTTCTATGCTACATTTCTGCTGCCAGCAGTACTAATTCTCAAAACTCTGGTATCATTATTTTAGAACTTGTCTAATCTAACATTTGAAGGAGAAAGGATTTAATGGTATCCCTTGTCTAAAAACAAATTCTGGAGACTATTAAGGCTGTAGTGATCTTGGGAGGAAATCTTTATGTAGCATCAATTGTCAATTGGTTTTTAAACTGGAGCTCTTGGCTGAAGAAAGGGGCCCTGATTGTAGACAGAAACACAGTTGACTGCAGAGTCCTGGATGTCTTTCCTTAGCACTTAAAAATAATTGTCCTGAAAGATATAGTTCCAGAACCTATATTTCGTCACACAAGAAGAGATCAGAAGGACACTGCAGAGAGTGAATGTGTGCTTTGAGACTCACGTGGTATTACTGATTAAGATGCATCTTCTGTGAGAGAAGGGTATGTTTACAGTGACTTGGTTTCCCAGAATTTGGACATGCCAACATTGTGACTTTGCCCATTTCACTCTTTCCCAAATTATTTGCACTCTCTTTGGAACAGAATATTTTGTGAATTTCTCTAAATAAATAGTCTATGCAAGTTAAAAATACCTTTTTCCTCAGAGACAACTATTAGGTAAAGCAGTGAAAAAAAAGTCCAACTAATTAGAAGCAGTGGAAGCTTTAAAATTTGGCACATTTAAAGGAAGATATAAACTACAACAGTAGATCTGAAATAATGAACAATGCTACTGCCACACAAAAATGAACTAGAAAGCACAGTAAGAATTTTTCATCACTGAAATTTATGATTTTCTGCTCAGAACACTAATCACTAGTGATTTTAAGTTCAATTTTAAAAAAGAATTTACATCAATCCATTTGACAGAGGTAGAATTTCTCATGAGAAAATTACACTTTGCAGCATTGCCAAGACAAAGAGCTCAAAAGTAACAAAAGTGATTTAAAAATTTTAAGTCCTTTAAAAAATAGCTTGCTACGTTAAGGTTACTTTAATTTCCCCACAGTTTTTTAAAGCTTTCTAGAAAAGCATTGCATTTACCTTGAAATTCCACTCCCTAAAACTTTTGTGTGACATTCAGGTCGTGATTTGAGGTTGGTTTTAGAGATTAATCATTTCATTCTGCCTTGGAATTTCACCAGAGATATCTGAAAGTTTTCTTCTATGAGAATAAGATAGATGTCCCAGTTGTAGAGAAAGAAAAATCTATTCAGATATATACTTGTATCAAAAGCTCTTTATAATTCATTCCTAAAGTACCTGGACTAGAAATATCAAAGCACCCTGGTAGCACTGCCACATTCCACTGTAGTGAGCACACATAGAGAATAGAAAAAAAGTGCAGCTTGATTCATATGACTCCAAATCTTATCAATAATTATTATTTATATCTTAATTATCATTATTTTTATATAGATTGCTATATTGGTTGACAACTTTAGCATTTTATGAACTATTAATGGTAAAATCAATTAAATACTGACCATAAATGCAAACTTGTAAAATACCAGAACCCACCTACATTAATCAGCAAAGAATATAACACAAAAGGAGCAAGAAGGAACATAGGGACTGATTCTAAGATAAGCAGTCCACCAGAATAACTTTCACTGTATAAACGATGCCATTGTTCCAAGCTGCATTTTGTGGGACAGGCTCAATTATTTTGCTAATGTAGATTATTTATTTTTAAATTGGTCAACATTCTCTGAGATAAACTGGTTACAAAGAGACTGATTACATTCTTTCTAAAGACTAAAGTAAAGATTAAAGTATCTTTCTAAAGATAAAGCAGAAACATTTTCCTTCCCTGAAAGGGAAAGTAGCATTGAACCAAACTCTAAAAGGCAAAATTGGCCTAGAGTATTTGCTGAGACCAACAGTGATTCTGAAAATGAAAAAAAAAATAAAAATCTGCAAACCAGCTTAAAAAAATGGCATAAAATGGAATAGTGTGGCAGTTGAATTGGAGCGGGGAAAAGGTCCAGGTCCTGGGATGTTATCCCATAACCTAGAGGGGGAAGTGCTCTCCCCCTTGCCCCCCTACCACGTGGCCTGGGAGCCCGCAGCAAGCGGCACACAGACCACAGGAGAGGGACGAGCGAAAGAGAGTTTATTGTTAGGGTTACAGGGTT
>JAWMRA010000001.1:83318432-83334035 GCA_035584735.1 Pseudotriccus pelzelni | reverse complement strand
TTTACTTTGGACTTGGGGTGGGGGGGCCAAGGAACACCACTTTAGTTCATGCCCCAGGGTGCTGGGTTATACATTTGAGTTTTGTGGGTTAAAACCAATTGTCAGTCTGTATAATCGTACTTATTGTATTATTTTAATAAATTGTTATTCTGACTTATAATCTCTCTTTTAAGTTGAGTTCAATTCCCCTGCTGGTTAACTTTTAAACCAGCACAGAGTGAAGGGACTTAGGAGACAAGCAGTAAAGCTGAGTGCAGCAGCAGTAAGGAGCAGTGACAAAGGCAGGCAGATGGAGAATGTAGCAGCTGCTTGAGAGGACACAGAGAAAGCCAGCTGAATAAGAACTAGATGCGAAATTTTGAAAGCACAAATGAACAGATTATTCTATATCTGAAAAGTTGGAAAAGTATTCTGTTGGCAAAAGATAGAGCCATCTTCCTCCAGTGGCATTGATGAGCAGCACGTAGTGTGATGGGGTAAATACTGAGTCTTTAATGGAATAAAGCAAAAGCCCCCAATCTTCATAAGCTAATGGGAAGCATTGCACAGGAGCAAACACACTACAGACAGCAACATCATCTGCTTTTTTTGGCACTGTAGACAATCATGTGTTTTCCTCTGGCTGTGGATAGCACTGAAGATGTGTCAGCAGTGTGTGTCTTCTTAGAGATGGAGACAGGAATGTCTGTGTAGTTGTTTCTCTTTTAGTGTCTTGCTCTCACTCAGACTTCCAGGGGACTGCTTTACCAGACCTGGTCTAGAAAAGGCAGACTCTACAAAGTATCCTGGCACAAAGCAGCAGGCAAGCTGGATACGCCAGTTCAGTTATTGTAGTGCTCTCCGTCCACATGCAATTGATGTGAGTGCATGCAGAAGATCAAAGCTGCAACTCCATCTCATGTTGCTCTCCTCAGTCTTTCAACTCCTTACCTTCACTTGGCAGAGGCAGCTTCAGTAGTTAGAGTAGCAATGGTCTATTTTGAAAAGGATGTTGAACCTGCCTCTTGCCATGCTGCTGGCAGGATTAGCAATGAAAAGGTTCAGGAAAAAACAGGAATGAACCCTGGGATTTTTCAGAGCACAGTGTGGAGTTGAGAGTGCTGTGGTTGCTAGGGAAAAGATGTTCAAAAAGCCTTTGTTCCGCGTAGAACAATGAGTCCTTTAAGCCCACAACACTAATTAAGTCTGTTATTTCCAGCTTCAACGAAATATGTGTTTATCCAGACGCAATTTAATTTCTTCTTATCTATCAGCATGAGTAGCTGTAAATATGTACTGCAGGATTTGGAAATGTCCAACAGCCTCCCTGTGTCCTGCACAGTGAGCTCTAGCCTGGTGGGCATGGGGTAGGGGGAGGGAGCCCAACATTACTGGAGGTCTGATTGTGCTGAGTAAATTTTATATTTGAATGACAGTACATTTCAACAGACGGATTTTGTAAAATAGTAAAAACAAAAGCAGAGAAGTCACTTGTACCCCCAGTACCCACTGATCCTTTATTTCTGACTCCAGGAGGTCCAGATCACTACAGACTAAATTAATCAGGTGGCTTTGGGGAGAGTTTATTTAAATTAACAAATTAATAGGTTTCCTTCCCATGCTAATCTTTCTATTCACCCTGAAAGGAAGACTTCTAATAATTACTGTTGTTTTCTGTGCCTATACAGTACTGTAATCACATGATAACTGTATAGTTTGATTATCTGAAAATACAGATTTTGTTTAAAAAGAGGACCATGATTACTAGGGGGAAAGTACAAAAAGAACACATACCGTTTTTAATTAAAAAGTATCATTTACTTCATCAGGAAAGATACAGCTACCACTGACTACAAAATCTGAATAAATTTTCCCAGCTACTGCCGCAGGTTTTGGTAGAAAAAAGAAGCTGGAATTACCACTAGCAACATGGATGAAATGCTCATCAGTATAAAGATGAGGCTGTTCCTCTACTGCTATGGCTTTGTTTTGGAATGATGAAAAGACAAAGCTTTTGGATCATAGCATTTGTCTGCTTCATAAAGCCATCTGGCTTTTCCAAAGCAGTCAGGTGGCTCTGCTCGTTGCGTCACAGGTAGAAAAGAAGGCACAAATAATTTCTAAGGAGGGGACAAAACTCACAAGGTAAGATTCATCTGACCACATTAAAGCATATATATGGGAGTTAGTGACCACCATTTTTTCCTGGAGTCAAAGGAAAAAACTGTGCTGCTGAACTCTTCCTGAAGTCACCTAAAATAGTAGCTCTTAACCACGCATTAAAACTGCCTGTTCCTCTTCATCAGCTGAAAGGGGAATGAGCATTAGGGTGATTAGCTTAGAAGACACCAACCTAGTGTCAAAGCACAAGAATTACACCTGATCATGAAGAATCTAATTTTTTCTATTTTACAGGGAACAATGCTTAGCCCTGTGTTATAAAGTTCAGGCTAGTATCTTATTATGACATGGCTGGTGTCTACAGAAGTACTTGCTATTGGCAGGACTAGGAATCAGACAAAATTTTTGTGGAACATGACACAAATACCATGGAGATTTCTTTTAAAAAGAAGGGGAGAAAATGAGGAGTCCAGTTCTTCTGCTGAAGAAAATTCTTGGTTTAACATGTTCTTAAGTTTAGATGAAAGGCAATTTTTAGTGCAGTTTATTGTTACCTCCAGCAGTCTGCAGGTTGGTGCAAGCAGAGAATTCCTATCAAACTCAAACAAATGTGCTGGAAAACCCATGAAAGATATATTGTGAACATCCCAAGGGTATACCAAAATCTAAAACATTCCATGTTTTTAATCTAAGAGAAAGGGGAACCACATAGAGCACATACAAATGAAGCATGGCAAGAGCTGTGTGGAGTCAAGTTCCATCTAATCCAGTATCAAGGACATTATAAAAAAACCTTCTCACTTATATCTAATCTAAGTCAACCCTCTTTTAGCTTAAAATCAGCAGCCCTTGCCGTATATGAGCAGTTCCTCAGCACTTCACAAAGAGGTATCATCAAGTGCAAATCTGAAAAAGGTGGGATTTTTGCCAGTTTTGATCTTAAGTGTTGTCCCTCCATATACCCCTGAGAGCTGAGTTAGGAACATACTATCTAGAAGGAAGAAGGACTTTTACTCAAGCATGAATAAACTTTCTACTAACAGCAATTTCCCCCAAAATGAACTTTTCTCTTTGTTTCCTTTTCAGATATTCTTAAGTTACCAAATCCATGCCGTCTTTAAGTATCTAGAAGTAATTTTTAAGTAACCTTCAACCAAGACAGAGGTGTGCCTTCCTCAGACACTTGCCATTGTAATCACAAGGCCAATTATTATTTTTGATCTATGCAGTTTAGGGAACTGCACACACATCCCAGTTGTGTGCAGCTTTAAGAACTTGACACAATAACTGCATTTTATATCTATTGCTCTTTAGGCTTAATTACTTTTCATCTGATGACATTCTTTTCATTCCATTCCTCAAATCCATTCCATTTCATTAGAAGCATTAAAATAAGCTCTGTTCATTGCTCCACAATCTTAACTTTGCAAACTATAGTTTGAAATATTCTTTCAGAATCCATTTCTACTTATACAAAACTATGCGCATAAATAATTTACTTTTGCAAGTTTGAGAACACTTCATTACACACACACAGAGAATTAATCCAAACCCAAAGGACATTTTTATTTCTTATGTGTGCTTCATGTGCACTTCCTTGGTTGCATTTGGAAAGTTTTGAAGACCTCATGTAAACCCCTGATTTCACTGAAATCAATGCAAAAAGACTCCTAATCAACAGAAGGAGAATTATGCCTCCCATTTTATTATATTCACAATTATTTGATTGAATCTGATGAAAAATTAGACTTAAATTCTACGAATAGTGAGCCAGAAACCTTGATATTGGGCTATTTTCCTTCCTCAACATGACTTAGACCAAGAAAAAGAAAAGTTTTAAATTGAAAAAATTCTCCCAGATCCTCTTCACTAATATCTAAACTTTTACTTGTTCTATATTCCTTGCTCACCTGCCGAAGTCTTCAATGATTTTTTCTTTCAAGTACACATCATACTCACTGTCACGTGTTCATTCAATGAGAAAGAAGAAGTTTGCGCATCTTTGGCCTCAATGAGACTGATTTCAAATGCTGTGGCTTCATTATCTGCCACAAACCACTCACAGAAAACCACACAGCAGGGTGAGGGGGGGAAATAACAGAAAAATAATGTCAGGTAATAAAAAGTTAATTCATGAGTCATAAATTACTTGCTGAAAGGAACATAAAGAGCAAAATTGTGTTTTTACCATTGACTTTATGGGAACATGACCAAAGTATTAAGTTTTTTGCTCTGACTTACAAGATTGAATATATTTATGAAAAATTTCTAACTAAAAATGAAACTTGTAAGTTTTTTAGCAGAGTCAAAATACATCTTGTTCTAAGGTATTGATCTACTTAGGCAGTAAATTAACAGTCCTATTATTTTAAAGTTGGGGTTTCTGCTACAGTATGACTCTCTACACCTGGCATCACTTGCCTAAATTGATCAGATTAATGTGCTGGTACTTTGAAATATGAAACGTGCCTGCACATTAATCACTGGAATCATCAGAGGAAGATAGCATGTTTAATTTCTCATGATCCAGGTATCCTGCAGCCTTGTGTGTGTATCTGAGTAGAAGATATGTAAAAAATAATTCAGGCCTAAGTCTTAAAATTGTCTTCCTCTCCCCCTCCTGAAATTTTGCAGCCCCACTCAGGTTTCCTGGCATACAATTCTTTCATATACCAAAAGTACTCAGAGGAGCTGTACATAAACCTAATACATATAAACGTAAGGTAGATCAGGTATAAACTCCTGATCCTTCTGCAAGCAGAAGTAGTAATTTGGGATTACAATTTAGCTAGTAGGATTAAGGTACACAATTTCAATGTCAATTTCCTAGTATTTCTTCTCCTTTCCCCACTCCTAGAAGTATTAATGCTTGAAAAATGAGCTGTCATCTACTGAATATAAAACAGGGGCAAGGCTAGACTATTTCCACCAGATTCATGCTATGATGGCAGATATGCAAGAATCACAGTTTTTGTTATAGACATTGTTTCTGAAGCTCTGTCAGTCATTTGTGTTTTCTATACAAGGGGCAAAGCTATTTTTGCCCACAGATTCATGCTGTCCTTGAACTAGTCTCACAGGGTTTCACATGCCACTACCTGCAACAGCAACAGATCTCAGGAGACAGCTGGTTTTGGTCTTTTATGCAGTTCTCAGTGTACAGCACAGATAGCAAGGGTGGTGGGTAGTTGCAGGCATTTCAGGTATGAATGATTTAATTTAACTCTGTAAGGGCAACTGTATTACAGACAGCTACAACTAAGATACCCACCTAAACTTCCAGTATAGCCAGTGGAGCAAAATATCTTTATGTGTCACCCAGACAACCTATTTTAGACATCTGCCTTAAGATGAGATTAGTCATCCCAAAAATGTCTCTTTCTCTCTATCAGTTACAGTGTGAGTCTAGACAAGTAGTCCAGGTGTAGAGATCTATGCTGCACATCCTAACATTCAGGTCATTTGACTTTTACCTTTTCTTCTTCACTTAATGACAGAAGACACTTTGCTTCACAGCGAATGATAGAAACAACCTGAATCAAAACTGCTTCCCTGCTAAGCAATCTGGAAAGGCTGCAGCCTATGAAATTTTGGTTAAAAAAACAGTCCAGAATGAGAAGCAGCTGAAAGAAGTTCATAACACTGATAGGAAAATTCAGGTTGGAAGACACCTTAGAGTGTCATCTGGTTTAAAGACTTGTCCAAAGCACAGTGAGATGTGACATCTGACCAGATTGCTAAGGGCTTTACACAACTGGGTCTTCCAGGGATGGCCACGGTTCAGCTTCTCTGGGCAACCTCTCCACTGCCTGACTGTACTCTCAGGAAAAAGTTTCACCTCTCTTGATTCAGCTCATGCCCATTGCTTTCCTCCTGCCATGTACCACTTTGAGAATTGTGACTCCATCTCCTTGATGACTCCCAGTAGGTACTCAGGGTGCTACTACATGTTACCAAAAACATGCCTTTCCATGAGAGACGTGAGGGTTGCATGGGACTAGGCCATGGGTGAGTGGGCCAGGGACTATGTAATTGACTGCTGTGTATGGAAGAGGAGCTAATCTAGCTTCCATCTACTTACACAGTTTGCTCCCAAAGCTGCTTTGAATAACAAAATGGGTGGCCAGGGGACTCCTGTTCCAGGTTTGCAGACGGGTTCAGCACTCCCAGGATCAAGACTGAATGTGGTCTTTGGCAAGGTCTGGAAAAATCCTTTATGTCTCTGTAAATTATCCTGGAAGGTGTAATACAAGCCAGTGTGCATGGTATATACATGTTTGCAACCTGTCAATAAATGTATGCTTCCTTTTCTGGATGACATAACTGTTATTCTTTGCTTTCTTTCCAAGTTCAGCTCCAGACGCACCATGGCCTTTCTCACTCCATCCCTACACAAACAGGCAGCATCCCGATACTCTTCCCAGGATACCTGATCCTGTTATCCTCTGTACATGGATTCTGGGTAAGAGAGGTGGTAATTTGTGTTTTGGTAGTTCACCTCAGTGCTTCAGAGTGATGCAGAGCTGATTCACCCAGCATGACTCACCCTCTTAAGAGGATGTTCCTTAACTGTAAGCTGACCAGAAGTATCAGAGAAGCTACAAGTTTTGTGAGCACTGCAAATAATTGGCAAACAAACTGTTCAGAAAGTCATAATTTTGTCCAGAGATACTGCCTCTCATTTGCCTGAGAGGCATTTTTGCTGTTCTTGGGATGCCCCACCACGGGCAAAATGATGCAGGATAGCTGAGGCACCTGAATAGTGAGGGGTGGGTGGAAGACCAGCAGACGCAGAGCATTTTGGTGGGAAGCTATTAGGCAGGAACTGCCTATATAACATGTGGGAAATCTCAATTTTGGATGTTCTGTCTAGTGTGAGGGGTGAAGAGGAGTGGAGGATGCTGAGGGTCACAACCTGTAAATCTGATTGGTTATCAGCAAAAAGACAGGCACCTGCCTACAGCTTTGCCAAAGCAAGCAGGCAGAGCACCTGCCTTGCCTTGTGAGCCATTCATATAACATAGCACTAAGGGATAGTTTTATCATGTGACTATCTCATTTACTTTGGAGTTAGAGATTTAGTGGCTTTCCTCTTTGTTTTCACCTTTATTGTCTTAGTTTTTACAACTTTTAAATGTCTCAATTAACTTGAACTAAACTCCAAGTGCAACACATCAGACAGCCCATGAGCTTGCTAATTCTGCAACTTGCTTGTATTGTTTTCTTGGGCTTAACACTCTCTTTTCAAAGCCTACATTACAGAGATTTAGAGTGGATTTTTCTTTATTATTCAAGTCATATTTTTTTGTAGATAAAACACTGTTCTACCTTTCTCCAGATCACAGCCAGATTTCTTCAGTAGGGAAGAATTTCTCCATACAACAGCATTCTTTTCCCCTGTTCTATAACATGAGCAGCACATTTAAGTATCAATATGCTGAAAGCTACTTCTATAATCCAGAAAATAAGGAATGAGCACGATAATAATTTGGCTACAGATTTGATTTGTAAAGTCAAAAACTGACCTTTTCACAAAGCCACTTCAGAAACAACGCTGGGTTCACCATTTTTAATCAGGTAAAAAACAAAAAAAACCAAACAAACCCCCCCCCCCAAAAAAAAAACCCAGCTGGCATAGTCTAGTAATTTATTTATGTATAAAGGGTTGAATGTGATTTTTCCTTTATAAGAACCACATTTGTTTCCTACTGGTAGCATATGTATAGTACAGTTTGCATTGCCAACGATATTAACAAAATCTTGAAAGTCATAAAGCTTCTGTTCTGCCTGCTGTTGCTCACCTATTGTTCTGCCAGAGAGAAGAATATATTATCCACTTCCCTGTGAAGGAGCAGCAGTTGTTTGCACATGGAAGATTTGCGTTGCATGGGATGCTTCCCTGCTGGTGTGTAGAAGGTGTTAATAATCTAAAGAGTATGAACAGCTGTTATCTTTAGAATGATTACCATAATATTTCCTGATTGACTACGCTATGGATTCACTTTTCTTCCTTTTTTTTTCAGCTGAAACTCCTATCAGAGCAATCCATTTATTCTCTTTTTTTTGAGATTGTTTCTAATTTATAGACTTAGAAAATTCATCAAATAAATATGAAAATCAGAAAGCAGATGCAATGACTCATGAGTTCTGTTTGCTAAAATTCAGTGTGCTTTATTTTAATACAAACAATATGAAAATAGCATTAAAATATAAAGGGCTACATCCACAGAAGACCACATGAAAGAATGAGAGCTGAAAAAATAAATTTTTTGAGTTTCCCACTTACTTGTGACAAGTCTGGGTGCCCAGGTTCTCTAGGCAGTACAAAAAGAGCATTGAACAACTTCAAGTAGAAGTACCTGGTAGAAAATGCTGAAGAAACAAGTTCAACATTAAACATCCTTCAGACTGCAGTTGCAGAAGATCTGCAAGACGTATTTGCCCTAAAGCTGATCCTGTATCAGCTGATTCATTAGATGACATTAACTAGAGGTGTTGTGGTAAGTTCTTGCATTCTTCTCAGCTAGGGACAATGGCAGTGGTAAGTGGTATGTCAGTAAGTGGTAAGACAGAAGGAAAACTGAGGTGGCATTTTCTTCAGTACATACACATCAAGAAAAAGGTCATAAACTTTCATATTTAAATAAATCTACTAAGATGTATCAAATTATCAAGTATTATGTTTCTTGATTTCTTATTGTAGAAAAAAATGTTATCTTGATGTGCTTGACACAAACATGCTCATAAATACACATCTTGGAAAAAGAAGGAACAGTTCTATTCCTAAGAAAAAAAAACACAAACTCAGAACTTACTCCCCAGATGGACAAATTAAGAAACCTCTTTGGATTATACCTGAGGTTCTGTGCAGCCCACAGGCTCTGGTTTCCTTCTGGTAAGATTGAGACACTGCAACTGGAGTGGAGGTGGGGGAAAAGCTGATTGACATTCATTATACAGCAGTACACTGATTGCAGAAGACATTTACTCTGTGATATGGCTGCAAGGTATCCAGAGTGTCCATCTGGATGTTGGCCTAGCTAATATTGCCTGAATGCACCTTTGAACAAAACGTATTTCTGTCAGAACAGATACATTTGTTAAAACCCTCTATTCTGTGTGTGTTTTGAGGGACACTTAGAGGATGTAGTGGACCCCACACTTTCAGGTAGTTGACAAAGCAATGCAGAAATAATAGGCATGCAGAAATTCTAGTGAATAAGTTATATTTCCCACTCCACATATCTCTTCTTAAGGAATTAAAATTCAGTGCTGGCTTTGTGTTGCTGTAGTAGGTCAGAGTTGTAATCATATCTCCTCCCTAAAGTGGTTTGTTACTGTTTCATGTTCTGTATAAATATATTTTAGATGACAACATGCAATATTCTATTTTTCTTCTATGCCATCTTTGAGTCTTGTCCTGAAAATGTTTCCTTTTTAGTGCATGATTCAAAAAAGAACTAAACATCAGGTTAGGTTTGCAAACCCAACAATAGATGGATTTACTCCAGCTGGAACTGAGTAAACATATAGTGTGCATTTTAAGTGTTGTACTGGAACTCACAAGGAGTATTTTCTATATACAAAGAGCAAATACTAGCAAATTTTCCAATTTTTTCCTTATCTATAAGCAATAATCTATCCCCAGCCTTGTTTGTTTTTGTTCCAATTAATCTCTTTATTGTCACAAAAAATGAACTTGTTGCTTAGCCTACCTTCATCAGTTCACTCTGTCTCCTGCCTCCAGTTCTTGGTAGCTGTGCCTTGAATTACACTAATCCTGTCCCATCCATTGTGTCACTATTTTGCCCATAGCACCAATTTCACTTGAGATGCTGAGCTTGGGTACTAGCTTGGAGCTAGTAGAATTGCTTTGGTAATATTTTGGATTGCACAGAATGAAAGGTGACAGTAGAACTCAACACTTACAAATCAGCCAGTTCTGAAGTAATGAGAGAGGAAGATTTATTCTGTTTCAGAGACTCACAGGTATTACAAAGCTCCTGTGAGAGTCTGTTCTCACTGAAGCCAATAGGAGCCTTTCCTTTGACTTTAATAGGAACTGGATCAGTAGAGAGAATAAAAGGAGAGCTGTAATTTCTCAAAGTAATAACCTTCTTTCCCTTGCAAGGATAAACTATTCAGCTTTCAGTTTCTCTGTGCACTCTTGTAGGTGTCAATATTTTTGTTAGCTTGAATGACATCTGTTTCTGTTAAGTGCTGTATACAATGTAAGGCCATTTGATTTTTCATTATCACATTGGCAACAATAATATAATTACTCATTTGAAAATATAACCAACCTTCACGGAATTCAGGCTGGTAACAGGCAGGCATACTTATGCAAAAACTTTATTGAATTAAGCAATCATTTATGTAGCACAATCTGGAGACAAAATACATTGAAGTCTTTGCTTTAAGCTAATAAAAGGAGATTTCCCAAATCATTATTCCTATAATAGACTTTAAAATGTTTAATCTAACCTTAGAAGTAATTTTACACTGTGTGAGACACTGGATTATTACATTAACTATTGGCTTAGGCCAACTCAAGCTGGGGAGGGTGGGAAGGGAGAGGTCAAATTTCGTGGAGGTGAGGTGGTGGCTTGTCCCACGTGGCAGCATCGCAAGTCTCCCTGGGCAGCCCAGAGCAGCTGTCAGCCACTGGACACCAGGAGAACTCCCCTATAGCACGCCTTGGAGCCCCTGCCCCAGACCCAGATTGGTTGGCCTAACACAAGTACCACCCAGGGGCTGGGGAGTGTGACCACAGGGGGGCCAAAGTTCAACCCTTGCACCCAGCCATGTGGAAGCTGAACTCACCCAGGACTCCAGTGTTAGTTGCTATAATTTTCTCATTTTCTTTCTCTTTCTTTACTACTTCTTCTACTCCTAATCTCTTTTTTAAATATTTTGGGTAATTTAGGACCAGATGGGCTGGATTTTGCTAAGTTGTATGTGTTAGCATGTGTTCAGTCAGTGCTTGTAGAACTCTTTATTTTGGTTGAATGTTACCCTTCAAACTTTTGCCAAGCGTTCTTATTTTTCTGAAGTTTACCAGTAAAAGTACCCTCTAAGAAAATGTGTGCAGCTTTTCTCCTATGTTATCTCTCTTAAGCTGTTAAAAGGACTGAAGGGTCTTCTAAAAATTCAGCAGGTGAATTTTTGGAGCCTTGTATATTTTTAAAGTAAAACCCCTTTGTTGGGTCCATGCACCCGTGCTGGGGTCCTACACACTGAAAATTGTAGAGTTAAAAAAATAAATCATCTTCCTGTTGATTTATTTGAACTATCAGCATAGTTCAATATAGCTTAGAGTCATGTTTCCACTACAGCTTTGAAATAGATTTAAGCAAACTCATCAGTAAAAGGAGTCACAGGATATCTTCTTCACAAGCTAAAGATGCAGTGCTGCAATACTTAAAAATCAGGAGAGACCAGAGGACAAATTGCCACATTTCTTTCACTGAAAAAAATTGGTTTGCAGTAAGCCATCAAGAAAAATAGGCTAATGTATCTTGCAAAAAAAATTGCTTTTGTTTTTACTAGTTTCGTTGTTATTCCTCAACATTTCAGTTGAAGACAAGTGGCACATTAAAGTGGCACATTAAAGTGGCACACAAAAAGAAATGAGGTAGTTGGTTCTTGTACGTTCTGAGTCTTTTATATGATCTATTTAGGTTTAGGAATGACATTCTTCAATTTAGTTTTCCCACTGAACCACTCCAAGCTACTCATTCTCCCCTTCTTCTGCAGGAGGCTGGAGAGGAGAATTGGAGGTACAAAAAGTAAAGGTCATGGGTTGAGATAAGCACAATTTACTGGAAACAACAATGGAGTAAGAAAATGAACAGTAACTGCAGCAATATTAATACCAAATGTAAGAGAGGCAAGCTGTATGTATGCAAATGCTGACCACTGTACCATGCAGAGCCTGACACTACCCAACCACTGCCATGCTACCCTTACCTGGAAGGGACTGCTTCCCCCATTCCTGGACAATGGCATGCGGTGGTATAGAATAATCTCCAGGTCATAGCTGTGCCCTCTCCTGACTACTACAAAAATTAACCCTGGCCAGAACCAGGACACCTATTAATTCACAGATTATTTACCCTACAGCCATTTAAAAAGACTAAATAATTTATTTTGACCATCTAGTCACTTACTAATAAATTGATATTGACCTGTGTTATTTTTAGACATGTAGGAAAATGTCCAGAAAACATTGAAAGCCACAATGCTTGTGAACAAAATTAACAAGTACAACAGGCTCTCAGAGCTCTCTTGCTGAGGTGTTTTAATGTAAGAATAAGCATGGTGCAATTATTTTCTGAACTAACTAATAGTTAATGTAGAGAAGCTTTTAGAAAAGTATGTACAAAGGGGAAACAAAGCACTACCAGCAACAATTTATGTTAGCAAATTAAGTAAACATTTAAATCAATGCTCATACAAAAGTCCATGCTCACCTCAGCAAAACACGATCAGTAAATGACCTTTCCTGTGTAAGTGAGTTGTGTGTATTGATGTTGTGCAATTTCATGTAATGCATTTGCCATGATTTTGTTTCAGTCAATTCAATAAGTACAGGACAGGTACAGGAAAGCTACAAATTCAGAAGACAGCACATACTGACATAGTTCCACAGAAGTGTCAGTTCAGTAAAGTGTTTAAAGATGAGATTAACTGTTAACATGCAAATAAACTGCCTCCAGATTTGGAACCACACATCCAAATGAAGGAATTTGCATCTGAAATAATGTAAATTATTTGCTTTGCCAATAAAAATTTGATAGACCATATGAAAGCACATAATAAAAGAGAAGGGGATCCCAGTACTCTCCTGCTGTGATTTCATTGGCCACATCACAGTAGTATTTGATGTTTTACTTGAAGGTCTGGCTAATAAATAATGCTAGTATGGCTTACTATGAGGGTGTTTCTACACATGTCCTTGTGATCATCAGAATTCTAGGCAATAATACATAAAAGTAACACCAGCTTTTCAACTTACTGGATGACTATGTTTATATACACAGACCCAGCACAAGCTCTGTATATGAATTTTATCTCATGAAAACAGTATTTCGTAGAGCTGAGAGACTCCAAAAGTGTCAAGTCCTTGACTGAGTTAGGGTGAATTTATCTCAGAAAAAGAGTATATTGGTAAAAGGAATTATTCCAAAGTTCTCTACATTTTCAAGGATTTAGCCCCATGCCCATTGCTAGAATCAGAGGTATTGATTATTTTTGTTTTTCCTTGGATAATTGTGTGAACCCAAATATATCAGTATTTAGATGTTAGGAAGAGTTGTTCACATAGACCACATAGAAAAGAGAGGTTTATTCAATGGAGAAAAAAATAAGTTATATCTTCGGTAACAAGTGAATCATAAATATCTTCAGTTAACTTATTTTTGGCAGAAAGATAATGGGAACTTCAGGCTAAAAATGAAAGAAATCTTAAAGTTCACGTAGGTGAACTGATTGTCTGTCCAATCAAAGTCAAAAGATACATTTCCCGTAGCAGATGAAAAAGTAGAAAAAGTAGGTATAGGAGTAGTGTTGAGTGTGTCAAAGGCTTATACCTGGTTGTTTATTTCTTCAATAACTTAAAGCAATAATTGACACATCAAATCAAATATATAATTAATTCAGAGCCACCCACCACTTAATCAGTTTTTATGTATTAAATAAATTACTCAAAGTTCATGGCCTGTTTCCTGTTACCTCACAGAGTCCTAGCATTTGCTTACATTTCTTTCAGTTTCTTAACACACTGACACATACTAAATACAGCTGGCTCTTTTTGCGCTTTCTGGTTTCATCTCATTTGTTTAGCAAAACTTGCAGAGGTTTTATTTTTATATCATGACCTTGACAAGATGAGTCTTGCATTTGTAGCCTGAAGAAATATTGGCTCAACCCTCTGCATGATGTCGTTCCACTATAATAAAATCCTTAAACAAGTGTGTAGCCTTCATGTAATTCAGAAAGTCTGTATCAAGACTAAGCTCTTTTAAGATTTTTCTTGATTTGGGGTTTAGCTGTATGATTGACTTTAAGACCAAAATAAATATTGCTTTCCACTCTAGAATAGGTAATTGTAAAGGTTTTATGTTTTATGTGTATTTCCATTTTATCTCTAGCGAATACCCACAAGTATTAAAACACTGGCAGTATTTAAATTCAGGTGTCTCATTTCAAGGTTCTCTGTAAACTTGCAGTAATAACCTGCCCACTGTTGATTATTTACTGATCTGAGTATAAGCAACAGTATAAAGAGCAGACAGACTTAGAGTCAACTATAACAGTGTGTCTAAAAAAAATCCCAGGATGCCCAAATCTTGTAGGACTAGCCTGTTTCAGGCAAATTTCGTTGTCCATGCCAATTTGTCCATATCAATCCAGCTGTGACATCAAGAAGACATGCATACATAAGGCAAAGTTGGCTGCTGCCATGGCTGAAATCACTTTGCCCACACTAACATCGCTTTGGAGCGCGGCCATTGCCCATGTGAATGTCATGTCACTCAGAAGCACAAAGAGGCAAATAGACCCCTCCTTTTGGTATCCTTTTTATTGCTATCTAATTCAAGATACCCTGTGTGTAAATCCTACTGAACTCAATGTGACCTATGGACTTGTTCATTGATGAAGAAAGATAGTGTGCTGAATCATATTTATGCATACCCACACAAGGGCTGAAAAGCACAGAATAAACAAGTTGTGGAAAAACCATGTGGAAGTAAAATGGTGAACAAATTATATAGTCAAGCATATATTGATTCTCTGATGATAAAAGAGAGGTGAGGGCTTTTTTTAGCCTTTGTTCCATGAGAAAACAAAGTATCTCTATTCTCAACTTGAGCTCCTATTTTCATAGCTGTAGAAAACTCATCCAATCTGTCAGTGTGAATGAATTTGATCCAAAGTTTAAAAGTTGTCCAGATCACACAGAGACAGATACACACCAGAATCTTGTAAGCCACATATCCTTACAAAATTAGGCTGAAAACTGAAAAGGTAATTACAGAAGAGTGATACGTTAAATTATCTAAACTAAGCAGAATTTCTGCTTTGAACAGCACCAAAAAATCTCATTTCATTGCCATTCTTGCTCTGAATGAAGTGACTACATTTCCAGTATTTAAAATTTGTGTTATAATTTCACCTTATTTGTTCACAAATCTGAAGAGTAGAATGTGTGCCTGAAATAACTCAAACAATGTTTTTTGTGGCTACTTAGCTGTTTCTCCACCACTTAAATAGGGATATTAATTCTGTTGTACTTACATTATTAGGGTACAGTAATATGTTGATGTTCATGTACCTCTGACTAAAAAGCAGTACAAAGAATTGCTATTAAGTTGTCTTTATGAAGCCCTGAAGACATTTTCCAGTTGTATATTAAAGGGTTAGTGGGAGCCCCTGGTGGCCTAGTGGTTAGATCGCAGGACCTTCACCGCTGAGGCCTGGGTTCAATTCCAGCCAGGGATA
>JAWMRA010000001.1:83257396-83318285 GCA_035584735.1 Pseudotriccus pelzelni | reverse complement strand
AAATCCAATGCGCAGGCTGGAAGGTGTAAAGACCTTCCCCGGTTCTTCGTTCGCGAAGACTGGCCATTATATTATATATTAAAGGGTTAAAGGCAAAACTCTATACTCAGACTGGTTTCTCTCTGTTCTCCTATTTGTCCGTAAAAATAGCTTTAATTAGTACTTGCCTGGAAACAATTTTGGTATATATTAACTAAAAAGTGTAATCAGTATGAAGAGAAGCTGATGAATTGTTATAAAAATAACATCCAAACATCAAAGTTGCTTTCATAAAAAAAAAAATATTCCACGAGATAGTACAGAAGCTAAAGTGCTCTATCTGCATGTCACTTCAACATGGCAACAGGAGCAGTGGTTACTTCATGTTCAAGAAAATTTTTCAGGATGCACACAGGGCAATCAGAGCTGAGCCTTACAGCTCAGGTTAAATTTTTCTCCATTTTTAAATTTGTGATCTATTTTAATTATATTCACACCATTTCCTTAAGCAAAGAAAAAAGTATTAACACGGAGATACATTTGCTCAATACTTTAACTGAATTCTTAGATTTACAAATCTTATTATAATTTTATAGTAGTGGACATTGTCTTAATATCCTGCTCCTACAACTAAGTGATCAAATTAGAAACTACTATATTTTTTATTGACATGTTTCTTGCCTCTAGTTAGGCAAGTTGTATTCCAGAAGAATACATGAAGTTGTACTTCAGAAGAAAAAAATGTTTAAAATTAACGTGTGTATATATAAGAAAATCTTCAGTGTGTATAGGAATTTGAGAGAGCAGGGAGTGTGGGAGTTTGTGGGACTGGGAAAACTGCATATATCAACCACCACTAGTCTCACAGTATAAAAGGCATCACTTCAGGCACTATCTAAGCCTCCAGCCATTTCAACTTCCCCACCAAACCCCCGTTTTTGGTAAGTGGGAAGGTGTAGCAGACAACAAGGAGGGACAAAGATGAGGGAAGTGAACTAAGATGACCATGGGAGGTGAGCAGAAGAGTTGAGCAAGAGGGAAATGGAAAGAAGTGACAGCACAGAAAGAAGGAGGAATGGGGTTAGCTGGAAGAAGACATAAAAAACAGTGCATTTGCAAAAGGAAGGAGAAAGGCAAAGTGGGAGCAAAAACTGGTGTATTGAGAATTACAAGACTGGGATAAAAGCAGTGTGTGAAAGGATCTGTAGGAAAAGGTATGGACTACTATTCTGAGAGGTGATACCAATAGTCATAAACAGAAGGCAAGTGCCAGGGTGACAAACCAAGTCCCCTGAGCCTCTCCACAAGATAAAGAGCAAGAATTCAAAGAGCTGATGCCTTTTATCTGAGTGTAAAATATTAAATATACAATATCCAAAAAAACAGTGTACAAATTATTAGCACTTTCTTTGGGAGATGTGAAGAGGAAGTCATGGGAAAATGAAACAGGACTTAAAAGATCAAGATACCATTGAATTATATCCTGTCTTCTGCACAAAGGGAATTCAGTACGAAACAATATGTATGTGAAGATTAAGTAAAGCAAGGCACTTATAAAGAGCTAGAAAACAATGTCTTTAGGTTTATTATTAGAATTTTGGCACTGATGAAGGGAAGAGGAATTCATGAGTCCTATGGCATAGAGACATCTGCCTCTATCCACAGAAGGCCTGTGTTCTTTAATGGTTCAAACTATGCCTTCAGAAGTTGGGAGGGGATCACAATGAGTTACCTCTAACTACCTAATACTTTTCACAAAGGAAAGTGTTTCAGGGAGATGGAGTGAGAACTGGTACTGGTTCTAGTCTGACGGCTGCATTGCTGCATTAGTGTGGTTTTGTGCTTGAGCTAGCAGCCTGCAGAGAGAGCATGTTATTAATTCTTAGCTCAGGTCCAAAGTTAAATGGTGCATTTATATTTACAAAATGCTAAAACCAAGCTAGTTAATCAGATCTAATTCTGTGTACACCTAGCTTGGGCTCTTGCTCACCGTGTGCCCCAGTGCCTATAGGAGTGCCTCTGTTATCCAACAGCTGCAAACTCTAAGGAGAACTAAATTCCAGAAGTTCCATATGAGAGTGGACTTCTATTGATCAACCTCTTCTCTAAGTTAATCAGAGTGAAGTATTTTGTGTCCCTAAAGATAACAAAGTTTTTTTCCTGGAGATCAGACACTGCTCAGGCTCAGGCGTCCGTGCCTCGCTCGTTTAGCCCAAGCTCTTCACTGTACCACCCTTGCTAAGTTGTTGCTGATTACTAAGGACGCCCAAGGACACTTTATGCTGGCAATCTTTGACACTCTGTAACTGTCACTGCCTACCGGTGGACAGCGTTTGGCAAAGATAGCGTGATCTCTCGGAGTTCAAATAAATGCTTCCTAACGTATCCTCTGCTATATTCCTTCAGTTCCATTTGATCTGGGGATAAGAGTTCATTATATAGATAAACGTTTTTATTGGGACTGCATCTTGACAACCAGTAGGTATATCTGGCAGGGAGAAACCATGCTCAGACATGTTAGGCATGCACAATTCGTGCTATAAACTGGCTGTGAAATTGTTTTCTTTTTAATTCACACCCCAACATTAACCCTTTCAGTCACCTCAAAATTCCTTTCTACTCTTGTAGAGCTGAATACCTAGCCAGCCTTCCACCTCGAACAATGTTCATGGTTTTAATATCACATGCCTGTAATTTCTGGGGGGTGGATTTCATCATACCAAGTGCATTATGGACTTTGAAATCCTAGGGAACTTCAGGATTTCAACCAACCCCCAGTGGTTGCATCTTTTTCTTCTCTTTCTTGGTCACTACCTGACAAGGTCTGTGACAATGGCTTCATTGCAAGCAATGTAGGGCAGCAGGAGAGGGTACAGTAGAGCGTTGGTACTGAGTACTTGATAACCCCACTATATCCATTTCAGAAGGGACTCCTTCAGACTGGCTTAAACAGTTGTTCTGACCTGATGCCACATTAGCAATTAGCAGTTGGGCTTGCTTTGCTTTAAATCTAATGCTTTACTTTAATACATTTGTATTGTTGCAGAATATGAACTGTATGAAGGTAAATGGGGAAAATACAGAGATTTTCTTGAAAAGCACATTCTGATCCAAATAAAGTAAGTAATATAAATGCTTCTTACAGCTTTTGCCCACTGCAGAGATACCACAGGTAAAACCTATTGTGTCTTGTTCCCTTACGAGGAGCAAGTTAGGAGTAAAAAACAAATCATCCCATTTTCATCCCCAATTCTTTCTCATTTCAAGTGTTCATTGTGTAGCTATAGCAGTACTACTGATATTTTAAAGTGGACATATAAGTCTTAGTAGGGCATATTTCAGTAGCTTTCCCATCACAAACTCATAACACATTAAAATAATGAAGTCATGACACATGTCCTTCTCATCACATATTGTGTCCTTTGGAGAAATCAAGGTCTTTTTTAATATGAATACTGGAGAGAAAGCAGAATGACAAAATTTTCCCTGGATATGGTGTTGTGTATTCAAACACAAGAGAAGTATAGTTTGATTTTGAAACATCTGATAAAAAGCACTGCAGTGCAGGATGTATTAAGAATGAGGAACCGATTGGATGATGCAACATCATGATGATTTGTGTGCCAGATACTCTTTTGGAATAGACTTTTTTGATGGATCTAATACGTTTATTTGAATATAGCCATTGAGAACTAGTAAAAATAGGAAATTATTACAAGAAAATATGTGAATGTGATGATTCTTCCAAGTCCCAGTCTAATCAAATGATACAGTCCTTTAAGTTGCTCTGTGGATTCTTAGCAGTGTAATGGGAACTCATTCTACAGCCATGTTTCAGGGGCGACAAAGATCAAAAAAAAACCAGTTACTTGTTTCAAAATTTTGTGCAAGCTGAAATGAAATTTGCTTTCTTTTCAGTATTACTTTTGTCTTACAATTTCTGTTACTCCCTTGTGCCGAATGACAGGTTCCTGCATATTCCTTCATGCTTCCATTCTCCTGTGTTTCATTCATGTTTATTTCTCCACCAGCTGGCAGACATTCCTGAATGTTAAACTGCAGAAGCTCAGTTACATCTCACCTTCCTCTTCCAGCAAGTCCACATTGCCAGCAACACTGTAGTATATCCATCAGAAGGAAGCCATGGAAATTCCTTTTTCCCCAACACTCCAATAACTCCTCTTGCCTCTCTATTCAGCAACAACTGCCCTGTAGAAGGTCTGTGATTTGCAGTATGTCTATTAAAAATATTACAGTTATTCTGAGGAGCAGCTTTGGCTTTTCAGCCTGTAGTGTCTTACTCTAGGAAGTTAGAGCCACCTTTGCAGCCCAAGGAATGACACTAATGCACACAGAGAGGCTGAGTCTCTTTCTTGAGAGCCTGAAGAAGTGACTGTTCAGCTTATGTCTACTCCTGAGCAGCCCAGGCTGGAGAAGTCAAACCTTGTCCTGCTGCTGCCAGAGAGATACAAGAAAAACTAAGGAAAAAGTAGGTTTAAGAACAGAAGAAAACTGCAATTAAAAAAAAAAAAAATCCCCCCAAAAAATAAATCCCAGTATTTAAAATTAAGATTAATGAAAGGCAGGTGAAATAACCTACAGTACTTGAAAGAAGTAATTGGAGAAGACAGGTAAACTTTAAATGTATGTTTCTGTAAGAATAATCTATGGTAATTATTGTGAAGAAGGAAAACTGTCTAACTAGGTACACTAATAGTCAGCAGAACAGTATATCTGCGGTTCATAGGTTATACCTGTTCATAAGCTGTAACTGGAAAGGAACAGCTGCTTTTCACTGTTCTAGTGTTCAGACAAGCCAATGACTATACACAGAATCTCCAGAGATGTTTATTAAACTGGCATTTGGAAATGTCATACACTTTATTATCTCTGCTGGTCACCCAAGTGTTTCATTAAAGTCATGAACACAAGGTAGGACAGTGAATAAAAACAGGAATATATACATGAAATATAAGGGAGCTTTCCAGCCCCAGGGTGTTTCTAAACAAGATGCACTGGCATTAATTAAGGATCAGGTTTCCATCTCAACTCAAAGAATGTGATGCATTTTATAAATCAGACTAAGAACATATTTCAAATAAATTGTGAGAATCAATCAGATGCATTGGTCTTCTTTTCAGAGAAAAAAAAAACAAGGTCAAGAGATTTTTCTGTTGCTAACTGTATGGAAGTTTTCTTAGAAATATTAATTTCATTATGTCCTACATTAGTTGCATTGTAAAGATACCTCTTAATTTTTATTACTCTAACACTCCTTTCCCAAAATTTTTCCCTTTTAGGACCTTGTTCTCCATTGGGTTATATCTGGAATTTTCTTCTCAGTCAGCTGGATGGGAAACAAAATGGAGTAATGGTCTTCTACTTGTAATCAAAGAAGGTCATGGAAGTTTTCCCTACACTTTAACAATTTCTGTCAGGGTAGAAATGTTCTGCTTAACTTCACAAATGAAAAGGGGTTAACCTCAGATTACTTTCTATAGGGCTCTGCAAAAAACTGACAGAACAGAAAAATTGTTGTGGAAAACCATCACAGTTATGGCTGTGTTGCTTGTAAGAAAAAATTAGGGTGGTCTGTCACTGGGACAGGCTCCCCAGGGAAGTGATGATGGCACTGAGTCTGTTACAGTTCAAAGAGCATCTGGACAATGCTTTTATTAGCATGATTTATTTTTAGGCAGTCCTGTGAGGAGCAGGGAGTTAGATTTGATAATCCCTATGTGTCCCTTCCAACTTGAGATATTCTATGATTATATGACAATCCCTTCACACCTGGAAATCCTGCCACCTACTGTGGACACTGTTTCATACTTATTCACACCTCATGCCTCACTAAAGATGCTTAAACGTTACCACAGAAACAAACTTTAGAACAATGAGATCAGGAATAATTTTCAACTTCACCAACAGTGCAAGGAGCACAGTGGCTCAGAGAGCATGACATAATGTCAGTATAAGAAATGTCACTCTATCTTAGGCTATTAAGCTTTATTAGCTCACTGTTTTCAAGGTTATTAACCTCTCCAGTATATAATTGGCACAACAGTAACATTTATGTAGTCATGAAAACCATAGGTGATTCTTACATTATCACCTCTTCAGACATCTTTATTTCTCTTTACGAAAGTAAATAGATCCAGAGCTGCATTTGAAAACATCTTATTCAAGCTTTTAGTCTATGTTTTGCATGAACCAAAACCGGTTAAAAAACCTTCATACAAGCTGTAGGTACTGGTGTTATTAAAATAATATGCTTGGTATGTTTATTTTTCTTAAGCAGTGTTACCTCAGAAAACAGAATGCAGATGTAACTTTGCTTTCTAGTGGCATCCTTGCTTTACAGTTAAGATGAAACTAAGTGGGAAACTCCAGCCATGTTCATCTTGCCTTGCTTTAGACAATTACAATGCATGTCTACATTTGGGCTATGCAGAACAAACATTTATATTGGGATTTTGTATTTTTATCATGACTCTAAAGGGTCTGTTTCCCTCTATAGACTATAAAAGAGTTATGGGGTTGGTAGTCTAGATATAGATATATAGGATGCAATTCAGTTGCCTAAACACAGGTGCCTATTACCATTTCAAATCTCAAATTTCAGATTACCTCACCTTGTTTCCAGACCTGTCCTTCTGTAGGTTCTGTATCATACCTAACAGGCCTGTGCAGAAATGTCAGATAATACTGGATAAAATACAGATGAAAATAGGGCTGGACAGCTCTGTCTGGCAACTGAAACCTGCTCCTACACTTTAAGTCTCTGAAATTTGATGAAATGAATCCCACCATTTGCTTTACAATTGCACTGATTGGATCCTTAGAGATTGGGTACCAGCATATAAGTGGAGCAAAGCACTGGATGCCACAGAGACCTGCCTAAACAAAAACATCCAGCACCCCTTTAGAAATCATACAGTGGTGAGTGTATGTGTGGGTGAGACTTGTAAAAATGGCAGGGGTGTGGGTGTAGGGCTGTATCCTTCAGGAATGACATATTGGATAGATAGATAGATAGATTGGCCAGATGGATACCTCCAAAGAGCTGAAACAGAAGTAGATGCCAATATTTAAACATTTGAATTCTTGCCTGTGGGGAGCATTAGTTTCTGACATCATCAGGTGTCTATGTCATAGATATCAGCCTGTATGCCATACATCTAAATTCTCATTATCATCAGTGGTGATCTGTATTTTCACCTAGTCGTCCATAACTAGACCACTGAACTGATCAGTAAAGATGGAGAAGCCTAAAGATAACTGTTCAGGTGACAAAACATTGGCATCTGTGCCATCCTTGGAGAATTATATGGATATCTCACTTGAGTACATCTACTGTACTGGCTCCATCCTACCAGCTTAGACATCTATCTCATATATGGACATCTACAGTGCCTGGAATTCAGTACCTCAATCCATACTTGAACCTGATTCCCTGCATTTGTGGATTTTCTGGGATCTCTTTATAGTTTTGTGCCTTTAAAAATGCATAAGAGACCAGCCTTCTACATCTAAACATTAATGCCAGGTCTCTCAAATCTCCCAAACTTCTTGTGCAGCCTGTATTCCTCTAAGGCCAAGAAAACGTCTCTCTTCAAGTTCTAGTGGAGTAAATGTGTCATCCCTCATCCAGGGACTTCATTAGTTGATTTTTTTCTGTGTAACTGTGGAGCCAGTCCTCTGGACTGAAGCTGGTGTCCTATGATGCTGATAAGAGGTGATCAGCTGTTCTTGTCTTTGCCTTGTTAGTCACTTGTTATCATCACTTTAAGTCCCTTTCCAGAATGAGATACATGCTAGCACAGAACAATTTGGTGATTACAGAAAAAGAAAAAAAAACACAACCCAGATTTTGTGATTTGGAATTGATAAATCTATACAGAAACACTGGTGTGCTCCATCTGATATACACACCTGCTCACTCATTACAGGCATGGCCACTATAAATGAATCTTTGTGCCAGACAACAGGAATGTTCATGCATTACTCAATTACACGGAGAATAAGTAACCACACAAGGTTCCAGCTCCTTTTTTAACTTTATTGTCTTGTGTGCCCCCTCCCTTTCAATCTCATTGCTCTGCAAAATGAAAGAGAAGTAATTTTAATTTTAAGAATGCAAAGAAGTGTTGCTTGGCAACGCCATGGATAATAGCTGGTCCCTGTCTGGCCTGGAGCATGCCTCTTTGGAAATATTTTATGTAGAGATATCCCTTTTTTACCAAATGTGGTTATTGAGATTCTTTTTTATTCTTGTATAAGCTTTCTTTCAAAATAACACAATTGAGAAATCTTTTGGCTTTCTTTTAGGACATGGAAAAGGGAAAGTGGTAAGGGGAAAATTTGTTAAGAATTTCCCCATGCACACTTATTAGCACGACTGTCACAGCATACAGAACTTCCTCAGCACCATTATGCACTCTTGACTTCTAAAATTGGTGTATTTTTCATGCATTGCCACTAATTGCTAATGCTATAGCTTTCGTACAAAGCAGGTCACCCACTATATCTTTTGTCTCCCTTGAAAACAGGGCCATTCTTTCATTCTTCTACAATTTGTTTAAAAAAAAGTGGTGATTTCTGTGGAAAACGTTGGCACATTTATTTCAGTTGCTACTGAAAGTTCGATTGTTACTGAAGTGTGTGTTAGTTCCAGAAAAGTATTTTGTGGGATCATTTTTTAAATTACCAACTTAGCAGAATAGGTCAAGCTGAAAAAGATCATAGAGAGTAGCTGGTCTAGAGCTCTAGAGAAAAGCTCTCAAGATGAGTGTTAACATGAAGGTACTTTCTTCCATCAATACCAAGGACATTTTAGATTTAAACTCAGTTAGGGAAGGTGAGTTCTCCGAGAGCGGATATTACTCTTTCAAATGTGACATGGGCACATATGCTAAGAAGCTGCTCTTCGAATTTGAACCTCCCCTATTAACACAGAAATAGGTTAAACTAAACAAGCAGGTCTGCAGATGCTATAGGAAATACCTTGAGATGGAGAGACTGAACTGTCTGAAAACTACTACCACTAAACTCACAAAACAATATCAGTCTAAACCACTGTATTCAAGAAATGGTTACTTTGCAGGCCCAGTCCTTAACCCTTCTCAACAGTAATCACATAACAATTTTTTCTTACTGAGTCTCCTTAGACCATTGAGAAACCCTTTCAGCAAGTCCCATCTGAGCAAGGGAGTTACCAGAGCAGAATGCTTGGCCAAAGGTTGTAGATACATTAGCATAGCTTTACAGTCTGAAAAATCTCACTCCTTCTTGAGTGAAATCTTGCTAATTCCATATTTCAGTTTCTAATATCTGCTACAGGATCAGGTCTGAGTTTCCATTCTTTTTGAAGAAGATAAACATGGCCTAGAAACCTTTGCAGTGCACTCATTATTCTCTTTAAAGTTAGACTTCTCAATTCACAGAAACTAAAAGATAAAGATACACTTAGTGCAAAGTTCTATGTGCATGTTGATTCACTGTTCAAAGGGAGTTGTTGTTACTGGACTACAGCATTTTTCAAAAGTCCATTATGGAATACTTTTTGCTGAGTATATTTACACTGTGTATTCTCCAGCTTACAAACTGCACACAGCATGAAACTGCAGACTTGGAGTAGATTAGAATATCTTTTTAAAGTTTAGGATAGATTTAAACATCAGATTTGCACTAGTGTCCACTGAAAAATCCTTAATGAGTCTCCAGGGCACAATAAACTGCAGTTATTCTCCATAACTTTCAATAAAAAGCCACGACTAACAAAGCAAAATAATCTCATTGAAAGACAGATATACTTTTTTCACTGTCCATCTATTTCACTCAGAATCTCAGGTAATCTCTACATGGAACATAACTTGTAAGTCATAATATAACTAGTAAGGGTGGCAGGCAAGAAAAAAAATACGTAAAACTCTTCTGATAGGAAGATATTTTATTGGTTATCAAAGAATTCAAACATTACCCAGAAAAGCCTACTAAAATAGCAATGTAAGAAAATTCTGGTCTTCTTAGCTATTATGATATACAATGTATGGTGATTAACACAGAGGAATATGCACAGGGTCAATGAGCCAATGGGATAAGTAACCAAAATTAGCAAGTGATCATGATACCATTTTTACTGCATCCTCGTTTCCCCATTTCCCCCTGCAATTATTATTCAAGCTTCTTTCAAGTGTTTGTGAGATTTTTGGAAGATATTCGGATGCATTTTGCTCAACAGATTTTTTTTATTACTATTATCACCACAACTTTATGTTTTCCAGGAAAATTATAAGCTGCAGGTCTCCTTAATCTTTTATTCCATACTATTTTGTGGACAACAAGCTGTCTGCGAGCCAGCAGTGTGTTCTTCTGACCAAGAAGGCCAATGATATCCCGGGGTGCCTCAGGAAGAGCATTGCCAGTAGGTCAAGGGAGATGATCCTACCTTTCTGCTCAGCCCGTGAGGCCACACCTGGAGTGCTGTATCCAGTTCTGGGCGCCTCAGTATGAGAGACATGGAGCTCCTGGAGATATTCAAGAACCATCAGGATGCAATCCTGTGCAGTGTGCTGTAGCAGGACCCTGCTTGAGCAGGGAGGTTGGACCAGATGCCCCCCTGTGGTCCCTTCCAGCCTTACCCATTCTGTGATAAATATTACAAGATACAGGAGAAATTCACACCCCTTCCTCCCCTCCACCCCCTCATCTCTGACAGAAAGATGCACTGTAGGAAGAGAGCCAGGGGCAAAGTTCTGGAAAGTCTAGTCTCTGGCACCATAATTATGTGCAATCAATGCAAGGTTACATATAATGAAGAGAAATGGTATCTTTAGACGTTTGAGGAGGCAAAGAAATATAAGTGCTATTGCAGTGCTGGTTACACAATTCATGAAACGCACACATTTCTTGTCAGCTATGATTAGAAAAGATAAACTTAATTTGGAAAAGGTGCAGAAGGAGATGCTAAGGTAGTAGAAGGATAAAGATTCTATTATCCAAGAGGAGATTAGAATAATTGATTGACCTGATTTGATGAAGTCTAGACCAGGAGGAATGATGGTGAAAGCTTAACAGAGAGGCAAAAGGATAATTAAGACAGAAAGACAATAGTGGCACAGTTTAAACTGACTATGAGCAGGGTGAGACTGTAAGTTGGGAGAATGGTCATAAATATGGGAACAGACCTACTCTGGAGTAATCTGTCAGGAGGGGAAGGTGAGGGGAAGTTCCTGAATAACTTTCAGATTGATCAATTCAAATTTTCCTGCAAATAATAAAGGCAAGCCAGTAATATATTTACATTGTAACTACTGGGGTGGGTGAGGTAAGTTTACAGAAATCAATGAGTATATTATTGTCAACTTAAAAAGAAAAAAGACTATTCCTCTTCCGCTGACCTCACTAGAAAGTGGAAAGTTCAGCTATCCAGCATCAAACAGCTGTTTAAACAGAGAAAAGCTTTTTACAGTTGTAAATATGAAAATAATAGATGCATACTAAAAAGGAACCAAAGATAATATTGCACACTGCTATCAACACAGCTGTTTCAAGGGTCTTTGTTACATTCAAACCTGCTCAAAATGCTAATGTCATTAGAAAAAAATCCCTGTGTGAGTGACAATCTCATTTGCCTTAAAAAACATGAATATAGGTGAGCACTACAATCTAAACTGTACATATGTTTAAATTAAATCCACTTTGGAGGACAGTGTTCATCCAGATAGAGTGCTTGGATGATAATTGCCCTAACATACAGTCCAAACAAAATTGAGTTGTTAATCCTTAATTCACGGCATTAGATCTGATATGGATAGATGGGTTTTGTCTGTCTCTCCCTGATTAATCTCTTTGGCCAAAAGTCATGCTGAACCTCTATGAATACAGAGGGCTTTTTTAATGAAAGGATCCTAGGAGGGAGTAAGAGTCCACTGCAAAACACCCACAAGGAAGAAGATTAAAACTTGATATAAGGTGT
Source organism: Pseudotriccus pelzelni (assembly GCA_035584735.1). Taxonomy (NCBI): domain Eukaryota; kingdom Metazoa; phylum Chordata; class Aves; order Passeriformes; family Tyrannidae; genus Pseudotriccus; species Pseudotriccus pelzelni. The sequence goes on along the minus strand of JAWMRA010000001.1, from coordinate 83,306,329 downwards.
CATATATGTTTCACTGGTTAGCTAAATTAAAATATGCATTTAGCCTTAGCTACTAATATTATCCTTCCCTTAAGAGCACAATTATCTATTTAATTTTATAATCGAAGAAGCCAAACTTTGTTTAGCTGAAATAAAGTTTCTAAAATTTGCCATTTAGAACTTACTTTTCGAATGTTTTAACAGAACTATAGCAGTACTTAAAGAAAATCCTCCCTTTTGGAGCTCAAAGGCCAGAACAAGGCCTGCATACCCAGATCTCCAAAGAAGGCTCACATTTCAGACTGTCACACACCATTTAGAGGAGCATTGGCACAGAAATAGAATGTGCCACCTCCTTGAGAAGTTAAAATAAATAATGTAGCTATTTCCATATTTGTAGTTAATACATGACAGTCTTTTATCGATTATTAACCTCCAGACAGGACTGCCTAAGAGCATTTAAGAACCTCTCCTTGAAGGTGTTTGAAGTGTGTGATCATTCTTCTGCATGACTCCTCCTCATGTGCCTTGTAGATGCAATGCGTGTTCTGTCAGGATCTGTCAGTCTTCCTATGAAGAAAAAGTCATCAAGATTAAACAAGTTTGTCATCACTATCAGGATTTAGAGAGGCATATCTTTTGCCTAAGCACCCATTTATTATCAAAAACATGGAGTTCAGTTCTTTTTGTTTACCACTGTCATTTAGCTATTCTTTAACCATGGTGTCCTAATGTTGCCACTTCACAAGTTACCAATGACTCATTCAGTGTGGGCTTCTCAAAAATTTAACCTCCCCATTGAAGGCTTTTTCTGTAAGACCCAATATATGATTTTAGAAAATCTTATCTTCCTAGTATAATTATTGATAAATTTGTGTGTCCTAGTTAGAGCAGCCTGAACCAGTTCATCACTGTGTGAGTGTAACCCAAACTGTGTATTCTAAACCCTTTATCTCATTTCCCAAAAACTGTTAACAATAGACCATTTGCAGCAGCTGCCCAGAGCACACCTGACCCCTCAGGCAATAAGCTGGGCGTTAAGAGGCCTGTGAGATAGGAGGACTTTCCTGTCCTCACACCCACAACTCACAATCACCCAGTGTGGTACTCCCTGCCCTGGAGGAGGTGCTGGGCATTCCCACCCGAACCTGAGTGCATATAATCTTGGGGTCTTGGGACTTCTGGTACCACTCGTGGGATCCAGAGGAGGACCAGAACCTCAATCAGACTGCAACCATCACTAGCACCAACAGGTTCTTCTTCTCCTTTTACTTTTGGACTCAGGGGGCCCATGTAGGGCTCAGCACGAGAGCCAACGAACACCATTCTGTTTGTGCCCCAGGATGCCGGGTTATACATCTGGGGTTTTGTGGGTCAAAACCAACTGTTCATCTGTATAATTATATTTATTGTATTATTTTTATTAAATTGTAATTCTGACTTATAATCTCTTTTGAGTTGGGTTCATTTCTCCTGCCGGTTTGCCTTTAAACCAGCACACTGTGTTGGAACTAATTTTTAGTTTTTAATACCATCTTCCACCATTACAAATCAGACACAACCAGGTTATCTGAGCATGGAACAAGATGTGCAGAAATGCTAGAATTCATCACTTACTGTGCATCTTCTCAAGTCTATGCAAGCATGTCCAGGATTAGATTCAGGCATAAGCTCCTTCCCTTTATCACACCTATCAATAGTTTCTGTAATAGGTTTTGCATGAGATATGCCAAGAAAATACGCTTTTTTTCGTTCTTTAATGAATCAGTTTCAAATATGAATCCATAAGAAGCATGTGCCTCCACAGATCCGTATGAAAATCCTGATGTATCAGAAAATTTGTCAATGCAATAATAACCAAAGAGAAGGTATCAGCATGACTCGCAAGGGCTTCCAGAAGTACATGAAAAAAATTAATCATCAGTCCAGTGATACCACATCTGTCCCTGAAAGAAGGAAATCATTGCTTTATTAGTATAGCACAGTTTTGTTCACTGGAAGATTATGCCTTCAGTGAGTTCTTCAGAGATTTTATCTCTTTCCACTTTCTGTGAACAAGATGGAATGATTTGTTCATCTCTAACTGACAAAATATCAGGATTCAAGTTCTCCAATGCCTTGTATCTTCCATTGCAAAATAAATACAAACAACCTGAATTTTATTTAATAACATTTTTCTTCTTCAAAGGATGTTAGCATCTTAAAAAGCGTCTGGGGAATTTAGTGCTATATATTATTTACCTACAGAGAGTATTCAGCTTTCTGAGATGTCACAAGCCAGAAATCAAGAGGCAAAGGTGTTTCAAGTCTCTCCAAAGCTGACCCAGAACTTTAGCAGCCCTCAGCGATGGGCCATAAAGCCCTAATTATTGGCTTTTTTCCAAACTTCCATCGAGCACATCTTTGCCAGAAATAACTTTCCATAATTACAACTATTTTTAAATGTAAGATCATCACCCTTATAGTGATGGGGACAGTCTATCCGACAGATGTTACAATACATACTATGCTATAAAATTAAAACATACAGGGACATTTCATGAGCATGCTATTCACTGTTACTTCATATGCTATTGTTTCACACACTTCATTTATTCAGCTGTGACCTGTTTTCCTTCTCTTTCTACTATCCTTTTTTTTTCCCTGGCCCAGATGTCCACCAAAACATAGCACAGACAATGACAATAAATAGAGGGAACAAGCAGAGCTCACTCAAGCATGCAGAGAAAGGGTTAGAAGCACATACACTGAACATTGGCAATATTTCTCTGAGCTTTTTGCCCTAATTTCTAGCATCTTAATGAAGACAAGCAAGGAAATCATAGCCGTTAAATAATTCTGGAAATAGGTGAAGCAAGTGTAATGGATACAAGGACATGCCTTTGAAAATCTGTGGAAAGCCTTGCACTATACCTTTGAAAAAAAGGAAAGGTGTCCCTTTTCTGTGAAATGCCAAACCCGTTGTCTTTATGTGGATAATTCTCTGTCAGTCTTGTAGAAAGCTACATTAGTCTTTCAAGATGAGACGTGACATAAAAATCTGTCTTGTGTACCGTGATTTGTATTTCATCTTAATGTCAGAACTCCAGTATCTGAAGAAAAAGAAGTAGGAATTTTTCTCTGCAGAGGTGACAAACATCAGAACTCTAACATGGTGCCTGAGCGTCCTAAAGCCACTACAAACAGAACCATTGGGCAGGAAGAAACCGGATCTACAGTGTCATATTTTTAATATCTATGCAGTCTTCCAAGGATAGTATTTGATTTTGGTAACTTTCTCACAGTTTATTTTATCCACTTAAAACTTGTAGGATAATCAAATCTCTTTTCCAGGTTTGCACTTTACAGACTTTTAGAGCAAAGAGGAGAAAACCTTTTTTTAGTCCTGTATCTCCGTTATGGATTTGGGGTGGGTTTTTTTACTTTAACTTCTACAAAACTCAAATAAGACAGACTTACAAAGGGACTCCAAGAAATCACTCAGTTTCTCCCAACATCTGGGCTTGCTAAATCTATGACATTCCTAGCAGACATTCTTAAAGTTCTTCAGTAAAAAACATTTGGTTATCCCCCTAAACAATCTCCTCTGGTGCTTACCTGTGAAAAGTACTCAACAGTGGGTTTAGTCCGTTCAAAAGGATAAGTGGTAGATTAACATCCTGAAAAAATTAACTTTCTGGGTTTATCACAAGAAAATTTTAAAAGTCCAAGTCATAAAGAATGTGTTAACACAAGTAAGCTGGGATACATAGCTTTCCTAAGCTGTCTGTTATCCTGTATTTATGCTCCTATTTTCTTTTCTAACACAGCGCGAGAAATGTGGGAAACACATGTCCAAACAGCAACCTTTGTAAGGATAAGACACAAACACAGGGAGTACAGGGGCAAACGATTCTTATGTTACATACACAAGAACTCACAGCCTGGATAAAACTCAGGTTTTCTTGTTGACACTAGAGCTAGCCAAGTTCCATCAACTCAAGCTCAACTCAGTTCATGCCTGAATACCGCAGGACGTGTCATCTTCAGCACCACAGCAGGCACCATGAGCACACATGTAGGTGCTACAGACACCCAGGAGTTAAGACATTGCTTGCAATAGATTGGCAAACGTAGTTTATTGGAGTGTGACGAGTCTGCCTCAAAGGAATACAGTCTCAATGAAAAATGAGAAGGGAGTAAAGTGAAATCAGTTGGACCCTGGTTAGGCAGGTAATTAAAAGGAGCTCCCAGCATTCCCGAGGATGTATCTCTGTGTCCATTACCAGGATATGGCTGCCATAAAGACGTTCCCCTTAGCTTTTTTTAAAAACTTGGTATCAAATCTCTTGAAATGTGTGGGAAAAAAAAAAACAATTATGCTCTGAAGTGCTGGAAGACAGTGATAAATGAACAATGTAACTGCAGAATTACTAGTGCATTTTAATAGCCAGAAGCGATATAAAAAATCTCAGAAATGTGATTCTTGGCATACAGTGGACTTGCAAAAAAAAAAAAAGAAAAGTTTATGTGAATTTTTCCTGGTTTTTAGGGGATTTTACTTCAGTCTTTCCCACCATCTGATGAATCTGGGACCAAGCTAATTAAAAAAAATAGGGCAATCAATAAAATGCATATGATAATTGTTACCACCTTAGCTTTTAAACTGGGGAATAAACATATGGGATCTCCCCTCTTTTTAAAATGCAAGTATTTTTTTGAAAGGGAGAAGGAGAAAGGTTAGAGTCTTTTGTAGATTTTCAAGTTAAGACACAAATGATTTTCATACAAAAATGCAACAAACCTTCCTGTTGTTAAATTATTTTTGTCCATTTAAAAACCTATGTGTGCTCTACAACAGGCTACATCTACATATTTAAAGATGTAGAACTGCCAGTAGACAGGATAATTATATTTAGTATTTATGTGCAGATGAATGTGAGTCATTCAGCTGGCAGGACTCTCTCTTGTCTCAAGCTCTAATACTTTTCATAGTGTAGTCAACTAAAAGTGTTATAGTGTTTGTCTTTGGTTTTGGGGGGTTTTTTCCATGAAGAACCACAATCCTGAGCCTTAGCCATTTATGGTCATTAGAAATTCCCTGCTAGTGGCTGTTTGTTCTTTTGACGTGTGGCTTTGCTGCACACCATGCTGTGGATTAATGTAAGCAGATTTGAATTACTCTTCAATTAGCTAGCCTGCACGCCAAATCAGAAACACTGAGATTAACACAGGCCACAAAGTTCATCTGAGAAGTTCTTTACAGTCCCAAGCACCATATGTGAGAGACAATTAAATGAAGGTGCTTCAAGTATGACTGGGCTACGGTAGAAATTGAATTAAGTGAGCAAGGGCAGGTTGGCAACAGGCACGTGAGTTCCTAACTCATATGCAGAAATCTGTTTATAGTAACATGGAAACCTGTGGTTAAACTGGGGGTCTGCACAACAAGAATCTTCCCTGAAGCAGGATGGGTCTGGGCATGGTCTGCCAGGACCAGCTGCAAGCTGCAGCACTGCTGGCTGCCAGGTGCCTGTGACAGGCACTGAGCAGCATTTGCAGAAGAGTTTGCTGAGTGTTTTGTGACCTTAACTTTGCTGACTTTCAGGAAGTTTAAGGCAGTTGAACACCCAAATGATTTTTAAAATGGAAATTAAATTCTAAGGAACATATGGCCTGTCCACACCACAAAATGAATGTGGCAGATTTAATCGAGATAGCAGGGGTAGCAACGGCAACAAGGATGGGATAGTTGCAATGTCAGCATGTGCTGCTAGAAGATTACATACAGAGTCAGTTCCTGAGTCAAAAGTTTGCACCTTGGCAGCTACCTCAGGTAAAGCCTGAGCTGATGGGTCTTTACTACTTGTCTTACACCAGTTATTTAAACTAGCAAACATATGTGTGCAAGCAGTACAGATACATTTATACTAGTGAATTAAGCAACACAATCCTCTCTGTGGTTAAATAGGTGAACTCTGGGACTGTTCTGACCCAAACCAGGCAGTGTGATACAAATTATTCCCAAGCATGGTTCAGGAATCAGCACATGGGAGGGACCGTTCACCACATGCGTGCAGTTTGCAGGCTGGCAAACTGCTTTGGGAGCTGTCATGGTTTAACCCCAGCCTGCACCAGGAAAAAAAGTAAACCTCATGGGTTGAAATAAGAGCAGTTTAATAATTTAAAATGATAATAATAATAATAATAACAACAATAACAACAATAACAATTGTAATGAAAAGGAGAGAGAGGACTAAAACCCAAGAAAGACAAGTGATGCACAGTACAGTTGCTCAATACCTGCTGACAAATGTCCAGACTGTCACCCAGCAGTGATAGGCCCCTCCCAGTTAACTCCCCCCAGTTTATATACTGAGCATAATGTTCTATGGTATGGAAGAGCCTCTTGGCCAGTTTGGGTCAGCTGTCCAGGTCGTGATTCCCTCCAGCTTCTTGTGCACCTACTCTCTGACAGAGAACAGGAAACCGACAAATCCTTGATTTAGAGAGAGCATGCCTTAGCAACAGCTAAACATCAGTGTGTTATCAACATTATTCTCATACTAAATGCAAAGCACAACACTATACCAGCTATTAAGAAGAAAATTAACTCTATCCCAACTGAAAGCAGGTCAGGAGAGTAATACAATTCCTTTGCAGAGATGCACACCACTCGGTACTAATCAACGTCCAGGATTGTTCCTAGGCGTATTTTGTTTACTACTATAAACATAGCCTTTCAACACAATGTTTTCACTTTGCTGTATGGTCATACAAGACATTTCAGGCATTTCTTAAAGCATTTACTCCTTAATGTTTGCACAGCTTTCTCTCTTCAACTCTTACTGTAACTTTGCTCCACCCCAAAGTGACAACTGTGACCAGCTTTGTCCAAATAACTCTATTTAACTACTATCATGTATCTCCAGCTGCAAAGACAATTCAGTAACTCACTTCATATACACACACAGTGCAGTGTGCTTCCACAGAAGGACCACCTATACACTATGAAATTTGTGAGTGCTTTCCAGAGGTTAAAATTCATCGACGTTCCCAGCAGCACATTAAAGCAATATCTATACATGTGGGCCATGCAGGAACAACAGTGTATTCTTGTGAAGTGACAGTTGACATGAGCTGCAGATTGGGATTTCAGGTCTTGAAGCAACTTGCAATAAAACTAAACAAGACATCTAAGAGGATGTATGTTATTCCTCTTCTTTTGTTGTTGTTCTTTGGGGGCCAGAGGTACTGTTTCTTGGTGTGACCAACTTTAGAGGAAAAATTAGAACTACAACATGTTAATCATCTTAAATCTCCTAGAGACTCATAAAAAGCAAATTGTACTGCCTGAAATGTTAAAATCATCTCCCCCTATTTTATGTGAAAGCAAGGGGCATAAAAATGGAAATAATCCCCTCCGGACACAATCCAGGGAGAAACAACAACATGACCCTGAGTTATAAAAAGGAAGAGATTTTCAGTGTACTGCGGGGGATTTAGTGAAGGGATCCCCATTAATGTTAATAGGAGGCAGAGGGATGAATCTCACGCACTGAAGCGGAAATTCAGCCCTTCATGTCAAATGTTCTGAAAACCAAGCAGCTTGCTACTGCTTGTGCATCCAGCCAGAAACAGGGATGAAAACAGTTAATTGCTTTCTGATGTTTGGGTTGAACTAAGGATACAATATAAGCATAAGGCATCTGGAAATAATGCTCCTTTTAAGAAATCTGGGAAGTAAGTGCCTGCACAGGCATGGGATCCCTCTCTATGCAGCTCTCTGGCAAAATCTAACGTGAGCGTCATTTAGATTAGATGAGATTAACCTCAAACTTCATTGCCCGTGCAAACAAGACAATCTAAGTACACTAACGTATATGCTAACCATTTTTATTGAAACATAAATGCTTCTCTCTGCAAAGCTTTTAAGCAAATTACAAGCCAAACTGAACACAAAGGGCAAGGGTCTTGTGTTTTTTATAATTTCTGAAGCTTTTTATCCTTTGATATGTTCAGCAATGTAAACTATAAAATATGCTGGTATATTCTTCATTCACTCTATTTTCTCATCTGAAGTTTGTCTTTTTTGTAACAGAAGAGCTGAAATATTGACAAAAATCTACTGAACTAAATTACAGATTTCCTTCCATTTTGGAAGAAGTTCAGATTTCATTTGCACCCATCTTGTGCATCCTGAAGTGAGGGGAGAAAAACAATGGAAAACAGAAATTGAAGCCAGCGGAGGAAATAATGGCAGTGCATAACAACTGGACATCTGATCCTATACTTAGTTGTGTAACTAAGTTGCGTGGAGCCAGGGAAGAGTGTGAGGAGTTTTTCCCCTGAGGAGGAAGGCAGAGACAATGTGCAAGAACTGACCACAGCTCCCATTGTCCATCACCCCTGCCACTGAGAGGGGAGTGAATAGAAAAATTGTGAGTAAAGTTGAGCCCAGGAAGAAGGAAGGGTGGGAGAAAGGTGTTTTAAGATTTGGTTTTATTTCTCATCATCCTATTCTGACTTCATTGGTAATACATTAAATTAATTTCCCCAAGCTGAGATTGGGGAAATTAATTGATTGTAACTGATGCATGTTCTCTCCTTGGGAGGCCAGACTCTTCTCAGCTCTTTCTCAGCTACACTGCAAAGAACAAAAGAAAACAGGCACAAGTTGCCACAAAAATTCTGACTGAACAAAAAGAAAACAATGACTGTCAAATACGGGAATAATCTGCCAAGAGATTTTGTGTGATCACCATCCTTGCAGATTTTCATAACTGGATGAGAGCAACCTGATCTAGCTTTGAAGCCAGCACTGTTTGGAGCAGGGTGTGGACTAGAGACCTTCAGAGCTCTCTTCTAACCTAAATTAATCTCTGGTCTTATGTGAGGTTGAAAATACTTCTCAGTTCCATAAACAATTTTGCAGAAGAAAAGATGCTACTATAATCTTTATAAAGGTCTAACCCTGGGCCAGGAGGACACGAGAGGCTTGTGAGACTCAAACTCACGTGTGAAGATTTTTCTTTATCTTTGTAATCGCTCTGCACTTGTACTTCAGGATCACGTATGTAGTGCAAAGTAAAATTTGTAACACCATTCTATTTTGAAAGTGATCAGGAAAATCTCAAAGAATTTACTTCAGAAGCTCTTTCAAATATAAATTAGAAGCTGTTTTAAAGTGAAAATTCATCATATATAATCTTTGCTAAGTTTCTGTTCCTTGCTTCACTGATCTTTTCCTGGTGGAGAATATGAAAGGCAAGGTGGTGTAGGTCTCCATCCCTCTGTGGCTCCCAGATACGCCAGGAATGCAAAGGCCCATAATGATGTGGCCCAACTGCACTGCCTTGGCTCAGACTTCTAATTGCTCAGTGTGAGAAAGCACTGTGAAAAGTCTGTAGAGAAAAGATAAGGAACATAAAGTTGCAGACAGGTAAGAATTCTGAGACAGAATGATTGCTAGCTCAAAGATTCAAGAAGGAAAGCACTATCATACAAGGGTATTTAAAAAAAAAACAAACAAACACTACACAACCAAACCAAATGTAATGTTGAAGGGTAGCAACTCAAGAAGAGCATCCATGTCATGGAGAAAAGCAATTCAATGCTTTTCCTGACTAATGCCTACCTGACCTGCAAAGAATCTTTCAGTGTCTTAGTGGGGTGGGGAACATAATAAACCACGTGACTTGATAAACACAGCTATCTTTTGTGTATGTTGGCTAAGACATAATTATTTTGTCCTTTAAAGCTGTGTATACCTTGCTTGCAGAGTCTGCACAGGGCTAAACATGCAGGAACAAGTGGCCCAAAGGGACACCATCACAGGAGTACAATTTTGAGCTGTGCAGCAATGCTTAGGTTGCATTTTGGGGCTGGAAAAAAAGAATAGTTTAATCTGTTATCTTATTAATCAACTGGAATTGATGTAAAAACAGGCAGGCTGTGTGACAAAGCCCTTAGGAATATTCATGGCATTGTCACTGACAGCTTTCTATGTGGTTACTCTGCCTGGGTATTTTGTAATTAGCGTCATTCCCAAATCAGCAATTGAAGACTAGCATTTCTCAAGGGTTTTCAATGCAAAATCACTCTTCTTTTTACAAACTTTGAGCACTGAGCCATGAAATCAAGAGCACCAGCATGGTTTTATGCAATTTATGCATAGCTGATTTCAGTTTTAAAATATTACTCTGAAGTAAATCTGTCTGCATTCAATTTAGAGTAGTGGGACTCCTAGAACTTGAAAACATTTATAAGAAAGAAGTAGCAGCAACATTGTTTCAATTGCCAGATACTGAAAAACCCATCAGTATCTACTACACAGTCTACCAGGGACCACCACAGTCTATGCCAAGGGCATCACATCATCCTCCAGAGAAACTACTCTCTGTATCTTCTACCGAGTTCCTCAGGTTAGAAATCTTTGTCAGGTGCTTGTTCTTTGTCAAGAAACAGCATTACGGAGTCCTGGCTGCTAGCTCTACGTTATTTAACCTTCCAGATTTTTGGCTTCTATACCTATTAGATCAGTTGATGTTAAGCAACTAGATATGGATTTCTCTTGAGAGATATGTTTCACAGAACTTGGACAGATTAAGCAAGGATGTTCTGACTTCGGAGATACACATGGCAATAGTCCCCTTCTCCTGTCTGTCCTTAGAGATCAAAAGGATGGAGGCTTCTAAAGGGCTGGCCTGAACTTATTTACAGTTAAAGCCTTGGCTGACCAAGCAGCTGGGATCCTCACTTAGCAGGAGGCACCTTGGCGTGTCAGCAGATAACAGTCATGACAGCATCACCAGCTCAGCAAGCCCTGAAAGTCACAGAATTATTCTTGTTCCAAATCTCCTCAAAGAGACTACAGTTCTACACCCATCAACCATAGTGGTTGGCGTATTTGCCATACACCTAATAATCCCCTCCTTTCCTGCAGTAGTGTCTTGCCCATGGAGGGGCTCTAAGCTGAAATCTAAACTCCTCAGCTGAAGCTGTCAAACTGGCTTCTTAGAAATGACTTATAGAGCCAGGTATCATTATTTCTCTGAAAGATACAAAGGGAGGAAACTAAGCAATTAGAGGATCTTGTAAAACCCTGTCAAGCTGAAGAGTGGTCTATTTATTTTCCTATCGATTCTCCTTTCTTTCTTTGAGGAATAATGACTGTCTCATCAAATGCCTCAAGTCCCCCACAACGCACTGTGCCTTAACCTTTGTAATGCTAAAGATCTCGGATTTGCAATTCTGTAGCCTGTCTTTCACTCTGTAATAGTTCACCTAAACTGCTGCGGTGATATTTTTTCTGCATTGTTCTCCTGCTCTTATTCTCATGCCTTTGCACCTTTAAGCTCAAATACCAGGTTTCTCAGAAGAGATGTTTGCTCTGGGGTGACAAATGACCCTTTTCCCCTGCTTTTCCCTATACCATGTTGTTTAAATTTTAGTTTAGCTATATATATGATGAGTATTATTCACTGTTATACATGGACAATGCTTAGCCAATGATTTTCACTTTCGTAAAGATGCGTCACAAACAAGTCTAAAGTCACTTCACTTTGCAGGCTACTACGTAAAAGCCTGCTTTAAATTTATTTGACGTATGTTGCTGTAAGTTTTAGTTTTAAGGAAGCTACATGATATTGCAAAGCACTTGAGATAGGAATGGTGTTTTCCCATGAGTTAGTTGAAACCAAATGTTACGGACGCCGAATTTGACCATAATCTTCTAACTGCCACCACTCTATTAACTCAAATTAAAAGTATTATTTTATTTTTATGTCCTTGGGTTTGCAAACACTGAAAAAATCTAGAGCATTTGAAATCTGAAAACCTTTTTTGCAGACATCAATTTTCAGCATAAATAGGATTTTAGTGTCACCTCTTGGGCTGGCTGTGAGGACTCAGGCAACTGAGATATTGCATCTGTCTCTGCTGTGAAAAACCACTGTGCAGGCAAACTTAAGCCCTCCTAGCACATACTCAGTCAGCCAGATGGGGTGCTTACTCCTGCTATACTTTATGAATCCTGCTGAGAACATTTTGTGACAGCAGATAAATCACAAGCAGGTTGAATGAGACAGCTAACCTGGTTACTTACAGTCCTTAAAAATGCTTGAGGCCAGATGTTGACATGAACAATGTCAGAGTGACCAGCACAGCCCTCCAGCATACAATGCCCTGCCTCAGGGCTACTGGGGCTTGAGCCAAACACATTTGCAGGAAGATTGTGTCCTGCAGACCTGAAGGTGTAGAGAAGAGCCTGGCACAAACAAAAATGAGCCTCACTGGGAGGCAGACAGTCATGAAAGAGACACTAGGAAACCTGTCAAGCCCTTCCTTATGTCAGGCCAGCTGGATTAATGTCATTCCTGACAAATATGTATCTAACATCATGCATCAAGTTTTGATGCTTTAGTACTTTTTAATATTTTTTTCATCATTCTGAAGGGAGTTACTTAATTCTACTTCAATAGATCGAACAGAACAAGTAGAAAGGAAAACCTGAGTATCTGTAGAATATTTGAGTTTGCATTTGAAAAGTGAGGTCTTGTAGATGGGTTGAATATGCTTGTCTGACAGTATTTTATGAACTCAAGCCATGGCCTGATGCCAGCCAGGAGGAGGTATAAAAAAACCTAAATAAAGAAATATTTATATTTGGCTACAAGAGCAGTAAATAAATTTCCCCCTGCAGTTAATAATAACTGTTTTAAAAGAAAGTTTCTATTTACATTGAAGTAAATGGTTCTGATTCACTTGCAAACATAATTTTTCCTGCAGAACTTGAGGGGAGAGGGACATATGTCTAAGCATAATTCAAAAGACTAAATAAATAAATGGAGATTTATATTTTTGACTCCTAGACATCTTTGTCAATTTGTTCCTCAGTTACCAGAACGAAATGTCTAGGGTTTGTCCAGTTGAATTTCTGCACAAAAAAAATTATGTTCTAGAAAAAGAAATCTATCTCAGAGTGCTCAAATCTTCCTCTAAAATTATATCTATGATGAATACCAGAAGTCTTGTTCACTTACCTGATTTTTTTTAATTACTTGAAACCTTATTTTTCTTATTGCCATCCCTGGAAGAGAGCTCCAGCACCACGGCCAAGCTTTTTTTTTACAATTCTACATAATGAGCCAGAATAAAACCAAAAAATCTTTTTTCTCTTTGTTTGCACACATATATTTAATGACAGATGCCCTGTTGCAACATGCAAAATTATCATTCACCACACAAAATGGGCCAGATTTTCTGATCTGATGTCATCGCTTTGCACTGCATTGCAAACATAATCCAGGCCTTAAGCCTTGTTCAAGCTGAAATGGTGAGGATTATCTCATTGCAAAGATAATTCTTTTGAACAGAGACCAAGTCTCACAGTTCTTCCGGGATTTCTTCTTTTGCCATAGCAAGGAAAGAGGAGTATTGCTAAAAGACAAGAAAAATTAATTAGCACCTTACCATGTCACAGTGGGTAAACCCTTTTGACAACTTGTAGCCTGCCTGTAATAGGATTGACAGAAGGGCTTTCTCCCACATGTAGCCATGCAAGAAGCAAGAAGGTGGAGAGTATTGAACCAGACAGAGTAAACTTTCTCAGCTGACTCATTAGTTTCACTGTCTGGGGGTATCACGTTTAACCCGATTCTGCATCTTGCCTGAGTATCCACAGCCAATCTGCCAAGGAACAGTATGGCAGCGTTTACACTAAAAATGCAGGAAGGACTTCAGATTCCAGATGCTCTGAACTTCTTTCAGTATTTGCTGAGATAAGCAATCAGGATGTACCACGGGATGCTCAGAGATAAAATAGAGATCTATGTGTACTCCACAGTCTCCAAAAGATTTTGCCAGCACATGTTCAGGCCACTGTAACAGAGATCAGTGGCAGCTAAACATTATTAGGTACAATATATTGCATTAAGGAGGAAAAGAAATGGTAATAAGATAATTCCCCAAACCCAAGGGAGTGTTCTCATACCCGGTCAGAAGACAGCCAAGCCTGGAAAGGAAGAAAGAGCAGTCCAGGCTGTTTTGGCACTGCCTTGGACCCTGCTCCCTGTCAGCAGGGCTGGACTGGGCTTACCACAGGAGTCCCAGCCCTTTGTTTTCTCGAAATGGAAGTGGTGTGCTATCCCTAAGCTGTTAGCTGACTTTAGTGACAGGAGAATTAGAGGTCCATCCTATCTTTAGCTCTTTTACTGTGCAAGATGATGTCGGGCACTTGGAGAGCAGAGGATCATTAGCGGAGAAATGAATGAGTCAGAGATGGAAATTGGGTTCCTGTGTTGCAAGGTCCTCTGAATTTTCTCTTTGGAAAAGGATGAACTTGTGGATATAAGACTAAAATATTGTTGAAAGAGTCCAGCTCTCCTTATGGACCCTACGTGAACTCAAGCAAGTCACCCAGTCTGTCCGTGTGCCTTCTTTTATCTGTGACACAGCAAGAATAATCTATTGTTTTCACATCCTGAAAGCGTGTGTTGTTCCCATTTCTGAAACAAAGAGCATCCCAACTGTGAGTTGATCTGAACCCAAGGACATTTTATTTTTGTTTACTGACATCCAAATAATAGCAATAACAACAACTTAGCAGACATCCCAGGATGAGTTTAAAGCAGGTAAGGAGAGGCCACTTAAACCATTTTTCAGTTTAGATTTTAATATGATGCCATCATAAGCTGATACATCAGTTCTGCCTAGCATGGAAGAAGAAAAATATAAGCCAAAATATATGCACAGTAAAAGATATCCTTCTAGGCCAAGGATTTCAGTAGGATGGAGGATTGTTCAGGTGTTAATAACAACTGTATTTTATGGGGAGCAGCTAACAGTAACGTCTGTCAGCTGCTCCTTGACTATACAGAAAACCCTATCAACCTTTCTAACACATGAGATTCCTTCACATTTGTGTAAAACATGTGAAATTGGGCTCTTAAAATACAGCTGATTAATGTTCACATGGGTCTTGGCATACACTAACGTTAAGCAAAGCTTTGAGTTCAGTGACCCACACACCCACACACCTACCATGTGAACACTAGTGTCTGCTCTGGGCATATACCATTGGTGAGCTCACTGTCCTATTTAGGGAGATATTAAAAGCAGTGCTGCTCATACAGCTCACGTAAAGACAGCAGCAGTGCTCCTGCATGGGCAACATCTGAGCACTGCTGTCAGTGGGTGCTTCACCAGTGGGACCTGTGGGGAGCCCTTCAAAAAAACCCCTGGTAAACAACCTGCCAGTTATGTGGAAACCAGAATACTCACTATTATAAGGATAATTATGTTCATTAACTGAATTTTTAAGCATTAAAACTATAATTTCCCCCCAATTTTCTCATGTAAATACAGCTGAAAGTAGTTAAACTAAAAAGTAGTTTTAACTAAAGTTGAGATCATCTCAGCCAGTCTTTTCAGTGAGGCTGTGGCAATATGTTTGAGCTGCTGTTTAGGAAAGCCCAGTGCAGCACACACTGCAAAACCTTTGCTGCTGCTGAATCACTCTGGTTGCCATTGAGATTCTTTTTCCACTTATACAAGGAATTCATTGCTCTGTGCTACCACCTCATTTTCTTTAGACATTTAGAGAGCTTCATAAGGTCAGCATGTCTGTGACATTTGAAGAATTTCTGATCATGTGGTTATTTCCCAGAGAAGTATCTGTGAGTGAAGTAGTAGATGGATGGAAATATGTCTTTTCCTATTTGCAGCAATGGTGTGATCTTGGCAATTTGTTTTCCATTTTCACATGAGTAATTACCAGATAAAACCAGATTACTGGGGAATGTGTTTTGTTAGATAAACATTTGGCTTTGGCCAAATAAGAAAAAAGGGGAAAAAAAATCAGTATCCTGGGTTTGCATTTCTGAAAATAAGATTGAGGTTCTGTTGTTTTAGTGTAGATACCTAGAGCCGTCTTAACAGCCCTTTAACAGACTTGGCTCCTATCCTACAGCAATGTGGGACCTATCTCCCAGCTCTGTGTAAATACTTCAGCTATCCTAACAGAGATCAAATTTAGATGCTTACGTTTACACATCTGCATCCCATCCTTGGTGTTTTGCTTTTAAGAGCCAAGACTTTGATGCCATCTGCAAAAATAAGGGAAATGAAGTGTCATTGTCTCTTTTCCCTCCCCGACAGCCCCCAAATCCTGCTCAGTGAGTCAAGGCACTGGTAAGAAATATGAGAGATCCAGATTTAAATCCCCAATCTAACTGATTCAGAGCAAGGATTGCAACTCTCCCTGAAGGCACCTAGTCTATCAGCTAAGTGCAGAATATCTGCTGTAATACTTTATGTAAAATGAATATTCCTACAAACTTATTCAAGCCAACATTTTGCAGCAAGGTTCTTAATTAAATTACCCCTGAGATTTTTTTCCTTTCCTGAGACTGAGAGATATTAAACATGTAATGTGTAACAACTGTAAGTGAAGAGCCTTATTCTGAAAGCGTATAAATGTTTGCAAATGTTTCATTTTAGTGGCCAAAACAGAAATTCAAATACTAGCACAGCTAGGATGTTATTGTTCGCTCAACTTTGTTGTGGTCTGATAAGGTAAATGCAGTAGCAAGGGCTGATTACGGAAAAGTTTGGCACATATTATGTGCTAAACATTCAGTGTGAAGCTCTTCTGTAAGGAATTGCACTCAGCACCCCCATAAAACTATAAGGGATACATTAGAAAAAAAAAATTTTTTTGCATCTAAATATTTATTCAGTTTTTAGTATTCTATAGTGAAAGAAAATTCAACAAACCCTTCTGTTCTTTTCTCTATCCCTTCCTGAATTATTACAATTTTTTGGCACAGTCGATCTTAGTACCACTGCCAATGGAAGATGTCACCCTGAGGAAATATCTTACTATATTCAACAGGATCAGTATAATCTACATTCATCTTTCAAAAAACTACACAGAAGGCCTAGAGTAGCTAGAGAAAGGATGTTTAAGGGCTTTATGGACCGCATTTACATGCAGGTCGTATGTATTGACTTTTCCAGCCTAAGGTCTTTCAGGTTTCTCTAAGTGACTCTATATTGATGTTTCACCCGAAGTGCACTTTTGAAGCAGATTTCCCTGTTATTCTTTGGTTCACATTACTACAGTGTCACCAAAGGGCACGAGCTAGATTACTCATGGATTAAAGTAAACTGGAAGAAGTGCGCCAGGAGCACATGTAAAGCACTTCAACTCCTAACTACCATATAGTCCACCAGAGAAAGTAAGAACTAGTCCAAAATAAACTTGCCTGAAAGGCATCTCTCAGGTCTTCACAAACATCTGCTTTGATCTGCAGACCTCCTGTGTTATTGTACACACAGCACAAATGTAGCCTTTGCATCTTACCTCTACAGGGAGCAGATGCTCAACAGTGTTGAGGACAGGGAAGATGCACAGTAGGGCAAAGGGTACTTGGTGTCACAGTGTGGGAAGAGGTGATAACTCCTCAGTGCTCCTGGGAGGAATGGTAGAACCACTTGTGCACTGTGTGAGTTCTTCCTTACCTGCCAAAATTCAGTGTGCATTTAAGAGACCTCCAGACACAGCTAGGTCAGGAGCTGGTCACACCTCACCGGACTAAAGGAAGCCCAAGAGAGGGAGCAGGTGCTGCCTACCTCACTGGGAGGGACACAAATGGTTTTGAGAGCAGTAGGAAATCCTGCTAGATGTTGGGTCTGGGTCAGGGTGCAGCTCCCTGTGCCAGCTCTGCGTGTTACACAGGACACCAGACATATCCTGAGAGGTTGCAGGTGTTGGGGGTGGATGGGATGAATGGTTTCAGTGTTTGGTTAAGGGCCCCTCAGAGCTGTGTCATCCCAGATGCTTCTGGAAAACTAGATGGCTTGCAAGGGCCCCTTCTGATGTTCTGGCTGGATGGCGTGTGTCTCCTTCACAGTTTTCCCGCTGGCCTCCAGACCACCCAGCCAAGAAGCTTGGTGGCAGCCCCTGTGCCTGTCAGTAGGCACTGCTCTTCTGAGCCCTCAGCCAGCCCCTCAGCACTGTGCCAAACACAGCACTACTCATAATCTCTGCAGCTCAGGACTGTTGCTTACAAACAGCATAAAAGATGCAGCTGTCCTATTTTGGGGCAAGTTTCAAACACTCTTCTGCTTCAAACCACATTTCTGCTTTGCAGAGTATCATTTTTGCTCTCAGGTTTCCACCTTGGCCACCACCAAGGGCATGCCAAACACCTTCCTGTTTTTACAAATCCAGTCTATAATCTTCTGCACTTCTACTTTCTAAATAACTGCAAATTCCTTAATTCGGACCTAGATTGAGAGATTGGCTTTTCTTCCCTTGCGCTACAAAAGCATCCGGCAGAGGGTATGGGTGGACTGCCAGCAACATCAGCCAGCAACAACCTCCTCCATCCATCTTGCTCCATTCTTTCCATCACCACTGTCCTTCATGGTTCTGTGACCTCTGCAGGGTGAGTGCAGTCAAGTAGAGGTGCATCCAGCTGACACTGAATTCAGTTCTGGCTTTTGGAAACATACATCTACATGGTAGTAAATCTAGCTTTGGAAAAGCAATGTGTTCTACCTACAGTCTCTTGCACGCTGAAGTATAAGACAAATTCTCTTTAAAACACTTCCCATATTTGTTGTCTTCTTCTTTTGAGGGCAAAGGAATGAAACACGAGAACACTAATATGTGGTTTTCTTCTTTGTTCATCCATAAGAAGTGATGATGCCTGCAGCTTCTCAAATAAGGAAAGTCATATATTTAATTAATTGTATAGTATATATTTGCTTTGAACTAATGCCCTCATTATTACCGGAAATGGGGAAAGTCAGATATCTTTACTACATCTACTTATAGAAGCTCTTTTTATCTGCTGAAAGAAACATACCCATCTATTATGCTTTTTTTCCTCCTGATGTTATTTATCTGCCAAATAGCAGCTGCTCACTGATGGGCAGATTTATGTGTAGGAGAAATCTTTGTTTAGACATGGGGAAGCCTCAAAGTAGGAGGAGAGTAGACAACTTCCAAGTGCTTTAGCTAAATAGAAGACTTCTGAAATAGCAATATTTTTAGCTGTCAAGGGGAATTCAGTGGGTTGAAAAATGTGTCCAGTAATAAATTTCATCTATAAACTAGAGAGCGATCTTGTAGGGAGCTATTGCAGAATTGTGAAAAGTTATGTCTAATCACATTTCTCTAGTCTTCTGAGAAATTACAGCAGACACCTACAGGAAAACCTGCAAAAAGTTATCCATCCTAATTACAGATTATTTCAACACAAACAAGGGAAGTTCCATGTTGTGTTGTTTTTTTTTTTAATTTAATGTATACATTAATTAATTAGCAAACAAAAGGAAGGGACTAAGCAACAAAATCATTTGGCTCTTTCTAATCAGTCTCTGGCTGCATGGTGCCAATTGCGTGGCGTTAGCTGCAATCTGCCACTGACAGATGTATTCAGGTTTGGATGATGTTACTTAACTTAGAGGCTGTGACAATGTTTGGATAATTCTGATGTTATCCTGAGAGGATTAGGATTCAAAGACAAATTTAAACTCTCTTCGCCAATGAGTATTTGAAGATGATGTACATTTGCAGGGGACCGGCTGTCACAAACCTAATTTGGCCTATGTTTTTATTTGAACATATGTGGTTTCTCAAAGGAAGTGAATTCTAGGCAGAGATGAAAGCCCTTCAGTGCCTCTGATCTCTGTGATGTCACTTCCAAATGAGATCACCTTCACTGCACATTTTCCTTTTCTGGGGGAAATCTGCAGAACTACAAACACAGTCT
This sequence comes from Pseudotriccus pelzelni, assembly GCA_035584735.1. NCBI lineage: Eukaryota > Metazoa > Chordata > Aves > Passeriformes > Tyrannidae > Pseudotriccus > Pseudotriccus pelzelni. The sequence goes on along the minus strand of JAWMRA010000001.1, from coordinate 83,286,587 downwards.
TTTATTTTCAGAGTTTTAAAAAGTTAGGCTAGATACTTATTCATTGCCTTTTCTTCAACATATAATGCATGTTATAGAAACAATTTAGGACTTTGTTGTTTTCAAGTTAATGTAATTTCCTTCACAGTTAAAGTAAATTATAATTTCTGAACATAGATACAATGATACCAACAAAAATCCTTTCCTCCTCAGATCCACAACACCACAAAATGCATCTTTTGAACTCCTCTTATTGTGCCTAGAAAAAAATAGCAGTGCAAGGACACTATAAGTAGTTAGAGCATCACCACTTTTCAGAGGTCAAATGTAAAAGCTAGACTCGTAATTTCATACACAATACATCATGAAATCCTTACACACTGGAAAGAGTGAATCTGATATCAAGTTTTACCGCCTCAGAAAAGTCTAAAGACATACTGTTGCTCTTAGAGATATGACACAGTTTCTATTTCATCTTCTTTTTATTGGTACATTTTAATAAGAAACACCACAGTAAGATCCACCTTTCAAATGACAAATTGAGAGGGAAAATTTTACCTCTGTTGATATATTGGCATGTGAGTAGATGCTCTAATTGTCAAGTCCTAGATTTCTTACATCTAGAAAATGTATTGTGATACCTACAATAGCTCTATGCATCTAATCTTCCCAGGTCATTAAGGAGAGCGATGAAATGTACTTTTAGAAAGAAGAGAAGGAAAAAATACGTGGCATTTCTTACTCCTTAGTGATTTGGTTTGTAAAAATTTCCATCTGTTACTTATAGACATGTAGCACACTTGAGATGTTAAACATCAACAAGCACTTCCACATTTCTAGGTTGTGGACAAAAGTTTTAGAACTTAGGGAGCTGACTGGATCGGTAGATGTTCCTGGTGTATTTCTTACAGACTCATACAGTTTTCAGTATTATTTTTAGTAAGTTATTCCCTTTCCAAGTAAAACAAAAAGACAGCATTTATCACAAGCATTTGCTATGAAACACAGATTTGTTAAAAAGAAGGATATTAGCAAACAGCTTCTACTTTCTATGCCTCCATGTCAAGTCTCCATTAAGCACTTCTTTCCACTAAAAAAAAAAAGAGATATATTCTTATGGGTTTGTAGAAACACAAACAACAGCTTGAGTGTAAAGAGTTGTTTAGTATTTACTGAGCTTTGAAAATGCTCTGATTTTACTACTTTGTATTCTGCCTTGAAATGCTATTTCTGTATGTTAAGATTAAATACTGATTATATAGTTCCACTAAGGACCGTAACTACAGAATGTTGAACTGGAAGAGTGAGAGAGTTTGGCTTTAGGCTTAGGTGTTCTATAATTTATGAAAAAAGCTACTTTTTTTTGTTCCTTAGCATTCTTTCTTTCCACTGAAACAAACTTTTATTTTTTGCATCTAATTGTAAGGATGTTTTCATAGTTTTTTAATTGCTTGCCCTTGGAGTCTGCTGCAATTTTAAAATAATAATTCACATTCAAAACTTGCCATATTGATCTTGATGCTATACCAAGGAAAACCAGTGGAAGAAATGAGTGTGAAGATAACATTAAAAAAAAATCTCTATTTTTATTCCTTTTATTCAAGTTGCCACAAATCTAAATTTGACATTTTCAAGTTTCCTTCTGCAATGATGAAAATTAATAAATGAGAACCAAGATTCTGGGGCTTTGACACATACATCAAATATCAGGAAAGTCAGCAACTTTGCTTAGAGAGACACAAGAGTTTCCCATGGAAGAATTTTTGCTTCATGCAGATGACCGCTGAATTCCTAGGTATTTTATTTCTAGGTATGGAAAGAGGCAAATCCTGCAAGGTGGAAGAGTATTCATTTTTCCTTACACAGATGATTCAGCTGTGATGACTCCCTGGAACATTCACACCTAGCCTGAAGGTATTAATTTCTTGCTGATGAGCTGTAATGGGCCACGGTGGACTGAGCTGCACTGACTTAAGAAACAGCTGCAATATCTCAGAGGGTGTCAGAGGTTCCCGAAATACCCACAACTCACAGTATTACATCATCCAGTGTAAAGCTTCCCATCCTGGAGGAGGTACCAGAGGTGTTCCCACCTGAACCTGAGCATATGTAACTCTGAGTTTTGGGGCTTCCCTCATCACCCAGGGCTTCCACCACCACTTTAGTAGATCCAGACTGTGACCACCATGTTGACAGGACTACAGTAACCACTTGGACCAACAAACCTTGAAGCTGCAACAACAAAGTCTCATTGCTGGATGGAACAAGTGTCCTGCAGGTCCTTCCAGTGGCCTGAGGGGTCCACAACCCTGCTCCAACTGCCTGTACCAGAACTGCAGCCTCACTCCAGTGCCACACAAGCCTCTGCTGGCATCGAATCCCAGCCAGCTGCCATTTCCTTCCAGTGCTGACCCTCCAACCATTCCTGCCAGGTTTTCTGGGCATAGGGGAGGCAAACCACGTGGAAGGGCAGCCATCTAATCTCTCACCTGTGGACATGTGGGGTTTTTTCCAGGTGGGGGAGGCTGGCTGCCATCTCAATTTGTTCTGGTGGGTGGAGCTTGGGAAGTTTCTCCTCATCAGTTGGTTTAACCTAGTTTTGTCTGTATTGTTATTAGCATTTCTTCTTGGTAAAGAACTTATTTTTTTGCTTGTATCCAGGCATATTCGGCCTCTCTTTTTGTACTGGAGAAGCCAGGGGTATTGAATCTGAGGGAGAATTATTCTGTCCGAGGTCTGTGCCCACCTAAATTGTCTCAAACTGAGACACATAACCAACTCCATGTGACTTAGCCTGGAGAAAAGGAGTCTCAGGGAGGACTATATTGCTCTCTACAACTACCTGAAAGCAGATTGTAGAGAGGAGAGGGGCAAGGGGGTTGGTGTCTTCTCCCAAGGAACAAGCGACAGAAGAGGGATGACCTCAAATTGCATCAGGCGAGGCTTAGATTGGATATTAGGAATATCCAATGCACCCTTCACTGCAAGGGTGGTCAGGCATTGGAACAGGCTTCCCAAGGAAGTCGTTGAGTCACCATCCCTGGAGATATCTTGTAGATTTGGCACTTAAAGACATGGTTTAGGATTGCACTTGGCAGTGCTGGGTTTATGGTTGGACTCAATGATCTTAAGCGTTTTTTCCGATCTAAATTATTCTATAATTTCCTCCTCATATATGTCTGCTGCTAGGTGACCAGATGGCATTGCAAGGGTCCCCTGCTCATCAGCTGGGGCTCAGGGTCCTGTGTAGCCAGCACAATTTCTCAAGTCTTTTTCAGCTCAAACACTGCAAGTCTCCGCTGCCATTTCTTGGTCAGATCACTGCAGCAGTGAAACATATAGTCCTCTACTACCGTACAGTGTCTGCCAACGAGTAGCCAAAAGAAATATTTTCCCAGGCTTGGCCCGGCAGCATCTGCTGGTTGTGTTCTAGGTGCCCAGCAAGGGTTATGTTTGCCAGAAAGGGAAGGGAATAAAAACAAAAAAGGGAAAGACAACAATTTCTTGCATCAGTGCTTAGGTGATAGAGATCTGTGTTATAGCAGAAGTTTCTCCCCGCACTAAATTTTCTCTTGAAAAACTCAGAAAGAAAAAACATATTCTCAATTCAAGAGCTAGCAAAAAAAAAAAAAAAAAAAAAAGAAAAAATAAACTTGTACAGGACTCCTCATTCACCTGTACAAAAATGGATGAAGCATGGTAATATACCCCCTATTTTACAGATGTATAAAGTGAGGCAGTGATTAGGTAGTTCCCCTGCAACTGCAAATTGCTGGGAGACTGACAAAAGAAAGAGGAAGAAAAGGAAAATCTACACATGGTATTAATCACAGATAGGTGCCCAAAGGCCTAAGATTCATTACAGTGCAAAATATTTTTTTATTATTATTGTGATTCAGGGCAACTACAGACCTTACCTATTTACATGTTCCACATTCTTAATCACTGTCTGGTTTTTTGTTGTTTTGAATAGAAATTAAGGCAATTATTAATAATGGGGATTCACAACAATGTTTTAAAATATTTTAATTAACACACAATCTTTTTTTTATGAAATACCATACTATAATGTGTAACATGGTAGGCAACAGGCCAGGGTATGGAAAAGACTAGCAGGAAGAAAGAGTCCAAATATGTACTTATATTGTATATATCTTCTTAAAAAGGCAAGGAAATGACATTTCAGTACAGTTGAGAAAGTCTACAGATGTCTGTGTGCAACTAGAAGAAGCTTGAATCAGAAGAAGTATGAGAAAGGTAAGTTCTTCACGTATATCTTTATGTTGCAAACATTCAGTCCAAACTTTATATATACCCAAGTGAAGTTCTGTGCTGGTTTTGTCTGGGGTAGAGTTAATTTTCTTCACAGTGGCTGATATGGGGCTGTGTTTTGGATCTGTGCTAAACACAGGGTTGATAATGTAGAGATGTTTCTGTTATTGCTGAGCACTGCTAACACAGAGCCAAAGCCTTTTCTGCTTTCTGTACTACACACTGATGAGGGGGTTGGGGGTCCATGAGAGGCTGGGAGGAGACACAGCTGGCACAGGTGATCCCAACAGACCAAAGGGATATTCCAAACAATATGCCATCATGCTCAGTATATAAAGAGGTATGGAGAAGGAGGAAGAGGATGACATTTGGAGCGATGGTGTTTATCTTCCCAAGCCATTGTTGCACATGATGGGGCCCTGCTTTCCTGGAGATGGCCGAACACCTGCCTGTCCATAGGAAGCAGTGAATCAGTTGCTTGTTTTGCTTTGCTTGCATGTGTGACTTTTGATTACCCTATTAAACTGTCTTTATCTCATGCCCTGAGTTTTCTAGCTTTTACTCTTCTAATTCTCTCCAGGATCTTGCTGGTGGGGGAATGAGTGAGTGGCTGCATGGGCCTCGGTAAATGGCTGAGGTTAAATCATGACAAGTTCTTACTTACATTCTGCCTGTTCTTCCTTTTTGTTGAGTCCAAAAAACTTACTGCATCAGAAGAATGCCTGTCCTTGAAATGTATGACAGGAGGAGTCCTGTTTGTCCATGGAGCTGAACAACAGCTGGAAAAATACCAGTTTCAACATTTTAGCTTCATTTTGGTGATGTGCTGGTAGGGTGGGAAAATGATAGCCGAGCAGAGTATCAGAACATGTGTACTTCAAGTCTTAATGTTCACCTTATCATCTGAATAATTCTGCAACTGATTGAGAGATTTTTTTAACACTTTCAAATTTTTCACTGGGTTTGGCTCTGCTAGTGTGACACTGTTGTTTCATCTGCAATAATGCATGCCATCCCCCAGTCTGAGGAATACTACTCATTTCAAAAGCTGTGATTTCCAGCATGAATTTGTCCCTACTCTTTTTTGGCAACTTTGAAATACAGAACCATAATCTGCTCAAACATAAAGGAAGCTGAATAAATTTGCAACTAATATTTAAAATCTTTTGGGGTTTATTTCCTGTAATTTTCTTGTGTTGAAACCCTGTTCAGCAAGATATCATCAGTTACTTCACATTTACACCAGGATCAGACTTCTGTCTTCAGGAGGTTATTGGAAATTTAGGATGCTATTTGTATTCTATCATACAGATCAGCGACTTCAGACTTTGTGAGTTTTAGTTCCTATCTGAAGCATTTTTTTAGTTAGGGAAACCAGACTGTATGAAAACTTTCATATATCCCCAGTCAGATGCAGTTTGTACCTCAATGCTACACAACACTAAAACAGCTGATATCAGCTGATGTGACTGATACCAGCATGATGCTGACATTGAAATTGCTGAACCTGAATGAGCACATCTACTTTCCAAAGTGATTTGCATGGAAAGATAGGACATGCTTGAGAAAACAGAAAAGTTAACTTACTTGCTGAAAACAAAGCTTTTTTATAAACTTTTTTTTTCTTTCTTTGTCTTCAGTTAGGCATGATTTAAACTATTTTGCTTTAACACCTTGAAATTCTTCATCTTTTTTGCACCGCACTAAATCACTACTGTGTCAGCAGAACCTGTACAGGCTTGAAAGACAGAAATGCAGCCAATACACTCTGAAAAATGGAGATTTTTACATGTCCTCTGGGTTTTGCAGCGTCCTTTTTTCTCTTCTTTTCTTTGAAGAACATAAAATTAAGGAATAGTCTAGACTGCATCACTGTGAGGAGATGGAGCAGCATAAGCATAATGCAGTGATAATTTGGATAACTGCTGTTTTCGTGACTCTGCTAAGTATAAATCCTCTGTCAAAAGAGGCTCTAACAAAGAAATGATTGAAGTTTGACTGACAGGCATGACAGTCAAGTCAGAGACATCCCATACTTTGGGTCTCATACAGTGTGTGGCTTTTCCGAGTGAAAGAACAGTGTGGAGTCAGACAGGGATGTGAGAAAGGAAGAGGGGATAAAAGTCGGTAGGGAGACTTGGTAAGTCTCAGAGTTAATGGCAAGGCAATCTCAGATGTTCTCTGATATGAAAACACTGCCACACAGAGTGATGAAAACAAGTAGCAAAATTTATGAGTGAAGGAAAGAAAGAGTTAGCTATGCTTCAAAAAGCTGTGGGGTGGGGGCAGAGCAGTGAGAGATAGACAAAGAAAATCCAAAACAAAAACAAATAGGCCTCTTATGGAGTGGTTTTGCAGCCAGGAAAGGAAGTAAACAGGTCCCCAGCAGACCAGGCTTCAGCCCTGTCAGCATCAAATGGATAGGCATCTGTTCCTATGGATGCCCCATATGATGTCATTTCCTTCTCCAGAGTCAGGAAGATTAAAAAGCTTTCCCCTTTTCACATCTGTTCTCCTGTCTTCCTAAATTAGTAAAAAACGTTAGGGAGGCTATGTTTGTTCTGCTACAGAGAGGCCTTCCCTTACAGCTGTTTCTTTTTTTGTAACAGGAATAATCATACTATATAGCCTACAAAACCCTGCTCACATTGAGATTGTGCTCACACTACTTTTTAACTGCCTCTTGTTTCTTGCTATACTAAATTGTTTCAGTTCCCTCTAAGCTTTTTTGATAATGCCTCTGAAAAGCCCAAATATTGTTGATCCCCCTGTAAATAAGAGGTTTTTCCAATTAATATACTAAGTGGAGTAAGGGAATCTGACTGCTAACTCTGTCTTTGGATAGCATTACTGTTTCAAGTACGTGATTTTCCTGGTTTTAGCTAGGGTAGAGTTAATTTCCTCTCAGTAGCTGTTACAGTGCTGTGTTCTGGATTCAGAATGATAACAGTGTTGATAAAACACTGATGTTTTGGGTTTTGGCTAAGCCATGTTTCTCCTAAGTCAAGGACTTTTTTCTTGTCTCATACTTTGCCAGTGAGGAGGTTCACAAAAGAAACTGGGAGGCAGCATAGCTGGGACAGGTGACCTGAACTGAACAAAGGGATATTCCATACCACAGAACATCATGCCCAGTATATAAACGGGGGGGAGTTACCTGGAAGGGGGGGGTTACAATCTGGGTTCAGGAAAGGGAGATCTGGCTTCAGTCAGCAGGTAGTGAGCAATTGTATTGTACATCACTGGTTTTTTCCCTTTTTTATTATCATCATTATTATTATAGTTTACCATTATTACTGTATTTTACTTTATTTTCAATTTTTAAACTCTTCTTATCTCAACCTACAAGTTTTACTTTGATTCTCTTCCCCATTCTACTGGAGTGGGAGGGGAGAGAGGGCGGGGTTGAGCAGGCAGCTTCATGGTACTTAATTTCCAGCTGGGCTTAAACCATGACACTGATCTAAAGTGTAGAATGTTAAAAAGAAATTCAAACACAAGGGAAAAGGGGAAAAGAAGAAATCCACTGTTCTTTGAAAGATTTCATGCATCATGGAAGGGAAAAGGCAAAAAGCCAGTTCTATGCTTTCCAGTCCACCTTTAAAGTATTTCAGCTACAGATCATGCTTGATCTCCTGCTGCTCTCTTGACATGTCATGTAACAGTTATTTCTAATTCAATGATCCTTAGAGGCAATCATGATTTTTTCCAGAAAATCACAGGTCTGCCTAGTGCACTGAATGCCTCTGTAGCATTCCCCACTGTATGACAGGTCTGTAATTATCATTCTTGCAAACTATTATTTAAAAACCTCCAGCTTGCTCCTGAAGCTGTTAAGGGGTATGAATTATAGGACCTACAGCAAGACTGCACCAGAGAATGTTTCTGTCAGTGTGCAGCCAATGATGAATCATGTTTCAGCTTGACGGAAACACTCATACACTGCATTGCAGTCAAATGATGTGTTTGTCCCTTGATTTACAATTTACCATTTAAGATTTTTTTCTTCCTAATATATTTTTTTTCTTTTAAAATTATGACCTGGCAGTACAAGCATTCAGGTCAACAGACTTTATTTCTTCATGTATCCCTTACAAGAGAAAAAGAAAGGACAATGCCTCCAACACATGAAAACTTTGTCCAAGGGAGATGTTGCAAAGGAAGAAGAGATTGTTCTTTGAGATGAAAAAATTACAGGTAATTTTCAAATATGAAATAAATCTACAATATCCACTCTAGGACACCACTTTCCTGCTAACATAAAGAATGCTCTCAGGACAAGTCTTGTTCTACAGAAAAGAAAAACAGATGAGGAAAAGGTATAAAAGCTGTTACTTGTAATGAGAAAATACAGAAAACAAAGGCAGTGTTGAAGAATGGTAATGTCAACAATGGCTTAGCTGAAATAAATACTAAGTGAAATCTTGTAGACTGGAAGAATGGATAGAGGTCATCAGAAACCTATCAGCACTTGAAGATACCATACAGATTCAAAAGCCTGGGTTCCCCATTACCTTTGTTCCTTTTTTCCACTCTACTAGACTTATTAACCACCTTGTTGACTCAGAAGGTCGAAAAATCTCCCCGTAAGAAATACACACGTTCCAGCTGCCAAGAAGTATCTACACCCATGAGAAGCTCAAGGACCTAGATGCTCAAAACCCATCCTTGATCCTTTGAGACATATCTGGGATTACTTCAGAAAGGCAATGAAAAGCTTTATAAGTGGTTTTGCAGATGACCCAATAAACTTTCCTGCTCTTTTCCCAAAATAGTTCTCTAAAACTTAACTGAAGATAAGGCTGGAACAGTGTATGACTAAAACACACAGAAGGAAGATGACTTTTCCTCTTGTGATGCCCAGTTACCCAAAGCATATGAATAACTAAAGAGCACTTAGGCAGATACATGGCTGTAAAGCAGAAGCTGAAAAGATCTATTGACCCCATCTGACGTGCTTTGCAAAGCACAGCTACAGCTGAGCGGAGTGGAGCCATTCAGAGGCTGCTGATAAGAGGTAGCACAGCAGTCCTGAGGGGACCACACTTCGTGAACATAGACAGTGATTATGCTGAAATAATTAACACCTCTAATCAAGCAGAGGATGCAAGGTTCAAAACACTGATTTTGTTCCTTCTATTTAAGAGAAAGAAGCTGTTCTTTTATCCTGAACATTGTATCAGCCCTATGTTCACACTGCTACAAGTTACAAGGTTCTTATTTTTTCTCAGTCCACTCTGAACACACCAAACTGTGCACAGTATGAGCTGATAAAGCTTGACTTGAACATTTTTTTCTGAATGTAAATTGCTGTAGGCTTTGAAGGATTCCAGATCTCCCTGGGGTAGGTACAAACTATATTTAAAATGAATTTGAGAAGACATCTGTTTTAAAAGTCAATTTGAAACAGAGTGTGTCTGTGTGCTAATGGGAGTAAATGAGACTGCAAAACGTATGCTTCAGGCCTTTTTTTTAAAAAATAATGCAAGAATGTAAGCACACAAATAATAAAATAATAGCAATACTAATTTACTCAGTATTGCAGCTCTCCATACACACCCAAATATATTGTTATCACAGCAGAAACATAGAGGCAGCTGTCTGTACATCATGCAAACTGCAACTAAATTCCATGATAGCAGCAGCCAGTGCATTACATGGGGACAGGAAGGGTTCCCACATGGAAAAGGTTATAAAAACTATTTTGTATGCAGGTATACACACATATATACGTGTGCATACTTTTTGTATATATACATACGTATATCTATGCCTACACACTTTTTGGACAAGATATCTACAAAAGGCTTTTACTTATCAGCAGTGTCAAAATACCAGTTGAGCCTAGTCGTTCGTATATTCCCATCTTGACATGTCTCTTCTCTCCTCTGAGCTCTCAGAGGATGTGAAGTATCCTCTGTGGTACACAGATGCTGCTAAGAGTAAGGTAAGGCAGTGTATTAGGAAAGTTTCTCATCTCCAAGGAAGGCAGCAACTGTCTGAGGGAATCCACTACTTAGAGAGAGCAGAAATGCAAAACCCCCAGACCATCAGTCCTGTGAGATTCTGTAGAACTATCTAATTGCAAGAGAAGTCTTTGAGGAAAGCAAAACAAACCCACAGAAAAGAAGAGTAAACAGAACTGTGCATTTCAAAATCTGGTGGTAAAACTTCCATTATTTTTAATAGAGCGAAGGATTTACCACCTTTATAAAAGCAATATGTCTAAAGTATTCACCCACTGACTTTCTCAGCACAGCAGTGGATGAAAGAGCAAGCAGCAGTCTCCCACATGGATTACTCCTTTGCCCTTGAATAGGAACTGGGATGTGTGGAAAATGTAATTTTTTTTGGTGACAGATTCTGGCTCCAGCACAATTCATGCCTCCTTTCTCTGCCAACGCCCGCAATCACAGTTTGACAAACTAGAAAAAAAAAAAAAAAGTCATCAACTTTTCTCAAATTAAAAATTAAAACAAAAGTAAAGAACAAGGGAAAAAGAGGAAAGGGAACTTTGGAATATCTTACAGAGTTAAATTGTCACATTTACTCTGAATCATTTATCTCATAGAAAATATCTAACTCTATTCATCAGTTTGTTCTTTATGTTTTATGCCATTTTTACAAAACTATGCTACAAAACAGTGGGCTTTAAATGACTGTTTCAGTTAATGTTTTATGGAATTACATGAAGCAGTCAGAAAAATAAAACAAAAAACAAAACACTATTTTGTCATTTTCTTGGATAAGAAAGCAAAACAAAGCTATGATTTTTAATTTTTTTCCAACAGATGTTTTAAATGTCTGCAGCAGGGATAGGATTAACTTGTTGAAAATGTTATCTCTGTTCTCACGTGCTGGATTCTTGGTAGGTCTGTAGGTCCTGCAACTCCTTAGGCACTTCCCAGCTTGGCTAGAAAATTCCCAGAGAGCTTGTTTTGACTTGTTTAGAATGTCTTAGCACTGCCATTGTGCAGAGATGGACATGTCTTCTCTAGTCTCAACTTCCTTACAGTGTTAGCTTAAAAAATATAGGGACAAACCATCTAGGTTTGCCACTACAGCATTATAAGTAATCAGAGCTATAACTCTTCTAGTCTCAAGGGCAGCATTTAAATGATAATAGGAACATTTCAGTAGACAACAAAAGTCTGTCTTTCTTCCCTGACACAGAATTTAAACCAAAACTGTGGAGCTAAAATTTCAGTGTCACAGTGCCTAAAAAAACTTCGTGCTCCACCAGAGAGCATCAGGGACATGACAGTAAAAATGCCTCCACTTTTGAAATGTAAGAGACTCAAGACTGACAGCACCCCAAAGTGTAGGCTAGTACCACAAGTTACGTCTTACTGTCAATACAGGAGAATTATTAAAGAGCCTGATCTCATCAGAACAGACGGCTGGTTATGAAACTGTGCGGTAAACCAGGAAAATATCCCTGTAGGCAAAGCTGTCAAGGTTACAAAAATTTAAAAGTAAAATTGGTATAAATAATTATCTGGAATCAATGAGGCAAGAAAGAAAGACAAATACTGTCAAGAAGGAATAAGATACAAATTTAAAACTCAGGCTGCAGCAAGTGAGATGCATGAAAGGCAACTCTTGCTATAAACTACAAGATAAGAGGAACAGTGTTATGGTGATTCTTTTCAGTAGAAAAATTGCAGTCTTAAAAACAGTTAATAAAACCCAGAATATTCATACATTGCTAGTTAATCTAACTTTGCTTTTCAAGTGTTTTTTTCATTTTGAACACAACTGAAGAAGATGAATATGTAGATTAATCTAATCCTGCAATTAATTTTCATCATAGCTGCTGAATATTTGTACACAAATACCATATTGCTGAAATGCATCCTAAACTTTTAATTTGATATGGTGAATCCATGAATGCCTCTTTTGACTGAATTAGTGGAAACTTATAAAAGGTTTATATGCTGATGTCAAAAGCTACACATAAATGTTTCCAAAGGGAATGCAAGAACCATCAAAGTGAGGTTATCTGTGCTTCACATTCTGATTTTTGCTGGCTTCTAAAACCCTTGCCACAACACAAGCCTTTGGGACTGTGGTTAACCTTTACCTAATGGGGCCAAACCTTTCCTACAGGCTGAAGAGACATCCTGTCCCTTCCTGACAGATACGCTAGTCACTCTGAACAAACTCCCACACTTATCTTTTTTTCTTCCCTCTCCTTCTTTCCTTCTCCTCTACCTGAGATGAAGGCTTTTTGCCTAACTCCTTAATCCTTGCACAAGTCCCAGCTGGCTATTTCTGATGAGCCCCTTGACCATCACGGGGCTTCTTCCCACCCTGCTTCCAGGCTGCCTTTCCTGCGGTCTGAACCACAGAGTGCAGTGACCACCATCTCCCCACAGCTGCCAACATCTCCAGGGGCCATGTCTTTCCTGTCCCCTCCTAATATTTGCTGTTCCTGTGCTGCAATGATTGTAAACCCTGCAATCAGATAAATCCCAGGCAGCAATAAGCTCTGGGATTTATTGCTATAATCAAAATTGCTCATCCTAATATCTATGGAAAGAAGGTACTGACGAGGCTGGGGACCAGGGCCTTTAGTACCCATTCACATGAAATTCAAGAGTTACAGCAAATGGAACAAAGGGGGAAAAAAATCTCTGTTGCTGAGACTTCATGAGCAGGGAAGGCAAACAATATTTTCTCCTTCTTATATCTCAGTAAGATGTTGCTGTAGGCATTTGGCTTCTGAGAATAACCAGACTTAGAAGACCAAGAGGATGCTGGAGGTCACACGTTTTCCTCTGAGGAAAGCAACTCTGCCAAGGCAGATCAAGTCTCAGACTTCTCACCTGGCAGGGCCAGTGCTATTTTGACCCTGTACCAGGGTTCTTGTTTTGGTCTCAGCTTTTGAAGAAAAGCCCTTTAGATCCACTCCACAACAGGCTACACCGCATTGCAACTACGTGTGCATCTATACACAGTCTAGAGTTAAACTTTAAAAAAAAAAACAACCAAACAACAAAAACTACCAAGTTTATTCATTACCAACTCACTCCTGCTAATGCTGTTTTGTTTAAAACTTGGTTACAAGGATTTCCATGTGTACATTTTCCTGTGCCTCCCATCTGTAACTGCACAAGCCTTTCTTTGTCCCTTTAATGCTCAGATTGTTTGCACACCTTTGTAAAATGTTTAAACATTGTCACAAAATCCTTCAATGATGTTGTATATCACACTGTGCTTAGAGCACTTACATAATAAGCAAGCTGATATTAATTATATCCTAAGAAGTGCATTTATAATTTATGGACATCTCAGACTCAGTTCCATTGTTTGCTTATCCTTAAGATTGTTTTCTTATGGCACTTCTTTCATTTTGTACTATCATAAGACACAAAGGCTTTCTTATTTTAAGTATCACTGGGATCATTTGTATCTTATAAGGTACTGCTGCATTTATTGTTTACACCATATATATGCTGCCAGATATAGATTTTCTGATTTTTAAACCTCTCTTTTGAGAAAGGTGATAGGCATATGAAAAAAATGGCTTGACAAATCCTCTTCTATAGACAACAATAGGAATGTGATTAACAGTATTATACCTCCTGCCACTCAACAGCCAAAATGTGGCATCCTGGTTTGTGACATCATTGTTTTTCTGTGTGGGGTTTCTTGGTTGGAACTAGATGGTCTTTAAAGTCCCTTCCAACCCAAACAATTCTGTGATTCTATGACAAAATGAAGAGTTAAACAGACTGTACCAGACAAGTGCCCAAAATCTTGGTTTTTTCTTGAACTTAGCAGAAAAATAGAAAAAAAAAAAAAAAGAAAGACAGAGTAATAGATAACTTTTGAAGCAGCAGTATCTTTTCCCTTCCCTCCCTAAAAGCTGATGGGTGCCAAATATGCATGTTTTTTTAAAAATTACCTTGAGAAAATATCTGAAATTAAAACCAAACAAAACAAAAACCAAAATAAAAACAACCAACCCCCCCAAAAAAAAAACCCAAACAAAACTCCAAGCAAACAAAGACCAAAAAAAAACCCCAAAGAAAAACAAAACAAAAAACCCACCCAACCAACCAAAACCAAACAAACCCCCCAAAGAATAAGCAAATAACAAAGTGGATGAATTTCCACCCTCAAGAAGACTGTAGATAGATGGGAGAAGAAGAGGAATAAATGCCAGAAAGACAGTAAAAAGACATGGAAAAAATGAGAACCAGCTAGGTGAAGTTAAGTAAAAATAGAATTCTAGGACATAAGAGGATAAAAATGGAAGGCAGTAATGGGAAGTGTACACATCTCAGAAAGGAAAGTAAAAAGAAAAATAATTAAAAATTAGTAAATGTAGGAAGATTCTAGTGAGATCAAATGATCATGGATCTGAGGCAAAATAGCCTCAGGGAAAGAATAATGACAGAAGAATCATAGCGCTTTAATCATGCTATATAGTCGTACAGACAAAACTTCCCAAGAATAGACTCAGCAGTGTAGAACTTAATATGTTTGTATCACTATAGCATATTTGTAAAAGAAATGGAAAACCTGCAGGGCAGGAATACAGCTAATAGCAGTAAAAGCAAAGCAATGGTCAAGCTGGAAAAGAAAGAGATTCTACTCAGCAGTAACAACAGAGCGCCTTTTTAATGGAGCCTCAAGTTTTACTGCAGAAAGGTTTCATTTCTACAATCAATAATAAACGTTCAGGTTTCAAACAAAGGTTTCCAGAACTTGCATGGCTCCCTCTCTTGCCAAGATATCTCAGATATAGACCTCAACTGCACATTTTCTGGTAAAAGGATATTCTCTCCTTTGTAGAGAATATTATTATCAGTATAGGCAATTTCATTTGCTCCTCACACAAACAGTTTTGGTTCTGAGGGAAGACTTTTTAAAAGTTTTGGGCTTCTAACTTCAGTCCTCATCACTGCACGTAAGTTCAGGTCCAAAGGCAGATCCACGCTGTGCAGGGATCCACCGCAGTCAGTACAGGACTCTGGGGACATAACCTGATACTTATATATTTTGAATGCCTTTCCAATGCAATTATGAATCACACCAAAGACAACAAGACTGCTGCACAAACTAATCCTCTTTTCCCTCGAGTTTCATAGCAATTGCACTGCATTTGAGGCACCATGGATTTCCGCTGACTGAACCAGTGCTTGGGTGCCAAGGGCATCTTGGTAAATCTGATAAGCCAGATAATTAATGCACAGATTAACAGCAGTTACCATTATGCTCATCCATTCCTACTAATAATATTTTTGCAGCTGGTTTGGTTTTTTAGATAGAAGTTAATAAAAATTTACAGGATACAGACCAGAGTCTCTATTATTAGTATGCAAAACCAAATTTCATTAATGTCCACTGACAGCATGACTACTTAAGAGATTCAGTCTAGTGTCCTTTAGTCACAGACTCTTGAGGGCTAAGGCTTTCTGTATAGCAGCAGGGTCCACTTCCACACTAAACACTGATGCTCAGTTAATCCAAGTTCTAATTAATTGGTTTTCTTCTACTGTTCATGTCTATAAGACTGTGTTCATGTCTATAAGGGATTTTTAAATCAATTCATCACATTAAACAAACCAGCACAAACCAGAGTTAGAACTGTTGTAATTATTACATCCTTTTTCACGCCAATTGAATACAGAGCATCAGTTTTATTTGTAGTGTGAACCAGTGCATTATCACAGAAACCAGTCTTGATCTAGGGATCTAGAGCAAGGTCCTCCGTAGGTCAGTCTTAAAGGTTACAGGGCTACACTTCACTATATTATGTATTAATAAACCCAGTCCAGCAGAGCTGGAGATATTCCTATATTACAGAAATTTCCATAACAAAGCGAAATCAGTGGAGTTAAGCTCATTAATAACAGAGCCAAGTGTGTGTCAACACAGTAGCAAGTAAGCTATTAATTATTAGACAAAATATACTGCTGGAAATGCAGATTTGTGCCTCCATCAGCTTACTAACCAGCCGCTCTTTCAGAGATGTGGATAGAAGGAGGGCTGTGCCTCATTCGCCTTTTCTTGAAAACACAGGTGCTTTATAACAGGCATAATAGATTTGTCAGCCAGGGTTTCTCTGGGCAGAAAATACAGGCTCATCTTTCTGCATTTTGAGTCACAAAAGTGTTAGCATCAAGGGTGACAAAGGTAACCTCTAAGTAGATATTTATGTGTCAGCTTTCTCTGACCCCTCTTGTCCATTTTCTATAGATGTATGTGCCATCAGTCCCCTTTTGTTAGTATACTGGCTTGCTTTTCCAATAAAAGAGTTTCTGGTTTTCTAGGAAAGGACTTAAATTTCAATTCCAGTTCATGTCTTAGGTTCCTAAGTATTGTTTCATTTAGGACTAGCACAAATCTACAACATTTCCAAAGCTACTAGCTTACAGCATCATTTTTTTAAAGAGGTACACATTTATACTGCAGAGGTGAAAAAGCTGCTGGAAGACTTCTGAGGGTCCCTTGTCCTCAGAAATAAACAAGAGGAATCAAAAACTCTTCCTACATGGGGAGGAAATGAGCATTTAGCAAAAATTTTTAACAGGACCACTTCAGGACTTCAGATACTTAGCTGAGCCAGGTTTAAAAGATCAACACAAAAGACTATTTAAAAAAAAAAACAACAAACCAAACAACAAAACACTCTAGTTTGATCAGAAGAGTTAGAATTAGAATTAAGAGGGACCAAAACATCTCTTAAAAGGAGAATTTCACTGAGGTATGAATTGCACTAAGTTCTGTGCATGTGAAGTATTGCCTGAAAACTACTTACCCAACTCATAGTCATTTGTGTATATTATACTTGCTAGACTTATTTCCAGATTTGGCATGGACATTGGCTATGGGCCATCCTTACACCACAAGATTCTCTTTTTCCTTCACATTTCCTTGGTTTTATCTATTATTTACACTGGCCCATCCCTAGACGAGTGCACAGAAACAGAGTCAATTCTGCAGAAGATTTTACGGGTGAGAATGGAATTCTTCTTTGCACAACCATCTACGCTTGCACAAAATCAGTACTAAACACCACTTAAGACCATTTGCAATGACATGAACAACCGTAATGACTGCTAGGGTACCCTGCAGGCCTTTTGGTCGTGGCTTGGTTACCCTTTTCCTTCCATATCTGTTGCAGCCTGAGAGAAATTGCCTTATAAGACACTATTGCTGCCAATTGCTTACAGCCACGAAGTCTGATTCCACCCCCACCGGCATCTATGACTACACCACCAACAGAGAGCAGGTCCTTCTGTCAGGCGAAATGATGAAAAAAATAATTTGTTTCTAGAAAGCTGAGACAGTTGTGCAGCCAGGAGTTTATTGGTGCTTCTCTCACATCTGTCTTCTCTGGGGAGCTTTTTTATGTTCGTTGTTTTCTGCTTTTGATCCTGCAATGGCCCCTTGGCTGGCCTGAGCAGATGTTCTGAGCATGTCATTGGAAGCAATCAGTAACTATAAAGTTCCAGCAAAACAGAAGAACTCAGTGTGAAATGAAGCTGCTGTAAAAAGCCACTGGGATCTGCGACCCTCAGGATGGTTTCAAGGGGGTGTTATTTTCATGCTACCAGTACAAATTGGTTCTTGAACAGCCTAACAAAGTCCTAATAACGAAGTCCTACTTCTTGCTCCATTTCATCCCAGGAGAATTCATTGCAGAGTCCTCAATCAGGGCTTTTGTGAGGAGGAGTCACCAAAACACAGGTGCAGATATCTCATGTCAAAATCAATAACTCCATCCTGAGGGGTTACTGTGGCTCATGAGCAAGGCTGAAGAAATCCTCTCTCCTTTCATTTCCTTCCTTGAGCTTCGTCATTCTTCAGTTACCAAAGCAAATGTCACTGCTGTGCTATTTGAAGCAGCTCTAACGAATTAATCTCCCTGATATATAATAATGATAAAGGCAAAAGAAGTGAAAAGCTCACACCAGCTGCTAGGAACCAGCTAACCAGAAATGTAGAAAAGAGAACAAGTCTGACTCTACTGCCCTGTTCAATGGCATGCAGATTGCACACTGACCATACATTTCTCATCTGCTGCATAAAATCTCTTGCCGTCCCTTTCCTCTGTCGTCCTCTGAATTGCAGTATGAAATGCAGTGTCTTCACTGTTGCTTACCTCCTGACGTTATGAGACACTTTTCTTTTAAGCATATTGAAGAGCTAGACGTGTATTTATGGTATACAAGATACTTTGCTTAGCGTTATAGAGGAGAAAAGTGTATCAATCCCTTTATGTTCTATCCCTGCAACGTGTTTAGCATTCTGCAATCAAATGTCGCTCAAGTTGGCATCAGTTTTACTAAGAATAATAAGCCAAAACATAATGTGAATACATAAAGTGTGTTGTTGACAGCTTGTTTACAAAATCCATGACTGTAAAGCAGATTTTGTTTTAGCACAAAACCTGTTAACACAATAAGAGTACCATCTTCATCAGACAACCTGTTATCCTCAGCTGTACTTTTTTCTGAGAAGTAAAACTTTCTCAGAGCCCCTTAAACTTTGCTTACACACCACCTTCACTGCTGCTAATCCCACAGATTTCTGAAGATTTCATGAAGGCTTTTCTACCAATAAATATGGATGTTCTTCCCACTTCACTGTACAGATAGATTTATTTTATTAAATGCTTGCCCTTTGGGAACACAGAATCTTGTAACCCTCCAAATTCAGATTTGCATGTGCAAATGGGATAATTTTAGTAGTTCAGCACCTCTTCAGGGACAAACTCATTCCATTTCTCCAAGTGCTGAGGGTCAAAGTAATAGAACCAAGATAATAACCTTAAATATTCAAACTAAGCCCCAATTCAGGAAAGCAATAAGCAAGGGTTTCACGACTCAAGAAGAGCACAGATGCCTTTTTAGAAACAAAATATAACTTAAATATTTATAAATTAAAAATATTTTTCCAAATTAAGGACTTTCTCTGAACAACATATGCCTAATATATCTGGTTGGGGAGCTGATTGACATGAACCTACCTGAGCTTTTCATGAGGTCCAGTTTATGTGGTATCTTTATTAATCATTAAAACAGAAAACATAAACCATCCATTTGAAATCCGAGGAGCACTTCTGTAGGCAACACTACACAAAAGGAATAAATGCAGCTATTTATCACAGAAGTGGTGCACAGGGCTCTGTTTTATCTATAAAACACAAAAGAAACAAATCTAAGCTTTATTGTACAACTTTCATTTTGCTGTTCTTCCTCTCCTGAGTGCTTGCCTTGCAAATTCTTTCAATCTGTGTATGCAATAAGTAAACACATTGTGTGCATATATCCATTCCAGGAACAGAAAAAACAGTTGGTGGTTTAATTCTCAATTTTTTTTTCCTGTGCAGAGATGCCAAGTTTGACAAATTATTTACAAAGGCAATAAAAAAAAATCATGCATAATACAACCCACAGAAAAGTAATGCAAAATGTCATTATCTTAGGGGAAATTTACTGTAAAGGTTTAAAAAGCTTTTTTAACAAATGCTAAATCTAGAATATAAATATTTACAAATTTAAATACTTAAAATTCTCCTGTTTATATGCAGAATATATAACACACAATCCCTGGATTTTATTGCTATCTAAATTTGTTTACAGCAATTAAAATGCAAAAAATATGTCCATTTTTGGGAAACACAGAATATTTATATTAATTTGGAGTACTTATCTTGAAACAAATTTCCAAATCTAACCTGCATTGGAGAAAATCTGACCACCTACTTATTTCTGACAGTGGAAATAAGATTACAACAAGTATTTTATTTCACATGGGAACAGGAAAGATTTTGCAAAGACTGCAGAATCAAAAAATACCAAATTAAAGGTTTTACATTCAAGTGGAAGGCAGCTTCTTTATTCACCTACTTCATCACACAGTTTTCACTTTTATGATTCTGTGGTTTTTTTCTTAAAATGATGCCGCCATCTTTAGTCAACAAATGCTACAAATACTTTTTTGGCATGTTGCTTTACGTCAATTCATTATCTAGCCACACATTATGCATTGAATGTCATTCAAACTTTTTTCTTAAATCTGAATTGCTGTGGGAGGCAAACACAAATGAGTTAGGGTTTTGTTTGGCAAACAGCATGAATGAACGGGGAACGAGGTTTAAAATAAGAGATGCGTATGAAGGGAAAAGATCTGGTGGACAATGAATTTGAAAGGAAAAAAGGAGACATGGGAGGAAGCAGGAAAGAAAGAAAAATCTGTAACTCCCCACTGATTATGCTTCTTGTTGTAGCACTCTGCAGCAACTTTCCTTCTATTATCTTGTACAGTTAGGCAGCTCATACACCATGGACAAAACAGTAAGCGTTGATTTTCTTAAAAATAGCAGCAAGTCTTTTACTCCAGCCAGGATAATAGTAATGATGGCCAAGACCACATCTGGAGAGGGCTTTTTTGCCATTACTGATTCATTAGGCAAAGCACTAATTGAAACTACTGCTAATAAATCACTGCTGCCTATCAAAGTTGCAACAGCAACCTGTAAAGAGAAAACAACAGCATGTAGTCAACTTTAAATGTAGTGCAAAACCCTTTTTGTTTTTTCATTATTTTGAGTGCCCCTAGGATATTGCTAATCATGTAATTTTCTCCCTAATGAGAAATGTGTGAAAAAAGGTTTCTTCTGTCATGCTCTCCCTTTAGAGTATCTATGGGGGAAGATTTTAGTCCTCTTCTCAATAAATTGCCAACACTTGCTCATTTTCAGTTGTCCTTAATAAATCATTCAGATCTTCATATGCTGACTTCATCTGAGCTGGTTAGCACTTATTCTGAGTTGCTAGGATTTCCTATCATAAATTCACATCAGAAATATTAATTTAATGCTTCAGCTATTTCATTATGGTTTTTTCACTTGGTTCCCAATCATTTTCTTAGCTTCCCATTGCAACAAACACAGAGGCTCATGCTTAGCATATTTATTTTCTGTCTATTTCAGGTGTCACTGGTTTTCTGCTGTTTGGCAGCTATGAATTCTTTAAAGGTGGCTGATGTAGGGAGTAACCATCTGATAGCTGTTATGCTGATGTTCCCTTGTTTTTTGTTAGTATCTTTAAAACAATAAATGGTGTTTGCATACAACTGCATACGCTGCTATGAGATCGACCATATTTATTTCTTTTACAAAGTCCAAAGTGTCCATACAGAAAACGTGCTTGAGACAGTTGGGTACATTCAGGAAACAAATATGTAAACAAATCCCTTGACTATAAAAAGGTACAAAGAAAACCAGCAACACAGCAGGAAATGCAAGCCTTTTATTTCTGAACCTGTTCACATATACTAAATATAAAATCACTCTGAGTCACTGGAGGAAGTCTGCAGTGCAAGTTGTCTGAAGACAATTTTTGCCAATACTTTTGCTTTTTGGGTGGTCAAGGAATTTTCATTTCTAACCATACATTTTAATCTGGGTTTCTTAGAAAAAAGACACTTGATTTCAGTTCTTATTAAGAAAGCCAGAATTACTTTCTATGACTAGACTTGGTGTTTACGAAGACATAGTAAAAGAAGCTCTGGTATGGCCTAAAATAAACCCTTATGAATAGCTGTGAAACAATCCATTAAATTAGGCGAGTTTCCTTTTGTAGATACAATCTGGAGCTGGCTTATTTCTCAAAGAATAAATCATTACATCTTTTTCAAGACAGTTGGCTGTTTCTAAATCACGCATTTTAATTCAAATATTCTAAACACAAATGAGAAACATTTTTCCAATTATACCTCAGTAACATCTGCTGGCAGGGTTCACTGTGCCATACAGAAAAACATTTCCAGTTTTTCAACTCATTTTGATTTGATCTGTAGTTACTATAGAGATTAAATATATCCAGTCCAACAGCTCTTAAAAATATTAAACTACCACAGAATAAGGGGTATGACCCTTCCATGACACTCTAGAGGGAATCAGGCTAGCTCTGCAACACTCAACATATTTTTAAATAGTCTAGATTTTTAAGTGAAAGGTTAAATGTGGAAGTCTAGGGGTTATTCAGAAGACCTCAGTTAATCGTAAAGAATCACATAAAACCCTCACAAGAGCAAGTGGCTGGGAAAAATTGTTCTGTGACATTCACTGTGAACTGTTGTAAGGTCATGTAGATATGGGAGCAAAACCGATCTTAACTTTACATACTAAACAATATGAGTTAATAATTATAACTCAGGAAATGCTGTTCACTACTGTAAGATGTTTTTCTACAAAACTATATTCCTCAGCTTATTTGTCATCAACAGTCCAAGAACTGATATTAATAATTATTAAGAATAAAACAGACAATCAGAAGAATCACAGAATATGCTGAGTTGGAAGGGACTCACAAGGATTATTGAGTCTAAATCCTGGCCCTCAACAGGACCCAAGAGTCACACCACATGTTCAAAAGTATAGTCCAAGCATTTCTTGAATTCTTGAATCAGACTTGGTGATGTGACCACATCCCTGGGAAGCCTGTTTCAGTGCCCAACCACTGGGTAAAGAAACTTTTTCTAATATCTGACCTGAATATCCCCTGACACACTTCAGGCCATTCCCTGTTCAGTGCCTGTCTCTCCTCTTCCCCTCACAAGAAAGTTGTAGACTGCAATGACGTCTCCCCTCAGTCTCCTCTTCTGCAGGCTGAACAGACCAAGTGGCCTCAGACATTCCTCATACGGTTTCTCCTCAAGGTCCTTCACCACCTTGACCTGTCTAGGAGGTCTATGGCAGACTCCCGCAGTGACATCCGCATTTATTTGCCTTTGATTCTTATCCTGAGGCTCTCGACTGTGCCATTGTCAGCTGTGAGCTCTGTACATTCTAACCCTTCTATTACATACAGTGCCATCCCTCCACCTCTTCTGCCCTGCCTGTCCCTCCTGATGATCCTGTAAACATCCAACAGGACGCTCCAGTCACAGGTCCCATCCCATCAGGTTTCATTTACGCCAATTTTGTCAAATCTCTGGAACTGTGTCAAAGCTTCAACTCCTCTTGTTTGTTCCTCATGCTATACGTATACGTGTAGAAACATTTCAAGTGTGGCACGTTGCAGCCAGTACCTCATGAAGAGAGAGATCTTATTAGTGCTCGTTTCTTCAAGTTTTGGCACACTTTCCCACCACTCATCACTGGTGAGCCTGGTTTTGTCTCTTTCCCCCTTCCAAGCTAGTTTAAAGATCCATCAACGTGCCCCAATAGCTCCTGTGCTAGAACTCTTTTGCCCCCTGAGATAGGTGCATCCTGTCAGGTGTCAGTAGACCAGGCGTTGAGTAGATGAGCAGGCTGCTGTGTAAATCCATGGTGCATTTTTGTCTTGGCTAGTGTTTATACTTCTCATCTTTTCAATTCAAAAGGCCATAGTGAAACTTCAGAAGGTGGAAAAAGGGATAAGCAAAGATATGGGAGTATTTCCTTATAACAACTGAGTAAATAGACTGTGATGTCTAGACTAAAAATATATCTATAAAATCATGATTTAGAAAAAAGGATGCCTATTCATTACCCCTTCCCAACCAAAAGATTTGGTAAAGGTGGTGGGGGAGAGGTGTCATAAAAATAAATTAGCAACAGACGAGTTCAAAATAAACATCTGGAATATTTTTCTCACAGTATACAGTTTATCTGTGAAATTTCTTATGACAGATGTTGAATGTACACAGGTTCAGTGAGGAGCTGGGTACGTTTGCAGAAGAACAGTCCATCAGGTGCAATGCAGTAAAGATGCTGTCTCTCATTCAAAAATCCTTGGGTCACATAATTTTGCGTTTGCTCTACTCCTCTTCAGAGGCAGCTGCTAAGTCCCATTGTCAGTGGCAGATGTTGGGCTGGGCAGACCCTTGGCCACTTTCAATGCTATTCTTATTAGATAGCTTAGTATTTGGTAAAGTTCTAGTATACCCTTGATTCTTTTCCCTGTTTTCAGTAAGTGCCCAGCTTATCTACTGGAGATTGTTTATTTTACTGGGCATTGCTTACATTGCCTGGTAGTGCAATAATTCATGTGTTGCTATCTTACTGCATTTTACACCACTCAGAAAGGTTAAATGAATCTCACAGTAGTCATACATCTATATGTACTATATGGCTTAAAACAAACATTACCAAATACCCCAGTGGGATGTCAGTGAAAATAAGAACACAGTCCTCTGAGATCATCCACAAGTGTACTAAAGATAATACATTTCTACATTATTTATTACTTAAATAATACTTTGTTAAGCCTTTTAGAGAGAATTTCACTGGAAAAATAAATTCCACTGATGCCTCAGAGCTTTCTGGATTTTTTTAAGTTTTGTGGATTTTAGAAGTAGTTGTGTAAATGTAAATGCAGATTTTATTGTAGCTGTATTATATCCCTTACTCTGTAGCATTATGTTTACACATACCCAACCCTATTAGCCCGTTCCATATCAACCCCTCTAAATTCCGTTAGCATGTTTAGTGTCCTTTTCAACATAGAATTGTAGAAAAGCCTGGACCAGGAGATACCACACAGACACAGTGACCTTCAAGCCCAGAACTCTGTAGAAGCTCCAAGGACTGTGCATGCTGCGAAGAAGATAAAGAGGAGGAAGAAGGTGTCCCAAAGACCCCAAACCCAATTCCCGAAGGTATGTGTCGGGAGGCAGATCTGGGATTGGATGGACCATATTATAAAATAATAAAACCACTGTATGGGCAGGCATGGGCACATCCTGTATTCCCCTGGCCTGAGGCTTCATTAAGGGACCTACTCTCTTTATCTTATCTTCTACACTAAATTGGCCTGGAGTTTTTTTTTCTCCGCACTCCCTCAAGGCAGCACCACTCGTTCTTCAGATTCAACCCATTTTTATGGAATTCTGCACACTAGTTTTGTCAAGGATGTAACTTGGCCCTTCTGAAGCGCAGATTGCTGATAACTATAATAGAATGTAATGAAAATTGTACTTCATTACCTTGAAATTATCTGAGACACCTGGGTAATTTTCCCTACACTCCCATAAAGCTCTATGTAAAGAGACAATTTTATTTTCTTTTTGCAATTTGTTTTGTCACATAAACTCTTACTGAGATCTTCTTGGCTGTGCAAAAGAAGCAAAAATGTTGTTTAAGGAAGGACAGTAATTTTAAATTAAGAAAATTCTCAGGAAAATAGTATGTAATTTTTAAAAAATCCTAGAAGCAGAATAAAGTTGTTTTGTTGCCTAAAATTTTGATCAATATGATTTTGTACTCACTTGTCTTCTTTTGACAGGAAAAGTTATATAGCAGAAAGAAAATCCCATTTGAGTCCTGTTGATGTATCACTTCTAAAACCAGTGAGATCTCTCTTTCAGCAAAGTGTTCCAAAGTATTTGCTAAGATGAGTGAGTAAAAATCAACTGCTTCACTTCTGCCTTCCTTCTTCCTGCAAACTATAAATGCAGACATGCATTTTCATGTCAACTAATATGATCTCATTATTAGCATGAGTTTGCTTAGGATTGGCAGGAGGGTTTCAGTGTTTCGGAAGCAGGATATGGGTTTGTTTCATTTTTCTATCCCTTACAAAGCACAATAAGAAATAATTAGCACACAGTGTTGTGCGACCATAGTCTCATTTTCACACTCCTACATGCCAACACTGTTTTAATAGAATAGGAAAGAAAAGAAACTAAAACCTTAAATCATTGTGCTTTAGCTGAAGCTGATTTTGCATTCTTAATACAACAGCTTTTGCACAACCAGTGACTGCCTCAGGATTGCTCCAACATGAGAAATGTTGAGGGCTATAAAACACTGTGTGACTATTTTTAACCAGAAATCAATGTTAAACTGATTAAAATAAATGTTCCTTTAATTGAAACAGAATTCCAGCTATTACACAGTAAACTGCTCTTGACATTGAGAGTGAGACAGACCAAATTCAATTTCAAACAAATCGTCTGAGGAGTGTCTTTTAGGCTCATCTGTTTATTTTTTGTTTTGTATTATTTTGATCCCAGCTTTTTGCAGGGCTTTGGTGGGGTTTTCTGGGTTGTTTTCATGTCAGTGGTTTTTTTTGGGGGTTGGGGGTGTTTTTATATATATATATATAAAAGAAAGTGAAGGTTATGTTCGTTCTGGGAGAAGATCTTGTGTTCTACAGGTGGTCACTTTTAGAGCAACCTCAAGGTTTCTCAACAATGTTGCAAAACTCAGCCCTATTATAGGAGACTTCACTGATCCAGGGTGCTGAGCAAGGATTATGATAGAAACGTTGGTGGGAGGTTTTGGGGCAATGGAGAAACATTTTCCCCTCTGGTTCCACACACTTTCTCCACTGTCACTGAATCACTAGGAGGGGTGGCAGCAACCCTTGCTTTGAGTGGGTGTTGTGTCTCATTTCCATTAGCCTCTTAATATCATATTCAGACTTTAAAAAAAAAAATCATGGCTAGGAATACAACCTGCATATGCATAAAATGGGATGTGTGATTAATCTCACACCCTTTTGTGGGAGATACTGCTTCTTTCTCACTCACCTGTGTTATCTCAAGGCCTAAGCAGAAGGCTCCCTGTAATTCAGCCTTGTAACTTGGGTTTTGCACTCAACAGGTTGCCAATTTTTCTGACTCAAGATAAAATTGACCCACCAGTAATTCAGGCCAAACCCACTAAGGTTTGGAAGATGGGGATTGAGCCCTTTAATGCCTCACAGGACTTAATATTCATGATGAGAATTTTGACCTGTTCTGACAGCCAATTATACAATGTGTGGTTTAACACACTATGATCCTTAGAGATAAGGAAATCAAAGCAAAAGTATGATCTCATTCTTCCTTATAGTGTATTACACTATTAAAATATTTAGAGTACTCCTTCATGACAGTGAATTAATAATTAAATGGAAGATGCCGAATGCTTTATCACAATTTATGTCCATACTTTTGTAAGAAGAGGGGCATAAGTTTATTTTAAAGAAAAAAAAAAGGTAGCCTAACACTGTCTAGGAGATTTAAAATGAAAAACAAAGCCTCCACAGAATGCAGTCCCAGTTCAAAAATAATAATTCCTTTCACAGCACATTTTTAGGACATGTGTTTATTTTTAAATGTAGATAACGATACATCTTTCATAGTGTACAGACTTTCTGCTTAACTGTCAATTATTACAACTTGAATATTAGTTACTTTCATACAAATAGCTAAATATATTGACAAAGAAAAATGAAGTCCTAAAAAGAAATTACTGAACATCTGCTATTGTGAATGAGTTTTTCATCTGTGACTATATTCAGATTGTGTCAATACAAACTTTCAGGCACAGCATACTCCCTTGAGATGCTTCCTTTTTATCTGCACAATAATTGCATTCATAATTAAATATATGGATTCTTTTAACTTTGATTGTCTAGTTCTGCAAATTGTTCATAAAACTGAAGGTTAAGAATGACCAAACCTGATGTTTATGCTGACAATCAATTTGATTAATACCATATGTCGGGGTTTTACACATCTTTTTCCTTTCATATGTGTTCTTAGCATTCTGATATAAACTAAATGAAAGAGAAAGCTTATTTGAGTCTTGAAAGTATAAATTACTATGAGTTCCAACCTACTACAACATGAGCAATAAGAAGATAGCACATCCCAATGGTACAGGACACAATCATCATGGGGAAACCTAACCTGAAAGAATAAGAAAATAAAGATTAACAAGGATACAATAGTTTGCTCTCCAACCAATTTACAAAAAGGAAATTTAAATTATCCTACACATTCCAAGAGACATATGTGTTTAAAGCAATGCCAAAAGCATAGGTGTACTGAGCATGTGACGGTCTAACATTCAAGATTCTATTTCTACTTCCAGCCTATTTTAGAGATACGAGGTCAACATTCACATAATTTCGTTGTTTTGAGGACATCTCCTCCAATGTACCCTGTCTCTGAATCTGGTGTGCCTTGTTGTTTTATTGTTCTGTGTTTTTTCCTCAAACTCAACATGCAATATACCAGCAAAATAATGATTCTTACGAATGATGCAGCATTAGAATAGATTTTCAAGGGTGTTTCATTTCAGATTAGTTGTGTAACCCTGGCATGGCACTCTGTAACTTAATATGGATGAAAGTCTTTAAATTGTTCCCTTGTTGATCTATAGGCAGCTAGCATTCCTCTTATGTACCTCTCACCAGGTTTAACAGACTTAAGTACTAACAGATTGTTGGAAATCAACCCCAGGCACCTGTAAAAATGCTAAAATGCTGCTGTTGTATCAAAACAACCATTTCTTTTTCACCATAGAATAAGATTTTATGTCTATCTTTAGACTGACAAACAGAGACAGCAGAGACAGACAAGTGGAAAGGATGTTGTGGAGTTGCTCTGCTAAATTTGTAGGTCTTTCAGATGTGTGAAAAGAAAAGTTTTCTGAAGCTCAAAAGCATTATTGTATGATACTTGGGACCTGTGAAGAACCACTGCTGTGATCACACTCATTTTTTTTATACCACTAAAATCACAAGGAGAACTGAGATGAGAAATGGTCATGCCACTAATGACCCTCCTTATATACTTTCTTTTGCCAAGTTCAGACAAGAGTTTCCATAAAACTCAGCAAAGCATGGCAATGTTCTCTGAAGTACAGCATTTCACTTATTCTTTTACTTGAACTAAGACTCTTTGTGGCCACTCTTGGTGCAGTATCAAAGTGAGCCAATCTCACATACCAGTAGAAATATATGCAAACCAAGAACAAAAGGATATCTTTGCAAGACAGGAAATGTACAAAGAGAAAACTGACAGGGCTGACAGATATCTCATTTCAGTCTCCCTGACCTTCATTGGAAGAAGCTGGACTGTCTCTATGTGTCCAAAACTGTTCCTGTGTCCATCACCCAATACTGCCTGCAAGATTTACCCAGAAGGACAGTTCCCACCATGCCTGGCTCCAGAGGTTTTCTTCTTCCTCTCTCTAGGGTTTTGGACCTGGTGTGCT
>JAWMRA010000001.1:83239009-83256821 GCA_035584735.1 Pseudotriccus pelzelni | reverse complement strand
CTAGGGTTTTGGACCTGGTATGCTGGCCTCTTCTGCAATTTTGGTATCGAGCATCATTATTGCTGTTCTGGCTCAAACGACATTACTGTTAAACTGGTATTTGAACTTGGGAAAAGAGAAAGTGAGAGTAGAGAGAAGGGCCAGCTGTGCCCAACAAGTGAATGGTGAAAGGAGTGAAAAATTGTTAGAAAGAGTCATAGAATTGTCACAGCTTTCAAATATTTCCTGGAAAGTCTGAAATGTGTTTGCAGGATTTATTTTTTTTTCTTTTTGTTCTTTTGAACATGCATAATGCTGCAGAGAAGTGTTATTTTTTTTCTAGTCTGACTGGTCAGATCCTTGCTTTTGAATGACTAGCTTCTTGAAAGAGCTGAATCACTATTCCATCCCTAAACTATGATAGAGCAGATAATACTGCAAAACAGCTGAGCTAAAGCATCTCCTGAAGTTATTTTAATTAAAAAAAAATGGCAAAAATTGAATAAGTAAATTTGCTGGCTAGCCAACTGCTTCTCAGACCCTTTCTTTTTTTCTCTCAGCAAATCTGATCTGTAGCATTCCCTAATCTCACTTAGACAGAAGTGTCCTGATAAGACAAAAAAAACCAAAACCAGCGACAACAGCAAAAATAAAATAGGTTGTCTAAAAAATCCCACTACATCCTTCAGTATATCTAATGAATGCTCCCTGCAGTTCCATCTACATGATAGGCTGGTGAGCTGGAGATTGCTACAACTCTCATAAGAACACCAGCTGTTGTTTGACAGAAAACATGAATCTATTGACCTCACAGTTAGCAAACAATGAGCTGTCACTGGGAGGAGTGGGGACAGAGCAGATCACAGATCTTAATCTGTATTAATGCAACCTAACAAATCTCCCTGGAGAATGCACAGTAGCTCAGCAGTGAATGGCAATATAATGCCTTTGTGAAGACTGGCAAGGGGAGGGAAGGATCCAAAAAGATTGAAGGTGTACTTGACCATGGAAAACAAAACAAAAAAGCTCTCTCAAGCTTGGAGGAACTGCATGAAAAAAAATGGATTAATTATACAGGGCCACATATAGGAGTTATGATCATACCCCACCATCACAGTGCCAGTCAGATATGTAGCTGGAGCCAGAAACAGCCAGTCTGTGGAGGAACCTCATTTCACTTAGTGCGGATGTTTGCACAGGGCACAACTGCAAAACTGCAATTCTCATTGCATGGACAATTACCCCTCAACTTGAGGTCTGAATTTCAGGCTTGCTGGCCTGAGCACTAATGTAATTGGATCAAATTCAATGTGGAATTTGTGTACCAGGGAGAGAGGAGATAAACTCAGTCAGTAAGTATTAGTTACTGCAGAGTTAATCAATTACTTGAGTTGTTTCAGTGCCCTGTCATGCTATTTACACTAACCATTGCTCTCCCCCAAGGAATATAAAATTCCTGTCCTAGGCCACATATGACACAATGTATAGCTGTAAATATTTTCTTTAGTCATATTAAGTCTAAGAATTCATTTTAAACAACGCAAAAATTACTTCCAGGAACTCTCATTTCCAGTATACTCCTTGGAGTCAAAAAGCACCATGGCATTCAATTGATCCTGTCCGGCAAAAAGGATCAGTAGAGTTTAGAAGTCATAAATACCTTTTTTGTACTAAAACTTCAGATTCATTAAGGATATTTGGCATAAAAATTTTTGTGTCCTTGCCTCTCCCTCTCTGCAGACAGGGATACCCACACAGCCAGCATGGTTTAAAAGGTACATCCTGACTCTCCACAGCCAGCTGAGGGAGTTTTTACCACCGCAGAGAGGAAGCAAGGTCAGATACAAGGAAGGGAAGGATGGCTGGATCTAGCATTCACCCCACTTTTCCCCTTCCCCTCTTCATATTAGAAGCTTACTTGTAAAACTGCTATCCAAATGAGATTGCCCAGCTTAAATATACACGAAAACCAGATGTTAGCTCAGTGTGAGATAGTGAGAGTATTTCTAGTGAGAGCCCTGGGGATTTGTCTTGGACAAAGTTTTACTTATTAATAACTTCAGTGATCCAGTAACAAAGAGCTTGCAAATCGTCCCAGCGCAGGACAGATGCCAGACTCTGTGGAGAGCAGAATTCAGCATGTTCTTAACAAATCAAAATGAGAATTTGAAATTAAGAAAATGAAACTCTGTGAAGGTAAGTGTGAAATACATATTAGAAGTCAACCACAAGAGCAGCAAGGAAAGTGAAGGTTTTCACTGGAAATGACCTACATATTTCTGATTCTGCCTCACTGAAGGGCCTCTGGCCCTGTATTTACTTAGAGAAAAGCAAACCTGTGTATGATTATTGTGGGAATAAATTCCATTTTTAATAAGTTTCTCCAGAAGTGAATATTACAGTTTTCTTAGGCTATAAATTTATCCAATATTATTTGCTAAATAATAATAGTGAAGCCTTTGGGATTGAAATTGAGTTTTCTTGGACAAATTGAACTCCTCCATTACCTTAAAGTTCTATTTTGTGATGCTTCAAGAGCCAGTAAGACCCAATATTACAAGACCCAAGTTCAGTGCCCTGTTCTGCCTGATCTGGGACATGAAATACAAGATGTTCTCATGCATGAAAACCTTGCCTATAGGCACTACCTTCATTGACAGCTCATAACTTGCACAGCCTGTGCACCCATGGGGAAATCTGTGGAAGGAGCATGCCCCCAGGGAAATGTGGAACCTTCAGTGGACTTTCAGTGGAAAAGCAACAGCAGAAATCTCCCAAGACCAAACCACTGGCAGTGAAAGCTTGGTGGTAGACAGGGGTAAGAGTTAAAAAGAGTTAAAGCTAATTTCTACTCCTATTTGTGTTTGCAATTTAATGCACAATATAAATTCAACTGGTGGAGTTTGCGTCAGGCTTAAAATTTTGCTTTTCTTGCGTCATCTCAGTTTCATACTACAAGTTATATCGAAGGTATAATGTCAGCTTTGCAGAAAAGGACACAGGGTTCACAGTGGACACAAAGTTGAACATGAGCCAGTAATGTGCCTTTGCAGCAAGGAAGGCTAATGGTATCTTGGGCTGCATTAGGAAAAGTAATGCCATCAGGTCAAGGGAGGTGATTCCTCCCTCTGTTCAGCACAGGTGAGGCTACACCTGGAGTACTGCATCCAATTCTGGTATTGCCAGTACAAGAGACATGGACATAATGGAGAGAGGCCAGTGGAGGGCCACAAAGACGATTAAGGGACTGGAGTATCAGTAATACAAGGAAAGGCGTGAGATCTGGGACTGTGCAGCCCAGAGAAGAGAAAGCTCAGAGGAGAACTCATCAATGTGTTTAAGTTACTGAAAGGATGGTGTAAAGAATACGGTACCAGGCCCTTCTCAGTGATGCCCAGTGAAAGGACCAGAGACAGTGGGCACAAACTGAAACACAGGAGGTTCTGTCTGAACATCAGGAAACACCTTTTTACTGTGTTTTTGACAAAGTGCTAGCACAGGTTGCCCAGGGAGATTGTGGAGTCTCCATCCTTCAACCTCAGTCAGTCTGTGATTCTCACTCACCTACCTGTTCCTCTGTTATTCAACACAGGATAATTAAGTACCATCTGCACACCTAAGACTGACATCTCATCAGAAAATATTTAACAAAGAACAAAAGACAGATAATTCTTCTCAATCTTGGACAGTCTCTCACTGTATGCAGCACTTTGCTCTGGAATTATGATAATCATGCGTTCATTTTAAAAGAACATCTAAAAGTCTATGAAAGCAGCCTCAAGGAAGAGACTTGGGTGTGAGCATACTTAGGACATACATGAGGTTAGTTCTGAATGAAAGTTACACCTTTTAATGAAGTGTCATAATTCAATTTGCAAAGTAAGCAATTTTCTTTTCAACAAAAGGATATAACCACAATATTCATCCTGTTTCTTCTTTTCCTTTCTTTCAGTGCAGAGTGTCTTATGAGTCTCCTACCGTTTTGGTTGTATTAACCTTTCCATCATTCCTAGTCTTTGACGTACCGATCCAGTTATTCTGAATGGAAAATATGGACTGTAATAACAGCTTAAAGAAAACATATTCAAAATGTTTATCATGTGGCCCGTGACTCCTTCAAATCCAGACACCTGTTGTAGCACGGAAAACAGGTGGCTAAAACTGAAGTGATCATTACTTTAACATTAAATTGCTATGAACTTCATATAGTCTGTAATTACATAAAAATTACAGTGTGGTTACCTACTAGTTACCATACACAGGATTTACTGTGTAATTTAAAACACAGAACAAAACCTATAATTCCATTTTCTTCTGCTTGCTGAAATTATAATAATTTCTCATGATATTCTATCTGTTTTGAGTCTATGCCAAGATTTCCCATAAAATTACTGCCAGTAGTAAACAGAAGATAGGGAAAATCATATCCTGAGTGAGAAAACATATAAGTGTTAGACTGTGCCTCCTACAGTCTAGAATATCCTCCTAAAGGTGTTTTGCTGTAACCTCAACATAGTTATATGCAGAACAAGCAATGGGCCTTTCCTTGGCCTTCCAAAATTCTGATTACCAAAAGGGAAAAGTGCAGGGAATACAGGCCTGTCAGCCTGACTTCAGTGACAGGGAAGGTCATGAAGCAGATCATCTTGAGTGCCATCACACAGCACTTGCAGGACAACCAGGGGATCAGGACCAGTGAGGACAGGTTTATTAAGGCAAGTCCTGCTTATGCAAGCTCATCTCCTTCTGTGACAAGGTGACCCACTTAGTGGATGAGTGAAAGGCTATGGATGTTTCTTGCCTGGACTTCAGTAAAGCCCGTGACACTGCTTCCCACAACATTCTCCTGGAGAAACTGTCTGCTCATGGCTTAGATAGATGCACTGTTTCCTGGGTAAAAAATGGCTGGATGGCCAAGCTCAGAGAGTGGTGGAGAACAAAGTTACACTAGTGGTGTTCCCCAGGGCACAGTACTGGGGCCAGTCCTGTTTGATATCTTTATCAATTATCTGGAGGAGGGGATCGAGTGCACTCTCAGTCATTTTGCACATGGCACCAAGCTGGGCAGCAGTGTTGATTTGCTGCAGGGTGGGAAGGCTTTGTAGAGGGATCTGGTCGGGCTGGATTGATGGGCCAAGGCCAGTTGTATGGGGTTCAACAAGGCAAAGTAGCACGTCCTGTACGTGGGTCACAACAACCCCATGCATTTCTATAAGCTTGGGAAAGAGTGATTGGAAAACTGCCCTATCGAAAGGAAGCTGGGGGTGCTGGCAGACAGCCACTGAACATGAGCCAGCGGTGTGTCCCCAGTTGGCCAAGAAGTCCAGTGGCATCCTGGCTTGTACCAGAAATAGTGTGGCCAGAACAACTAGGGAAGTGACTGGAAGTGCCCTGTACTGAGCACTGGTGAGGCCACATCTTGAGTGTCAGTTCTGGGTCTCTCACTTCAAGAGGTGCTGGAGTATGTCTGGAGAAGGACAGCAGAGCTGGTGAAGGGTTTAGCAAGAAAGTCCTGTGAGGGGCAGAGGAGAGAGCTGGGGCTGTTTAACCTGGAGAAAAAGAGGCTTAGGGGGGACCTTATTACTCTGCAACCACCTGAAAGGAGGTTGTTTCAAGATGGGGGTCAGCCTCTTCTCCCAGACAACTAGAGACCAGACAAGAGGAAATGGCCTCAAGTTGCACCACAGCAGGCTTAGGTTTGATATTAAAAAAAATTTCTACACTTCGAGGGTGGTTGGGCATTGGAACAGGCTGCTCAGGGAAGTGTGGAGTCACCATCCCTGGAGGTAGACTCTGCAGTGTTAGGCTAATGGCTGGATTTGATAATATTAAGGGTCTATTACAACATAAATAATTCTAAGATTCTGTGATTAACATGGAACCATCTTCTCTATAGACAAGAGTAGTTCACTTCATACCCTACTAAAGAAGTAGAACATGCCATGATAAAGCATGATATAAAGATTCAAGATGATCTGTGAGTGATTTTTTTATTTTACTAACAGTTCGTGTCATCCTTGGATCTGTTGTCATTTCTTACCAATGTATTTGCTCTCCACACCCTCTAGGCAGACCCCAAAACAAGTTTAGTCCTTGACTTATTGCTTTGTTATGAAACCTTCACGCCATTCTAAAGTCTAGGAAATGCAAATATATGTAATTGGTTTAGCTTCTTGGGAAAGCCATACTTATTCCTCTCCCACACATCTGTGTAATGAGGTGTAGTTGTGAGTCTGAGCTTAAGAAGATTAAAATCATCTTGGCCAACCAGAAGAGAAAATCCATGAAGTATGTCTTCTCTGACAGTACTTGTTTTCATGAATTGTTTGCATGGTTCTGATACAAATATTCTACTAATGAGATAGATTTTATACAAAACTGTGTAAGGTTTACTGCGCAAAAAAATGAATGCATTAGGACTGCTGAAATAGGTTTTGCAACGTTTGCAGTATAGTTTCTGGATTTTATGAAACATTTAACATATTGTAAACTCACTGCTGACAATTATATGCTTTTTTGCCTTGCAAAAAGTAAATTTGAGGCTTAAGGATATTTTCATGAAAATAGCTTTTTATAGCTCAAATCTCTCTGCTATAGAAATGTCTCATAAAATAAAATGGTTTGTGTATTTTTGAAACAAACTGTACCCACAATTTTTTTAGACTAAACTGTATTTCTGTGTAGTCTAAACAAATCAAGGGTAATGGATATGGCAGAAATTAACTGTGATTTATTTTAGTTCCAAAATGTTTCAAATTAAATAACCTTTACAAACTCTGTATTACCTTGCTTTTTCTCAGGAATTCAGGAATGGAAGTTGCCTGAATGTTATTTCCATTAATGCCCTTAATCCCCACCCTCGCAAATGGTATCTTGGGGCACTTTTCTTAGGTTTTATTTTCTTCCAAATGTACTCTATTATTTTGATTAAAGCACAAGATAAAAGGAAATTACATTTTAACAGAAGAAACTAATCAGTCAATTCTTTAAAAATTTCATCAGAGCACTCTCAACTATTTTAAAAGCCCTGGACTTTGCTAAAAAGCCAGATGTTGTATAAGAAAGAGTATGTTCCACCCTATTCCCCTATTCTCTTTCTCTCCACTCTGAGATTCCCATTCATGTGCCACACAATGTGATGATAGAGAGTTCACATACAGCAGTTCACCAGGACAAAGGAGCAATGTAATTGAATTTTGAATTAAGAAGTAGAAGGATGCTTCCTGTGCACTAATGATGATTTTTCATTATGAACTCAGCAGTTGCCTCTTGATAAAAGGCTGTTGATGATGTAAGGCCATTAAACTTTCCACCACAAACCCTATGCTATAGGCCACACAGTCTAAGCGAAGCGCACAGAGTGGAGATTTTCATTCCAGCACTGTATACTTGAAGGCTTCTCTCCCACCCACCATGAAATGTCAATCAAAGGCAAATGAGGGGCAGATGGAGTCTCAAAGCCTTCACTGCCATCACGGTGCACTACATTGTACAGGTCTTCCTACCCCAGAAAAGCCACAGGTATCAGCTCTTACATGCTCTCAACAAGGAAAACTTCTATAAACTACAGGTCTAATTTTAAGTGCACTAGCAAACTAAGATTAAATAAGGTGAATGCTACTCTAAGTGCATCCATTCCACAGCATGTTAAAGTTCCTATATGTAAAGCACTAAAAAAATAAATAATATATCTCTCTGTACTGTCACAGATATATATACCAATATTTCTAATGAGATGAAAGATGATCATAGAATGGCCTGAGTTGGAAGAAACCTTAAAGACCATCTAGTTACAACTCTCCTGCCATGGGCAGGGACACCTTCCACTAGAACAGGTTGCTCAGAGCTCCATCCAACCTGGCCTTGAACACTTCAAGGGATGGGGCATCCACAACTTCTCTGGGCAACCTGTTCCAGTGCCTCATCATCCTCACAGTAAAGAATTTCTTCATTACATCTAATCTAAACATACTGTCTTTCAGTTCGAAGTCATTACCCCTTGTCCTGCCACTATATGCTCTTGTAAACAGTCTTTCTCCACCTTTCTTGTAGGCTCTCTTCAGGTACTGAAAGGCCACAAGTAGGGTCTGCTAGGAAACCCTACTCCCTGAGGAGGTAGATGGACAAGATAGAAAAAATATAGTATAGAGAGGCAGGTAAGTACCACTAGCAGGATGTTTTAACAGGGCCTTAACTACATAGCCAGTTCACAGACGTTGCAAGTGAATCAGATTCATCACTGTCTAATTGTTACAGATGGCAGACAGGTGTCACTCAGGCCTGCCTTGGGAATAGGAAGTAGAGTGACTGAAATGAGGGAAAAATAGGAATAAAATCATTAGGGTTTTTTTTTTAAATTATGAAGATAATTAAGTATGTTCATATTTTCAACAAGGGGGTGAAAACTAAGATGGTTGCTACACTAATTTCTGCCTCCCTCCTCCTAACTCCACCTCTGCAGTGGAAGAGATGGATTGCTATTCCAGGAATGCAAGCATGCTGCATAAACCCATGTGGGCATTGCTTCATGAGCCTACACTGAGCTGGTAACAGAACACAGGAGTGTCACAGAAGTTTGCCAGCAAGCGAGTTATGTATAGATGCTCTGGGCCAACCACTTACACCATCTACAGAAACCCCAGTCTTCGTCCTTTTACTGGTTTAGTCTTTTGAACAATCAAATAGTTGGTTTAAGTGTCATCAAGTGATTCTGTACCATCCTTAAATCCCATCACAGAAACACACGATTAACTTTCTAAAGGAGAAGGATTATTTTTTTCAGATATGTTTAAGATATTTTCCATTTTAGTTTATTTCTCTGAATTTGGCCTTTCCAGCTAAGGTCAATACACTTTTGAATTTCCTGTCTTAGATACAGAAGGTACAGTGATGCATTTTAGTGCATTTCAGTTGTAGCATTACGAAACAAAATCTGAAACAACAACTTGGTATTAATATCCTTAGAGTGCAAGAGATGGAATGTGAGCATTTCTTAACTGGAATAATTAGATGAGGATTTTTTTCTCTTTTGCCTTTAGAAAGTCTATTCTTTAAATAATTTCCATAGATTTACCTGCATGACACTTGATTTTGAATCTCTTCTAGTTTTTGTTCAGCCTTCATCAAATAGTAATAGAAATAATAACTGACTTAATAACAAATGAACCCAGAAAAAGACACAAATATTTTTAAATTGTTTAGTAATATTTAGTAACATAAACATGAAAAACCTCCAACCCAGCACTGGCTTTCAAACTTTCCTATGATGAATACTTTCCTTTTTCTTTAGTAGACTTTTGCAAGGTTTGTAGAATAAAATTGACATGTTGCAATAAAAAAACACCAACAAAGAAAAAAACACACCCCCTTCCCCCCCCCCCCAAAAAAAAAAACCAAAACAAACCACCAAAAAACTCCCAAACCCAACAAAACCTTATCCATTTTTCAGGAACAAGTTTTGTATCTGCTGTCATAAAAGCATCTCTTAGTTACTATCAATTTAAAACCACTATCATTACCTAAACATTATCATTTTAGCCTATTAAGTTGCTATATATCTGTTTTAAAATTTAGGGTAGCCCTTTTTAAGTAACCTTCATTGAAGATAAAAAACTGAAAGTGTTGAACTGGAAGTGGTTTACTAGTGCTGTTTACATTAATGCAATACCCTGAGTGTAAATATAATCAGGAAGATAATGATTTTTTTAAGTTATCAAAATTCACTGCTAAGTTCAAGCAGTAAAGAGCAAAGAATACAGTAAATACTACTACATCTGTTGCATGACAAATAGTGTCTAGTTTACACAAGAAGAATCTATTTACTATTGCATTAAAAGTACTACTCCCTTCAAGCAGCTCTAATTTCAAATGCATTACAATGAAAATAACATAAACAGTAAATCCTCCCTTCTTCTGATTGTGTTGGGAGACACCAGAATAGTCTGACACATTGCCTAGTAACAGAGGGGAAAATCACTTTGCCAATTTTATTAAAATTATCAAATTATTTGAGAAAACTAAATGCCCTGTAAAACCATGATTATGATGTAATTCCAGATGTCTGTATGATGCTTTGGCAGACAAACATGAAGCATGTAATAAAGCAAGCTCAAACCAAGAACTAGTATTTTCTCTTAAGAACACTTGTTAGTCAAGGTACATACAGCAAATGTATGTAAGTTTCATACTGATAATGTATTCTGGAGTTTCCCAGACTTATGCCTCTTTCTGCCATCTGATTTACCTTTTTGTTTGGATCTCCTGCAAACTGTTCTGCAAAACAGTGTTTAGAGATACATGATTTCTCCAAGCAAGTATTCTCAACCCAGCACTTTCTGTCTAATTCTGGTAATTACCAAAATACCCTATTTAATTAGAAAATCACTTTCTAATTTCAGCAATATTTGAAAAAGACTCTTTTTCAGCAACTATAGTGACTGTCTAATCAAATTTAGCATGTTATAATTAACTGGAAACTTGGCAATTGATGAATCTGAATGAAGCTGAAAAAAGTGGGAATTTTTTGGAAAACAAAGGCAATTTGTATCAGCACAAAAGACATTACACATGTGAGAATTCAGATATGTTTTGCTCAACACAAACAACTGTGTATGAACTTCATATCATCTCCCAGGTGGAATAGAAACTGAAACTGAGTTAAGGAAGTTTGGCTTTTTATCTTTCCGAGTCAAATTACAAAGAGCACATAAATATGCAAGTACTTCACCAATTCTTCCCTTCTTACAATCATCTCTACTTGGCTGAACTTGCTCCCTTCTCGAGTTCCCTTTCCTCCCTTCTCCCACCAACTCACTTATCCCCAGCTTATGATACACAGTTTTTCAGAACAGGACTATCTTCCACCCATTTGTTTAGGAGCTCAAACTCTCTTCATGGACATATAACAATGAAATGAATCACCTTCTAGGAGCTGCTCCTTTCCATTAACTACAGTGACAGCCAAGTGTGGAAATAAAGATATCAACACTGTAGTGTTGATAGGTGGAAAAGTGAGGTGAGATAAATCTCTCTGTTACTGACAAGCAGCTCCATGAACACCAGAAAATAATGAAACCCTGTTTTGTACCAATTTGTGTCTTAAGTTTGATTGACTTTCTGTCTAACTAGAAATCTTATCACTGTAACTTATAATGATGCTCACCTGCATAGATTTTTTCAATGTGAAAAGAAGTATAGCCTCAGACTGCTCTTTCCTCGGTAGGAATATTAATAGGGTTTCTTTTCGTCTTCCTGGTCACTGACTTTGATGACATTTCAGAGATTTTAATTATATTTGAGAAATCAAGCCCCCGTTCCCCACCATTCTGCCCCCTGTCAAAACTGTTTGAAGTTGATAAGCCTATTCAGAAGTTATAAGTTGGAAAACACAACAACATTCACATCAATATGATTGCATGGGAAAGCAGATGAAAAGTTAGGCTTTGATGGAAGGAGAGGAACAAAAAGCTTTCCAAAACATTCTTCTCTTCTAAAACCTACTTGTTACAAGGAGATAACTTGATATAACTCAGGAAGGATTAGAGAGAGGTACCTATCTTTGCATGTGCTTACATTATATAATTCTAGTCTCCAATGTATTATCAGAGTGCTTATAGGTGTGGGAAGGTAACAGGGAAGACAAAGAAATATGGAGTTAAAATTCAGCATGAATTAGCATACATTTTGCTTTGAAGTTTCATGTAATCTTTAAGGAATTGTTACGTTAAATAGGAAAACTAAAATTCCATTATTAAATTACAAAAAAAAAAAAATTATCACAATTTCATTTTAAATTTCAAGGTGAATTAATTAGTATGCTGCTGTTGACACCTCACTGATATTATATCTCAGACTTTAATGAGGAATAAAAAAGTGAAATTTCATTAACCAAAATATTGTAAAACAGCTGTATGACTTAATGAACGTTCTCTAACAAAATGCAAATCTAATGAGCTTTTTAATCAGCTTACTACTCAGATGTATATCTACTGAACATGAAAACATTTCTAAAGTAGGGAATAACATATGATTATGGCTCAAAGTGATAATACTTCTGCATGCAGTTTGTATTTTGAACTGTTACATATTCTGAATACTGTCCAGAAATCTCACAAAGCCAAAAATTAATATTCCAGCAGTGTACCACTTAACTGAAAACTCCAATTATTCTCATGTTGAAGAATAATATCTGCCAAAATACGAAGAACAAGTGAACTGCTTGTATGCATTGGTTAAAATTATTAAAGATGAAAAATGTATTTGAGGACTTCTTCTAAATGCAACTACATTATTACTTTACACCAAATATACCATGCTCTGACAGATACAGTGGAAATAAACAACTTGCACAAGTGTCCCTGAAGTAATTTATTTAATTATAAACTTCAGCACATATTTAGTATTTCAAACTCTTTTATGCATTGACATACTAGTTGCTTGCACTTCAGAATATACACTAACTAAATATACTTTGTGTCAGAAGAATGTGCTCACTAGATTTGCTGTACAATATTGAAAACACGGGATAATCTTAGTAACCATTTAAGTGAGATACTTCTCCTGCAGTCTGAAGAGAACAATGAGAGAACATCAAAGTTGTAAACATGTAAACATGTGAAGCGACTGCAGATTTAACCACTGGTTTTTTGAATGTCAATATACCAGACATAAAGCTTCTTTTTCTTGGTATGCATGTATGTGCATTAGTGGCAGGGAAAGGAAATTAGTTTATGCTGTAAGTCAAAAAGCCCTGCAGGGGCAGTGAGAAAGATACACATGACCTTCTGCCTATTTCTCCTTGTAAAGAGCATAAATCTTGTGCAATACTCACAGCATCTGGTGGGGTCAGCTCTACAATCTAAGGCAGGTCATGTAGTTCTCCTCCATGTTAGTGTACATATATATATCAAAAAATAGGATTTTCTTCAACTAAGCTGTAATGTAAACTACTACAGCCAAGAGGAGATCTCATTTCAAGCCTCAGCCTGGCCACTAATCCATTTATTTTTTTCAATTCTGTCAGTGACAGAAACTTTAAAAATCCTTTATAATAACAGAGCATTTCATTTTATTGCCAACAAAACCACTCTTACTGCAAAACCCTCCGCTGACCTCTTAAGTGAAACTAGAAGCAATGTTCCTCCCAGCAGTCACTGGTTTTGTCATGGTTTCCTGCACTACTCTTGGCTTTGGAGGCTGCTTCATCTCCCAGCCCTTCACTGATCTCTCTTCACATATGTGTCACTGTATCCTCTCACAAAAGAGATGCTGTCCTTGATCCTCTTCTCCCATTTCCCCCACCTCTCATCTCTGGATAATTTCACCAGTTCAGCAATGTCCCCTCTGCTGACAATTCACTGATCTTGGTACCTCCAGTTAATCTAAACTCACTCTCTTTAAATCAAAGTTCAGTGCACCCCTCTGTTGGGTCTTTACTGACGTTTAGCTATCAATTTACTCTACATGACAGCCAGTAGCATTCTCTTTCTTTTCTTTTCTTTTTTTTTTTTTCCCTGTAAATATTTCCATTTATTTTCTTTCTGCATAGCACAATCATCGTACTCCTTACCCTCACATGTCATTTATCAGTTTGGACTCCCACTTCAAGCTTCATCTAAAGCACTTGCAGATTAGCCCTGTGTGTAAGTGTTCTTTCGTGACTATTCATATAACTAAAACACTGACTTGTGGCTCTTCTACCTCAGTTTCTCAATGTTGTTTTCTTTGACTTCTAGAAATACCAAGGATTATTCTTCAGCTCCAAAAGTTCAGTCATTGCAGGATTCTCTTTGCCTCCCTGCACTAGTTCTCTTCACACAAAAGCAGAAAGTTTGTCAAATTCTGTAGACTCGCATCTCACTGTTTATTCACAGTGCAGTGTTTTCAGCTGCATCCTGATGTCAGCCCTCATCACCATTTTTTATTTTTTCAAGTTGGTGCCCTACACCCATAATGCTTCCTAACACTGACAGGGAACCCTAAACTGCCTGTAAAGTCATCTTGTCAGTATTCTTCCACTTCCTTTTGTCCTGGCACAAATGGCAGTACACGGACACCTACTTTGTGTTTCAATACTATATTTCTTTATGTTTCTCTCTCAGTTGGACTAACATCACCTAACATGGGGTGTCCAGAACTGAGGCACTCTGAAATAGGCAGTAGTCTGTCCAGCTATCAGAGAGGCAAATACATACATACATGAGCAGCGAGCTCCCTATCTATCTTCATATCAACACGCACATTTTTTCCCCTATACTTAGTAAGTCTGATAAAAGAGGTTGCTTCT
Organism: Pseudotriccus pelzelni; assembly: GCA_035584735.1. NCBI lineage: Eukaryota > Metazoa > Chordata > Aves > Passeriformes > Tyrannidae > Pseudotriccus > Pseudotriccus pelzelni. The sequence continues at coordinate 83,242,558 of JAWMRA010000001.1, read as the reverse complement.
TTCTACAAACGTTGTGCTTGCTATGTCTGTGAAACATGTAGCAATATCTGCGCTCTAAAGAGTACAAGCACAGGATGACAATGCAGTTCTTACGTGTACAGACACAAACTGCAAAAGGTCAGTTATTCGTGACTGAGGTGAAGCCACCTGCAGGGCCAGGCAGAACTCATTTCAAAGCATAGTAAAGACAGCAAAAAAGATTTCCAGATATCCAATGTATGTAAAACACTTTATGTATGAGGAGATAAGAAGAAAGTGTTAAGCTACAGCTCAATATGAACAATAGTAAATGTAGAGCAGAAAGAAAACCGCTCCAGCATGGGATCCCCCATTTTTGATCAGTGCAACTACTTACCTGTAAATCCTTCCCCACCTTTGTTAGAGAAAGAGATCCATTTTTCTGTTTGTTAATCACGGATTTTTTTTCTCGTACATCTCCATAATCCTTTGTAGTGTATTATTTTTTACTCTATAAATGGGTGTCGTGGTTTAGGAATTATACTCCCCAATTCAGTGCCTACATCAAGACTTTCCAAATCACACACTGCTCAATAGCTCCCTCTCTGCTGCAGCAGATTGGAGAGGACAAATGGAGGGAAAAAAAGGCAAAGATCACGTGTTGGCATAAGAACACTTTACTGGAAACAGCAATGAGATAAGAAAAAGAACAATAATAGCAACAATATAAATAACACAAGTGTACAAAAGAGAGGGTGATTTACTTGCAAAATACTCACTGCAGAGCCCAGCTCAGCCCAGTCGCAGCCATGTTTTCTTGACCAGAAAGAACCTCTCCTCCCTGGAAGAGAGTCCTTTCCCCTGCCTCTCAAAAATGATAGGAGGTGGTACAGAACAACCTCCAGGCCTTAGCCAGACCCACTCCCAACTACTACAAAGATTAACTCTGTCCTGGACAAAACCAGGACACTGGAATAAATAAATTACTATTCTAAGGAGATGAGTTTTCTCTTCCAACTTTCCAATTCAATACAGCTACTGATATTTTTCTGCTAACCTAACATCCATCTAGATACAGTATGACATCTATGATAACCTTCTACTTATACTGACCACATGGGAAGCACAGGGCAGGTTAAACACCTCACCTTGGCAGCCTAAATTAGACTTCTCTTTGTATTCATTACTACTGAACAATCTTATATTCAAACAAGGTTGGACAGGTACCATGTTTTTGATCAGTGATTTTACTCTGTCTTGCCTTTTAACTGTGCTGGGCCTTGGCAATAACTGTGGTAACTGCAAGTGCACAACTCAGCACAACAGATCCCAGTGGAGGAGGCAGTTTGGGGCTGAGAACATGCACATTAATGCAATCCTCATGAAACTGCAGCGTGTACTAGCATGGCATAAACCAGAAGCACAAGATATTTCCAAATGAAGCGCTTACATGGAGAAACACACCAGATTTCACAAACTGAAAACTGAATTAGTATCAAAAGAACAAAGAAATATTCCACAATACTGAAAGATTTGTCCTTGATATTTTCAGTTCACAAACCTGGCAGTCAAAAACAATTTAGCTACTAAATGTCATGCTAGCCTCTAGCTCATGCATTCTGGGGATATGGCCTCCTACTATATGAATTCATACACCTGCAACTTATATGGTAATGTATGTTTTTGTGGATTCCTTTTGAATTAAACAAGCATTGAAAGAAAAAAATGTGGTATCAGAAACCAACAGATGCAGATGTTGCTAAATTAACCAGGTCATTTTGCTCCCAAAGCTAGACAAAGACCCGAGAGCTATTTGCTCTTCTATAAGAAGCCTTGTAATCACCTATTCGCAAGGTACAGCTCCATCTGGAAGAAGATAATTTCTTGCATTATATTTCCTGTATTACATCCTGGCTTACACCACTGGCTTACTGAACCATCTCACAAGTTCTGTACATAATCAAAAAGTGCCTACAGTGACAGCACACAGTCTGAATGCTTGCATTAAGAAAAATGTGCCCTTTCACAGGAGGAGAGAAAACAAATGTACAAGAGATTCCAGAAATATCATTAAAGTGCATAGAAAATATTTTTCCTTGTTCAACAGTATCATTAGCAAGACTCATGTTTTCTCCGTAAATGCCTAACTTTTAAAAGAGACATGAGCAACAGCAGAGTTTATCAAATCTGTCCCATCTCTGCCCTCCCCCCAAAATATTTAATGAATGCCCATTAGCTTCAACTGAGACGTATCAGACCACCAAAGTATATTTTCAACAGTCACAGTCCTCACTGTTTTATTTTTAAAAATGAGACAGGATCAGCCTTTGCCATAACAATGACAAAACAAAAGCAGTTCAGCCTCTAATATTCCCACATAACTCAGAAACAAGGTTAAGAGCAATGGTGTGGACCTCAGCACAATGAATGAACTGGGGATCCCTCATCCAGAGCATCCACCTCTGTGCTTCAGCCAGTCCATCTCATGGGCCATTGTCCCCATTATTCATCAGTCCACCTTCAGGCTTAGTGGGAGTGGTAACAGCTGTTACCTTAAAACACTCAGCCACCTCCCACACCAAGGGCTACTCTGCCAGTCTGAGGATTTGTTCCGTTTCCTCTGAAGGTGCTTAGAAGGTGTAGGCATGTGGTCAGTTTGGGTTTTCCAGTATTTGGAACACAGGCTTCATGGTTTTCAATATTCTGCTATGGCTGCTGTTAGTGATGGGATTTTATTTTTTACAGCAAGATAGCTTTCTTGGAGTGTATGTCACCAGTTATACCACAGATCAGAGTGCAATGTAGATGGTGTGGACATGGCTGAGCTAGCATTAATTCTGCACATGGTTACCAGCAGCAGTTTAGTCCCAGCACCATGGAGCCCAGTGCATTCTGCTTCATTAGCCATGTAATTACGATTGCATTGCTACAACTGTTCAAGGTCAGGAACATCTGTGTTACACCAAAGTTCCCTAACATGTCTCAGACTGTGGTATGCAGCTCCAGATTAAAAGGCTAAACTCCTTTTAAAATAATATCGTATAATTCATACTTACGAATTTAGGCATGCAGGCTTTTGTGCTGTGTCTTATGAATCCATATATATCAGACAGAACAGCCTGCAGACACTGCTCGTGTTGGGAAACCATCCGATTTTCAATTATACTTCAAACTGCCATGGTTCCAAGGGCACCCACAGACCACGCTGGCCCTATGCAACCGTCCTGGTTGCAACCTTCCTCCACCTGTGGCCCAGGATCCCATTTCACTCCTATCTAGGGCTCCTCCAACCAAAAATGTCAGAAAACCATGTTGCAAATGAGGCAGTGTATTTTAGCAAATGGTGAATTTTTTTAAATAGTCATCTGCATTAAAAAATAAGAAATGTAATCATTTTTTCTACAGTAAAATAGTTCGGAAATTTCTATCTGTATTTCTGAGAAGTATTTTTGAAATTTCTAGATCGCAGGACCTTCACCGCTGAGGCCTGGGTTCGATTCCAGCCAGGGATACTTCCTGGGCAGGTGGAGCTCGTTAGCCCTGTAAGGCAATCCACCTACGTTCTAAGGACCTCGCTGCCACCGTCCAAGC
>JAWMRA010000001.1:83137088-83235285 GCA_035584735.1 Pseudotriccus pelzelni | reverse complement strand
CCAATGCGCAGGCTGGAAGGTGTAAAGACCTTCCCCGGTTCTTCGTTCGCGAAGACTGGCCATTTACTTTACTTTACATAATCACAAAACTTAGAAATTTCAAAACCTGTAATTCTACCCACCTGCAACAGTAATTATGACAAGCACTGGCTTACCACACTTTTCGTAATTATTTCAGTAATGGTTGTTTATTGTATTTATTAGTAGAATCCTATTCACTGTCTCAAAACTTACAAAAAAGTTGACCACTCATTTTGAATTTGTTTCTATCTCTTCCAATCTGAATAGTCACAGAAATTATTATTTTTATGGCAGTTTATTCTGTGCATACAACTGTGTCAATTATTTTTAACCTCTTAACTAAGAGAAGACACTGTATCTGTCACTGAACTTCTGAGTTTGACATCAGTTAAAGTTCTCCCATTAAAAAGGAGTTATTAGAGCAACACAATGGCTTACACAATCAATCTGTCAAAAAATATTACCGCAAAACCTTCAAAAAGAAAACCTTTCTTGTCAAACAGGCACAGTCTGTAGGTGACAGGCTACAAAATTAAAGCCCAGAAATCTCAAAGGCCCTACTTTGCTCCCATATCTGTGACAAATAAGAGCAATTTTTTTAAAAAATATTGCATTTAAGTAATAAAATGTGACAGACTATGTACTATAGAAGAGAATACTGCTATGTTTCTTGTCATATTAGCACCTAGACCAAATAATCCATATAGTAATAGGTCTAAAAATGAGACATAATCTAAGCTGCTTTTATTCTCATAAAGTTTATTTATGAAAATGTAGAAAATACTGTATTTTATTAATATACTAATGACCATGTGATGGTTGCAATAATCAGTGGAAATAGCTCATGGAAATATCACTATCAACAACAATCCAAAGTCATCTAAATTTAAATAAAAGAGAACATTGATTACAATGAGCTGTTACTGAAGCAGCAAGAGCAGAGGAAAAGACCTGTATTTGACTGTTCTCCCAGTCACTGCAAATAGCCTCTACTATAAACAGTCTTCATTGATACATTATATTTAAGAAATACAAAAGAATTCTTTTGGGTTTTTTGGCATTTTTTTAAATTTTACTGGGTTTTGGCCTTTGCTGTTTTGGAATGGTCTCAATTTTCTCTCTCCCTAGTTTGATCATTCATAGCTATAATGCTCACCTTCTTTCTTTAACATTTCATTTATTACTATCACTACAGACAAACCCCTACTCTTGCTCAGAAAAGCACACTTTTCATTCTTAAAAAGCTCCTCATTACACTAGGAGAAGCAAAAATGTAATCCAGTAGATTTCAAAGAGAATCCTCTTCAAGACACAATGCCTTGGTCACAATGAAACAAATCATTAAACAAAGTTTCCACGAATAGAAGGGACAGCAATAAAATTAACTTTTTCAAACATTCCAGCCAGCACCTCAGTAAGTTGATTTTTCACAGCTATTTAACACACTAAGTAAGAGTGTTTCAACACAGTTTCAGAATTTGCTTTTCAAAAGGCAAGGATTTAGGCACTAGACAGCAATTTAGAACCTCCCAGGAAGGCCCAGCAGGAATGAAACAAAAAGGGTAAGATCAAAAGAAGCATATGTGTAGCCACTGTCTTTCTGACAGAGAAATTGGGAAACAGATGAAAAATTCTTAAACATGTAAAACAATTAAATACAAACAGCTGTGAAGCTAGTGTAAAAAGACAAAAAAACCTTCCAGCAAGTCCTGTTCCATGCACAAGTCTACGTGGGCAAAACTTCTAATATTTAGCAGGATTATTATTAGCTCATATTTTTTCTTCTTTACAGGTTGGCTACTTGCACTGGCCTAAACAGCCATCCGACCTGACCACCTGAACAACAGAAAACAGAGCTCTTACACTTTGCAACCCCACAGCTAACCTCAACATGATTAACTACTTTTGGACCAGGTACCACCCAAGACCAAGCAACAAAACACCAACAGCCAAATCATTTAGTTGTCTGCCAGCATAGGTTATTAAAATAACCTAAAGGACAGTATTGCCTGTAAGGCCCCAACAAAGATGGATTTCCTTACTAAAAGTCAGAGGGAGAGGACAGGGCTTTGTACATCACTAAAACACTTGTTTAGTGTTGCATCAAACACAGGAAATGGATGAGTCAATAGCAAATACTATGGAAGGAAAACAATTTGTACCCTTATTACAGGCAAAACAAGATTATCTCCTGCCACTGAGAGTTTCCAGTGTAAAAGAAAGCCAGTTTGGACCAGTTGAACCATGATGGTCAAAGCAAGAAGGGGAGGGGAGCAACACCTGATGTGATTTCATCACAGAAGTACATCACGTAAGTAATTAGCACATTTCAGGAAACTCTACTTGTAAGAGCATGGACTTTTTTTTTTAAGGTTCCATTTCTTAGCATGTTTTACCTCTGTAACTTAAAATGTGCTTCCCCCATTTATGGCAAACATCCCTTTCTATAAATATTTCCTAAAAAAATTAACTAAGATTAAGACTCTGTGTTGCTAGATTTTTTTTCCCCCTCGTATGGCGTACAGCTACTACACAACATCCAGGCCAACTGGGCACCACATCTGTCAAAAGCAGACCTTTTCCTTTTCCATGTGCTACATATAACAAGATGGTAGCAAAAAGAAATTCAAGCCAGTTGTTAGCTCAAAGACATGGTGGTAGAAATCAGGAAAGACTATTTCAGTCCTACTTCTCTTCTTGCCATAAATATACTTCTAATCCTAGCTAGCAAAACAAGTTGACAATATGAGGTGGGCATGATCACCAGTCAGTGGAGTCACTTAAGAGAGGCTGTAGACACTCCTCTCTTCTCACACCAATTTACTCCTGGTCCAGGTAAGGCACCATTAAACCTTTTATTTGAAGTTCTGCAATGAAACACAAGCGCTAGACCCCAACGGCAGCAGAGACATGGACACAATAACTCCTGACACATGGCCCACATTCTCATTACCGCTGCTGACACTGATTAATGATCTTGGAAAATAATGCACTGACCTCTTTTAACTGCTCTCTGATTTAACAGGCTCCATTAGAAAAGAAAAAAAAATTAAATCACAATCATGACAAAACTAACAGCATAATGGTACATATGACCTTCAGTTTGTGCCTTTTAGCATTTAACAAAAGCATATTTACCTCATTGCAAAAGCAGAAAGGCTGCAAATTAACTCCTGCCTTCATGCTGCATAAGTTTAATCCGCTATAGAGCCTTACTATTTTCTCTCCTAAAGCTCTAAAACTGCGTAACACCTATTTGAGTCATATCTTATATCTAACCATGAAATTCTGTGCATTTAGATATAGTACCACTTGAACTAGTTTTACAGGATCTGGTGGAAATTAAACACAGTGAAATGAAAAATGAGGTAATTTACTTGCCTTTTAAAAGCTTGGTAGAAAGGTGAATATTCTCAGCTATGATTTCAGCCCATACTAGTAGTGGTAAAATATGAATCCTCATGGCCAGACATGTCAGCAAAGAAAGAGGTTTTTATTTAAACTCCATCATCTTTCAGTGAAACACCATTTCATGCAAATTTTCTAGTAATTCATTTTAAAAGTTTTTACGTTACTATTTAAAGAGACACTGAAGAAGCACTATACCTTTCTTTGGAGCAGACATTCTGATTTTCAAATCCATGGTTTCAGCACAGATCATAATCTGCTACTAAAATCCTGGACTTTGGAAATACTTCAAGAACTTTTTCATAAAAATACTATTCTGTTCATTTTAAAATAAAATTATTTTTGTGAAAGTTTCACAAAGTACTTCCCAAAACCTATTTATCTCACCCACCTATATGTACTAAAACTTCTTCTTTTTAGCCCTCTTTAGACTATTAAAGAAATGCAAAAACATTTGAGCAGTCTAAACAAAAAGATACAAATAAATAATATCTTTCTTACTAGGATATTCACTCATGTAATGATCATCATAACTCTGTAACTTGAAAGAGGAATTTATTTCAGAAAATTTGTACATCTTCATCACATGCAAAAAGTCAGCTATGGGAACAACAGCAATAAACTAGAGTCTAAAGAAATACAACATTTTAAATCTTTCAGAAATGTCAAGCCAAGGCAAGAATGAGCTTCTCCTTCACAGATATAGTTTAAATCTCCATTTCAGAAAAGATCATTTTTTATTCAAGACCACTCTAATGGAGCCCAATGAAACACTGGATCATTGCAATTGCATTTTAAACGTCCTTTCTCAAAATCTTACAGGACGAAACACATACATTTCACAGAATTTAAAAGTTAAAATCACTATAAAATTTTAATGCCTGAATCACACAGCCTTATTTTAAGATGAGTGAGATTACAAGTATTTAAATCCCATCATTCTTTACTGGAAACTAATTTGCTAAACCAAAAGACTTCACAGCAATAAGAGAAGAAAAAAGTAACACTTGTATGTCCACGGGCCAAACAATTCAAAGTTATTAGCTTTACTTAGAAGACACAGCAACATTTTAAGCTCCGTGAAAACTTCACGGTGCAGATAAATCGTGTTTAAAGTTGGAAAAGTAAATATCCTCTTACTTTAGGGCTCAAAATACTACTTCTCTCCCTTTTTCCTAAAAATAGGAAAGGTAAATCCACATTCAATTACATTTCCACTTATATCATTTGTTGACCTTAAATAAAATCAAAACAAACATTAAAAAAAAACCAACCACCCTTAACTCACGAAATATTCTTAAAATTGTGTGCACTTCGCACTATTTCAGGAATACTTACTGCCATACAGTTTGACTCAAGCTATGCAAGTATTTAAAATAAGCAAAATTCACTTTATTTACCAGCCACAGATGTCGATGTAATGTTTGTTTGAGAGCAATGTTTTGTTTGACAGTTGGATCAGTTAGATCAACACTGACACCTAAAAATATTGCAATGATTGCTGGTGGATAGCTCTGAGGAAACTGCCATTCTTTTTAAGAAAACCAGATTAGAACCTAACTGAACTAACTACCTTTCTTGCTCTGTTGAGTGAACAGCTGAAAGTTGTTTATAGATTTGCCCTTTCTAGCATAATAGTAAACAGGATGTTGAAATCTAGATCATATTTGTGAAACTCAGTTCCCTAAGTCTGATGATTAGAGATTTTCATATGTAATTGCATTTGAAATTTAGGATTAAAATGAGACATTAAAAAAAAAACCCTTATATTTTTCTTACACATGTAAAGAAATCAAAATGAAGATAAAACCAAGCTTTATAAAACCTAAGAGATCCAGATTTTTAAAGGTAGAAATTTTCTGAAGGAAATGTTGTGAAAGGCTAAAACTTGTTCATGTATTAATGCATGTTTTTTGAGAGTGCTTTATCAAGTGCTGCATTTGCACTTAATTTAAGAAAGGAAATCTCTTATCATGTCAAGTATCAATATTTAAACCATGACCAGTTAGTCTTCCGTATTGATCAGAAGGAAATGAGATTGAGACAACTTTGGTATCATGATCATTTACTCAGCAGTTCATTGAATCTTCCTCAGTCATTTTGAACATCCCCTCAGTTATTTTGAGCTACCTTCTGGAGCTGCACAGTTGATCAGAAAGCTCACAGGTGAATTGTGTTCAGGTGTTTGGATACCACATTGCTCAACCAAACTCTCCATCACCAAAATTCATACCCAAAATGCAACGCTGGTTTTATTCTGATCAGAATCAGCCTTAGAAGAGCAACAGCATATTTGTAGCATAGAGTGGTGTTAATAGCAAGAAAATAGGATAAAAATTCACTAAATTATCAGGAATGAAAAGGACGACAGCTGTCTAACACGTGACAATTTATGTGTTTACAATAACTTGTGTAAGCAGGATACACAGATGGTAGCAAAGAACGTGACATTTGTCCTCCCACGTCCATGAATGACAGTTTGCATGGGAAGCACTGTTTCACAGTCTTTATGTCCAAGTGCTCTCAAGCATGGATAAATAGGATATCCTACTGAAAATATTTTTGTTGTGAATACCTCTCAAAACTATTTCTATGACCAAACCACATTCTTTCCTAAACTATTACGAGAAACCAATATTTTTTGAGACTTCCAAATTATTGTTACTCCCAGAGAAGACAGAGAATATTAATTCCTCTCTGCAGATGGCATATGAAGGGAGAGCAATGATAGAAAAATACAACACTTGAAAATATGCACAGTGCCTTCAGGATCATGCCCAGCTGACCTTACATCTGTACTCTAGATTCAGATCTCAGGCTCACACCCTGGTCCTCTGGGCAGACTGATTTCCTCATGTATCAAGTCATCTCTCCCATATTCTTATCCCTTTACATAGAGTTATCCAATCCATTCTTCCCTTACCGATATATCCAGCACCACAGTCACAGTCAGCCAAAATTTGCTCGAAATAAAATTAGAATATTTCTCATAATACTCAATTTTTTTGTCAGATAGGAGAAAGGAATCACAGATAAATTACGAACCTACCACATTATGCATCACGGACACAGAAGGATGATTCGTACTGAATTGCAATAGGATGAAGGAACATAACTTGTTTTATGTTTGAAATACTATGTATCTTTATAAGCTTATAAATGCGATTCTTACAGAGAAAATTAAAATCAAGCTGTCAAGTTTATTAGCAAGTAGAAAAAAAGATAATTAAGGCCCCTACAGCAATGAGAACTTCTTACGCTATGGAGCTGGAATAAAAATTTTCATTGGTAACAAAAAGATTTCTGCGCATTGTTTTCATATTCCACAGGGTGGTCTGACCTAGTAGAATGCCATATTGCAACAAACACTCTCAGACATATGTTAGTAAAAAATTTTAAAAACTGTCATGAAATGAAGCATCTAGATGAGCAGAGACATCTGCAATGTAATTTCGTTTATCTTATTCCTTGAGAAAAACAAAGCTCTGTTGATTATTCTACAGTCTTAATTGATATTAAAATCATTATGTTAACCTCTAGAAGTCATCCAGGCAACAAGACTATAACGGCCTTATTGACCATTTGTCAAGAGAAAGAGTTCTGTCCTGCATTTGGGTGTTTCCTTTATGTTAAGATCTTATTTATGTTTAATGTTTCTTTGATAACTAGACTAAAATCATGATAGGTATATTATCTTTCCCTGCCTTCTGTTTACTCATATATGCTGCCTCTGAGCAATTATCTTCATATTATTAACACATCTGATGTTTTCTACAGGGTCAAGACTACAAAAAAACTTTTCTCCAGAGGCATAACAATAATTTCTTTGCTCTGATATTTGCTTGTTCTGATGTTTACTCTTGACCACATACAGCAAATATCCCACTGTTCTCTATGTCCTTTTCCAAACTCCACTGACTCACCTTTCTTTCCATTTCTGCCTTCTAAATATTTGTCTTTGTGTCCACAGTGTAGGAAAAGTAAAAGAATTTGAGGGGAGAACAGATATACTCACACTCATGTAAGTAAAATGAAAACTGAAAGAGACTTGGATTTAACAGTGAGTAGGAAATTGAACAGGAATTTGAGATTGCCTAGCTTAACAAAGAAAAGGCAAATAGCTCCACATTTTTATTAAATCTTATCTTTTTTAAATGTGAAAAAATAAGAAAACTGTGCCTGGAATGTCATTTTCAGCTCTGATTTCTGAATTACTAGAAGGATAATGAAATATTAGGGTATATCTAAGATTTTTTTTCAGGAGGAAAGATTAGAACACATAAGTACAGTTTGATGATGAAGTTTACAAGGTGAAAAAAGAGCATAATTCAGCTGGACTAATTACAAAAATGCAAGAGCATCTTTAAATAAGTTGCTATTCTGAGCTTGATCTTCCTAGGAGTCTCAATTTTCTTTTTGTCATAATCTAATTTTCTTTCTTTCTGAATTTGAATTATTCCAAATGAATCATGCAGTGGCAGTCATTCATTATCTGCCTTTAGATTTCTGGCGCTGGTTAAAAGCTGAATCCCTAAATGGCTGAGCTTGGAAGGCACCACTGGGGACCACAAGAACCTTGGGGAGCACTAATGACTGGTGTCCAGTGGGACTTTGTGCTGCTGGTCACAGCACTGATAGCTTCTGCCTTCTCCACGTTCTTTGTCGGCAGGTCAGTTTCCTGATCAGTGAGGCTCACATGTCCCCTGTTCTTCCTTTTGCTGCTGATATACCAGTGGAAGATCCTTTTAGTTGTCCTACCACCATATCTAAGAAGTTCAAAAAGGTAAAAATACTTTCATGGTCGAAGTCTGTTACAGTACTGTATGTTCTAAGGAGCACGTGAATCTTTTTATTTCAGTGGAACATAATGAATAATGAAAGAAAGCTCGCAAGGTCCAGAAACAGCAAGTTGAATTCATAGCAACCAAGAGATCTTTTCTCAGACAATCTTGCTCTTCCCTTTGTGAGCAATGTTCAGACAGAAATGGTTTTTACATGTGTTGATGGATAATGTCTCTCTTTTCCACCTTCATTTCTCCCCTCCCTTGCTTTGTCTTGACAAAGTACAGCTATCATACTCTACCCTATACTCCCTACTGCAGTTTGTTGAGGGAGTTGGGAGCTCGTTGAAGTGTGCTGCGCAAGTTAAGGGCTTGTTAAGCCAGAGTTAAGGCAATTATAGAATAAAGCATAAGAGTTCTTTAACATGTAGACTGGTATCTTTGTCCAGCCTGACAAGAATTTATAATGAACAGCACCTCCCAGAATGGGTCGTGACACTGCTCATGTCCAGCAGTCTGGAAGGTAAGTGCACTCAGGTCCTAGAGCAGATAGGACTCTTGATCTAGGAAGAGAAGCAATTAGATGTTTTTCTGAAGGGGGAGCTTCCCCAGGAGACTGGAAAGATTTCTAAAAGACTGTAGCATTCATGGTCATGCAGTTACGTATCCTCCTAGCATAGGATTTCTTCTGATGAAGGCACTCCAGAGAGAAGTACATCAAGCTGGTAAGACCACAGCATTTCCTGTACAGAAATATTTGAGACGGACAGAACACTACCAGTATAGGTTACAATAAACATATCTTAGCAAAAGTCAGTCAGCAGAAGAGCATCATCTTCCACCACATGTGGTATCCATGATGTTTCTCTGGTGACTCAAAGGGTTTTGTGCCTATAGTGGGAGAAGCGCTGCAAAGGGCTCTCAGTGAGTATGTGAAACCTATTAAGTCATCCTGGGCAAACAGGAAAGAAATGCAGAAAATTCACTTGATGCTTTGAGACAACCTTCATAAATAAAAGTAAGTAAGATCAAAATCCCCAAGGGCTATAAGTAATACCTTTTAACGTCAGAAGACCCCTCAAAAAGGAGTGAATTTGCACACATTTGACTGAAACAAATATTTTTCTAACACAAAGTGTGAAGGACCTCGTGATCTGCCTGCTCAGTGATTGAGAGGCAGCCAGCAGAAGTGGGCCCTTATATTCTTTCTTCTAATTAACATCCATTGCTATCTTCCTGAGATCACTATGGATTCAGTTCTCACATCTTTATTCACCATGGCTACTGCCTTTCCCAGTAACCCTTTCCACTAAAAGCATACATATAGAAGGCAATTTCAGAACATCTGTGTACTGTCATCAGTCTTCCCAAAGAATACATTCCAGTAAACAGTGCTGACAAGACTAGACAGGCTTTACATCCTTGTTCCTTCAGACAGTGTCACGGAAGCCTTAAGAACATTTCACTACAAAATCGACACAGGAGACACAATGTTAATACTACATACAAGTTAAATCCCAAAATGATGAGCTAAACTTCCGTGAAATGTGAACAGAACAATCCACAAGACCATTATTGCTGTATCACCATCTGTTTTGTGCAAGGGGTTGACTTCCAAGAAGTTTGTTAGCTATCACCATATACTACATAAGACTGCTTTTCTAATACGTATCATCAGAAGACTTAATAACACAGGTTTGAAGCCTTTGAGGTAGGCAATATAGAGGAAGGCTGATAAAGTTGAGAAACTAAAACAAACAGTGTAAAGAAAAAAAAGAGGGGAAAAAAATCGGTGTGAACTCAACAGAATCCTTTGCCCTAAATACTCAGAAAAACGAGGAAAAAAAAGCAAGGAATTATGTTTTAGTTAAATCAACTACACTTTAAAATTGAACTTCATGCTTAGTACTCTGTTTGCCAGTTTCCATTTACGTCTTTCAACCACAGTCTCAAAAACTGGAGCTGTCTGGAAAAATATTAACCTTCCGTATGCATTAAGTACACCTTGTGCCTTAAAAACCTGCTGATGAATGACCTGCAAATAAAATCCCATTACTAAACAACAGCTATCAATTATTAATTAAATAATAATTAAGAAACAACTTGAGCTACTACTAGCTGTTTACCACACTTTCACTCATACTAGCTTAGCAGCTGCTCAAAAGAACTGCTTTTAGATAAATAGGTTTACTCATGGGATCATGAAGTAAAAACTGACTCAGTCTGAATTAGGACATTCTAGTTTTGCTTGATGATATAATATCCACAAAAAATGTGCAGATAAGAACATAGGTTTAAACTGTATTTAATAGTAAAGCAACAATTTACTATTGATACAAAGCTGAAAATTGAGGCTGACCAAAGCAGGAATTTCTGAGGCTTTGTTTCTCCTGAAGTTAAGCTATGCTCTCACCATAGAAAATAAAGTAATCTGACCTCCACCTGCATTTCAGTTGCCAAAATCAAATTAGGAACACAAGCCTATTTTGTAGACCCTTTCTTCAATTTTTTCCCCTTAGAAGATTCGTAGTTTGCCTAGGGAAAAAAAAACAAACAGATCTAAGGTGAGAAGTTTAAAATTGTACCTGAAAAACTCCATGAAAGAGAAGCCATAACCATGCTGTTCAGCAATTCCCGCACAAACAACATTTGCAGATGCTCCAATCAGTGTTCCATTACCTGCAGTTCAGAAAACAAATACCAGTTTTTAGTTGTGCTCTGTTTCTTACTCTTCTTCTGTTTATTCTGTGCTAAAGTCTTAAGATGCTAGAAATGAGAAATTAATTTCTGTTGTACAGACTTGGAAAGAAACTTACAGACAATATCTCCACATCCTATAAATAGCTCCATGCCTTGAAATCCAAATCTGGTATTAATCTCTGATTCTACATAAGCCAGAAAAATAGGGAAGGAACATAACACCAAAAGAGTTGCCAAAATGACATCAGAGACTTGCAATCAGATAAACTTCTTGATTTTTAGTTTTAAATACAAGAAGGTACCATCAGATGAGTTGGAAAGAGAAGACAAGATAGTTTGAGGATGCTAAGAAAAATGGATGCCTTTTTTCTTCATACAAACATGACATTGAAAATTCGTGCCTTTTTTAGAGGTAAATTAAAAATTTCCTGAGATTTATTTGGGGTTTTTTTTTACAGAAATTTAAAACAAAATAAGTGAGACAATGGAGGGGAATGGACTGGTTTAGATCTCTCTGCTAAGGCAAAAGGATCACAAACTTTGCTTACCTAATCACCATGGTTCTTTAATATATAATGGAACATAATTTCATTCAGTTAACTTCACCAAATTACTTTCTACAAGTCCCCATAAGTGAGGAACACACCAAAAAAATAATTTGCCACGTTTACAATGTGCATCTGTCCTCTTGGAAGAATGATACAACTGTCTTCTCCTAAGCCTTTTCCAGTAATTAATTTATTTCTGTGTTTCCTCTAAACTTTCAAGAATCTAGCAATGTAGTGAAGTCAGGTATTCAGAGCTCAGAAAGGCTGACCCATTTTTCTATATCTTTCCCATGAGTCATACCTCAGACTTAAGATATGCTGCATACTTGACTTCCACAAAGCAGATGGCTTCAGCAAATGTTTCTGATCTAAGGCACGACTCAGGAAGTCACAGTGACTCCTACATTCTGTTCTTTAACTGAAATTTTGAAAAAATGAGATTTTTTATATGTATTGTGGCAAGTCATCTCTTTTGCCGTACATCACTACATTAACAATCCATTATTCGAAGCACAAGCCTTCCTTTGCTCTCATTGGCATACAGTTACTCTTCTCACTTTGGTTCTGTTAAAAATTTCAGCTCCAATGAAACTCTTCTGGTCTGACTTCGAGAGAAACAGATGCAATTAATGTACCAGTTAATTGTTTTGATTTGGTAAATGTTTCAGGTCACTCAGAGATCAGTTTACTGAAGAGTATCTCAGAATAAAGACGGAAGTATTATTGCCCCAAGTATTCACATATGGTATCCATATGGCCTTCTGCACCTGAAAATGCACACAAAATGAGCAGATGTCCAAAAATATTCTTAAAAAATAACAGAAAAGTCTTAAATTCAAATAAAATGATGCGCTGTAGTTCAGATATTTTTGACTCATCATTCTAGGACAAAGAAACAACTCTAAGAAAAAAACTAGACTGCCAAAAGTCACTCAGGAGTTTTTTTCTATTAATATTATTTTTAATTGATTTCCAGAGAGCCAAAGCTTTCCAATAAAAAGCCCCAGTATGGCCAAGATTTTTCCAACTGAACCTGAAGAGAAAGCATGATTCTTATTTACTCCAAGACAGTCAATTATCAACACAAAATAGCAAACTGAGATTTTCATCATGGAGATCTAAATAAGGGTATCTGTTGTCTCAGCTGAGTGGCCGAAGCAACACCTATTAAGAACAAGAAATTGGTTTTATTTTTGCAGCAGCAGCCTCAAACAGCTCTTGAGCAGACGCCACTATGGAAGAAGAAAGAAGCTGAAAATTTCTTGAGATGAGAAAAACATTCCACTCCACTCCCAAATAAACATTTCATTCCACAGATTTAATTGTCCCTCTATTTTTTTTATTCCTATTTTTTTCTGTTCTACCAGGAGCTATGCTAGGTTAGCTGCTTCCTACTTGCAGTTTTTAAGGCTTTGACATTGCAAAGGGGCTGGAGCTCAGTGCAGAGGCCTTGTCTGTCTATGAGGAGTTCCACTGATGTTGGTGAAATTGCACATCAGTACAAGGGTGTATCCTTAGTGACCATAAAAGTATTGTGATCATTCTTGTGAGACATCAAGGGCTATTTGTGAGCTAGGCTTATTCTCATACACAGTGAATCACCCCTCACACCCATGCACACGTGCTTCAGGTGTGAAGAAAAAAGGACGACTAAGCTTACTAGAAGAACAGAAACCTTTAAAAAATAGTGTCTAGCACTGGTCATTAGAAATGGCACAGCTCATTTTCCTAGCCCTGTCTTTGCCTCAAAGTATATCTTAATTACTTTAATGCTTGATTAAAAATATTAAATTGAACAAGGAACAACAGTGCTCCTGGCAGTTACTGGCATGAGTAAGCCAAGACACCAAGCATGTGGCTTAATGCGAAAACAGAACAAATGAATACAGCTGATGTTATTAGAGGAGTCAGGCAGGAACACTTTAGGAATTTTCAATTCCAAAGTAATCACTAGTCTACAGCCTCCAAACATTTCATAAGAGGTTTCTGCTCTATGTGTAGCAAAATCAGTTATCAGTCTCAGAATAATATTACTGTAGACAAGGAATATAGCTCTGGCTTCAAATTAAAAAAAGGGAACTGAAACTACACTTGTCGCACGGCTGTGAGAAGATACAGTTGAGATCTCCCAACAGCATGCACTCTCTATACTTATACGGGCTCTAGTAATGCCTTCACATAATGAAGTATTAGGGAAAGAGTTTCTGCTTTAGCAGTGAATTGATTTCCCCAAGTAGACTTCGCCTAAGAAATCGTCACCTTAAATGTTATCTGAGAGGAGCAGCATTTCTTTTTCATTTGTTTGGAGCGCGTGTGCAGTTTAATTAGGTAACAGCTCAGCGGGTTTCAAAGAACTACACTGAAATTAACAACAGAGGCAAACTTTTGTTTCACCTCCCAGGAACATCTGTCTCCACGGCACAGGTTCAAGTCAGCAGTGAAACAGCAACACTGTGACCTCGGAATCATGCAAAACTCAAGACTAGGTTAATGTACACAGAAACCTATGCATGTTAAATTCCTTCAAATTGATGCAAATTAAAAATAAGCATTTTTTAGGACTTTACCCAATCTTGACTTCATCTTCACATCATCTGCAATCTTAAGAACAATTCAGCTTAAAAAGACTCCTCCTCACTTGTTTGCATGATCAAAACAAAATAACACATTGGTGGAGTGTACCAAGCAATAATATTGCAATAACCAATCTCTCTTGATGACTCCTATTGTAACTTTTTTGTTGACTCCTACTGTAACTCACCCTTTATTGCAAGGCAGATAGTTATTAAGAAACTGCATTCAGTACAATGAATTAGATGTTATTTTTGTAATATCAATAGCATGTGATATGTATGAGGTAAGCAACACATTTTATCCTGAATATCTATTCTGCCTTTTATTCTTGACAGACTACACACACTGCTGTCAATACTAACTATGCTTAATAGTTTATAAGCATGAAATCAAGAGAGATCTTTTTCTTAATGAAAAAATAATAATTCTCACTTTGAAGTGTGATCATAGAATGATACAGATGCTTAAACACATGCTGCTGCATAAGCTACAGAGGAGAAAACAATAGAGGAATCCTCCCAGATCATATGCATTTTTCCATGGAACTGCTCTAACTTTGCACAATCATTGCAGAAACACAGTAGATAGAATGTTCTGCTTCTGTCTAGAAAAGGTGACATAAAAGTTTCTTTCTGGTATTTCTCAAGGCAAATTGCTTCGAATATATTTAGGGAATGTCAAATCAGCTGTAAATATAAGGCAGTATTCAACAGTTCTAGTTAAGAATAAATCTAGCAAGAAATATCCAAGCCCCATATGTAAAAACATGCCTTTGCATCTCCAGCTAACATAGAGCTACAAGCAGGAAGATGTTGACAAGGTTTGATAAGGTGATTTGATACCTGCACTATCCAGTAGCCCTGCCTCTTCTAGCCTTCTGCTTCCATTTGTAGTTGCCCCAGTAACCAGAGTTTGCCCAAGTCTCTATAACCTGCAGTGCACTGAAAATCAGTGCTAGGAGAACTTACTGAAGGAAGGGGCTGGGAAATCAGATTAGAATCACAACAAGAAAAGGGAGAGAGTTTGCAGCAATAATGTGCTTCCTCTCACTTTAAGCCTCATTCTCAGCTGTTGATTTTTACTTGTCAGCAGCACATTTATTATTTCTAAATATTGTTAGTTCTCAGAAGTCCCTTTGGTATTGCTTCCATCAAGAGCAAGCCTAACCCTTGTGTTTGCTGCATTAATATGTTTGCCTGGAGAATCACCTCAAAGTGCCTGGCAGGATTAGTATTTATTGCTCAAAGCACTGAGAAATCAAAGGGAAGGGATTATCACTAATAAAGCTGTTTGACCTAGCGTGAGCAGCCTTCATAAACAGTAACTTTCTCGAATATAAAGAAGATAATACCTTGCGTATCAGCAAGCTAAAAAGTGGATGGCTTAACGAAAAGTTTTATTTTGCTGTGAGAATCACAGACCACTTCCCTTCCCCATGCTCTGATGGTGGAGAACAAGCTATACCTGTGCTCAGCTGGGAGACTTTCTGCATTTTCTCTTCCCTGTATCTCCGGCCAGCTAGTGCAGAAGCAAAAAGACTACCGTGTTTTCATGCCAACAAAAGCCCTGAAAAGAGCTTTACCCTAGCCTTTGAGAAACATCTGTGACAGGCCCAGTTTTACACAGCACATCTGTTCTTACTGCTCTGTCCAGACAAGGGTTCTCATTCTGAAACCAGGAGTGTGCTACAAAGTCATTAATAATTTCAGGATGAGGATTCTTAGCCCTGTTTTTGCTATAATCAAGCCATCTCATTACAGCATCAAAGCGAAACTTACTGGAGGAAGCCAGCTCCTTCCTTCCAATCCATTTTTAAAAGAAAATTCTGTGCAATCTCCCATAGACTCTGCATCATTAAACAAAGGTAGACTGATGTGACTGGCTTCCTTTCCGTAGCATATTCCATTTCTCTACTTAAAGTACAAACTGAGCAAATGTAATAAGTCTGCCAAAATGAACACTGACCAGTTCTGTCCAGTTCTGGTTTTGATTAGCCTTACAGGAGACAGCCTTCATAGCTTTCACAACTCAATTTTACAGCTTGGCCACATGTGACGCTATTAGGGACCAAATATTGAAAAATTGTTTCATGTGTAGAAAGTTGGCATAAAAGTACATTATTCAACTTTATCGTAACTTACTTTGAAGCTAAGCAGCACACAAAAAAATTCCTAAAATAAAAAAAATGTGTCCCTCCATTTTCAAATATCTAGCTGCTTTAAATTCAGATTCTACCTTGAATCACATTGACTTTCAGTCAGAGCCTACCTGTTATGATCTGCTATAGTTCCCTTGTTTAGTTGCTAAGTGCCTTGTTTAAAACAGTTTCACAACTTCTGCTGGTGCCTCTCTTTCCTTTAGGTGTGCCAACTGCAACTGTGCTGAAGAGATTTATTAATAGATACATAAATAATATCTGGAGCCCGATTATAACTTTCCTTAGTGTCATACAGAGTGTCTGACTCCTCAGTACAAATCAATATGAATATTGCAAACTAAGGTTATTTTTTCTCCTGAAGGTGCAGAAGAGGGGTGCCTGGAAAGCATATCCAGAAGAAGAAAAGTAGGTAGTCCAGTATTATCTTTTGCACCTAAGTGTTTTGAAGGTTGCCTTGTTCTGTCTGATAGTCCAAGTATCATCTTCTAACTGAATATACCTCTTCTGCTGACATGTATTCAGAGTCTGTATTCTCATATTGCAGCAACTCACCAATACAACATAATGAGATTGTCTGTTCCACATAGTTCTGAAAACAGAAGTGGCCAAGGCTTCTGGAAAAATCTGTCGTTTATGATAAAGAAATGTACAAAGCAAGTAAAGAAAATTAAACATATCTCCACATATACTGTGTGGGAGCTTCCAAAGCCAACTCTGATCACTATTTTTCTAATTTGCAGAACTTTATAATTTGCAGTTATTTTATACAGATCTAAAACCATTAATAGAAGGATTTCAAATTTATCAGTAATGCTATCACCATAACCAAGTGATTTTGATGTTTACTGGAATTTTTTTTCTAAATCAATCTTACATATAGAACTCTGTATTTCCATTTTAAAATATAAGATTTACCATCCAAACTGTAAATCCTCACCAATACAGCTGAAACAGGATCTGTTAGCTCATATACTTAATATTTCACCCTTAATGACATACATACATCTATATATGCATGTCTGCCAAGGTAACTCTTTCTAAACTCAGAAAAATGTACTTGCTGAGAAAAATCTACTAGTTTCAGTATGGGGGTTATTTCCCATATTAACTCAGTGTTTTAAAACCAAACAGGCCTCTAATACTGCCTTCATACACACAAAGTCAGTAAAATGGATACACCCCGTTTTAGCTGGTTTTACATTTTAGGTTCACAACTTCCTTCTGTATGTCTTCCAGATCAGAGAGGATAATCTTTGGTAATCTTAAAGATTAGAGAATATCCTTTAGCTGCAGGGACTCTGGTAACAAGCCTGGATAGCACACCAAGGACTTTTCAGCACTGCTGGGCTTTAAGAAGTTCACTCTGAAAAAGCATGAAGATAGCTCAGAATTTGAATGTCATAAGGGAACTAAGAAAAACAGCAGCTGGATTTTTGTAGAAGGTTACAGATTCTGACTGTTACAGAGAACAGCAAGAAGACAGTTTGGGCTCTTACGTATGAATACAGTGAAAAGATTCCTCTCGTTTCTATCCAGTGATGTTTTTTTTCAGATTACAACAAAACCCCAAAACTTTCAGCTAACGTATGAATGCACTTTTCATTAAGAATAAGCATGTAGTACTGCCATTTAAGGGACAGCAATCACAGTTAAATAATTTTCATCATTGCAAATATCAGAGAAACAATGCAAAGTATACTCAGAAAGTAAACTAGACATTAGTGGAAGACATCCAAAACACATGCTTCTAGACGTGTACTGCTTAGAGACATAATACTGCTAAAGACTGCCCTGAGGTCTTTAAGGAAAAACTTTGAGAGATTTCCTAAATTTCATATTTAATTTCCCTGCCTTTCAAAGTCAGGAGCAACAATGTCCCTTTCGTTTTGAAAGATTGCTCTAATTCCTTATAACACCACCCATTGATTTGGATTGAGTTTTATATCCATTTAAAAAAAAATTATCTAAATTAGGACTATCTCACTAATAAGACAGGAAACTAAGCCCTAGGATTTCTTGTCATTGAAAGCTCCTTTAGAAACAACTGCAACTTTCAACATCCATGTCCTGGTTAAAATCAAACTCAGGTAGGTAGATTGTCTCCACCAAAAGATTTTCCTGCAGTTTCAGTTACACATTTTATACAACAGTTAAATTCAAAACCAAAGCTGAATAGTGCTCCTCTCCTAAATAATGGATATATTTTTATACCATTTTTATAGACTTCTTTAATCTTTCAAGTTGAAAAGTATTATACAAACTTGATCTATTGTAACTATAAAAGAACTTCAAAGTAGCTACATTTTTCATAATACTAATTATCAAATATTTATGACACATTTTATGTTTTATTGAAGGATATCACTTTTTCCTCATACTGCAAAGATAGAGGGTTGGTTTATGAATATAAACAATATTTCTAGCTTTATACCTTTAGTGTGTCTGAAGCTTTAAAACTAGTTTAGGATTTTATTGAGCAGAATCAGCAGGGAACAATGAATCAGTGACACTCGACTGTGCAAGGCCCCATCTGCACCAGGGACCCAAGGAGGGGTGCTGAGAGGCAGAATAGCTACAGCACTGGACCACTGAGAGAAATCCCACTGTTTAGCTTCACTGTGGGATAGCTGTAATAGCTATAATTAGCACATGTCCTGTGGATAATGAGTTTTCCTCACACCTGTGTTTCGACCCTGTAAGGTTAGAAGAAAAGTTCCAGCAATTCTCTCTTCCTGCCTCCTGTCTTGATGCAGAGCCTACAGCCGAGTTGTGTGTCCAGAACAGCACAGCTGTATGCATCCCAGAGACTGCCTATTTCTACAGAATTGTGAAAATGATGACTATCAGACGTTGTCCTTCAAGAAAATACAGAGAAGGAAAATAGTGCAAAACTATACACTGTAGAAAACACCCCCTCTGGACCACAGAAGGGGTTTTGCAGCAGTTTTTGCACTTTTCTATGCTAGCACCTGAGATCTCAGAAGGTAGACACTTCAAACTTAATTTGATTTTTTTTTTTTTCAAAAGCATACTGTTTATAAATCATAGAGGGGGAGAAAGAGATAAAAAGCCAATTAAATGCCAGCTCTTTAAATGTCAAATGTAGAAAAGCCCTTCAAATAATATTTTAGCTATAACCTCTTTAGCTCAGTACATAATCTAGTTCTACACAATTGAACTATCTTAACAAGTGAATTTCTGGCTGTATACTTACTCAATTTAAGTTGAATCCCTATTTCATGCTATCTTAAAACTCGTGAGTCAATAGAAAAAGTGCAATTAAAGTTCTTTTTGTTCTGAAATTGCTATAGCTAGCAACCTTCACTTGCTCTCCAGAATTTCAGGGCACCATTCCCTTAGACACTTTTGGAAGATCTACATAAAATTCAGTCTCCAAAGTGTCATAATTCTATCATGTACTAAAATAGGAAGCATTAATGAATGAAGCTTTATCTGGTGTCCTCTCTTGCAAAAGAAGTACAGATATAGATTCATCAGAACATCACAGAAGTTCCTTCCTTGTTTGCTTCCTTTAGTACCTTTTAGATTTCCCGTTTTCTTTCCCTTCACTGTCAAAATGTAATCGAAACACTGGCATATCACACATAAAAAAACCTTTATGAGCAACATAATTTTTCTAGATACTTAGTCAGCCTGACCACTAATGCCCAGAAAGATGTGAATTAATAGGGTTGTTCACCATTCAGAAGATTTGACCAAAGGGCCTTAAAGTTTGATTTCATTTGACCCTGTCTTTGGGAATCCCTCTCAATCACATGAGGGGCTCCAATGTGCTCAACAGAGAGCATCTGGCAATTTCAGTGGATGAATAAACATCCTGAACATTCCAGTATCCCCATCATCAAACAGGGAGGTTGGGGCAAACAAAAATCTAAATTTCTAGAACAAGATCCCCTGGAAAATTATCATGTTTATTTCTTAACCTTGTAAGACTG
The DNA here is from genome assembly GCA_035584735.1 of Pseudotriccus pelzelni. Taxonomy (NCBI): domain Eukaryota; kingdom Metazoa; phylum Chordata; class Aves; order Passeriformes; family Tyrannidae; genus Pseudotriccus; species Pseudotriccus pelzelni. The sequence goes on along the minus strand of JAWMRA010000001.1, from coordinate 83,215,139 downwards.
ACCTGACCTGAACAAGAAAACTTCTGCCAAAGACAACAGGAGAACTCCAAGGAATATTCAAAGAATTCAAAATCGTGACTCTCACCAGGAACTGCCCAGGGTTATCACTGTCCTCGGCTTCCTTGATTAAGAGCTAGAATTTTTGATCCCTTCTCACCTTCGGAGACACATTTTACAGAACAAGGAGCACCTAAGCAATATTCCATTAGTCCTTGTGTCTGAGCCCAATGCCATGAAAGACAGAAATTTAACAGCAGTGGCTCTCTTTTGGGAGACAATGACAACAATGTGGCAGTTATACCATCAAAGGTCTTTTCATCTTATTTGAAACTGACTCCATTCTTCCAGGACAACAGCTAAAGCAGTGAAGGAAAATTACTGTCTTTTCTCATCCTATTATCTTCCAAACCTGTAGCTGCCTGTGCACTTTGTGACAATAGGAGGAAAGTAATTGCAACCACTGGAAATTTTTTAGGAGAAAATGCTGCATGCCATTTTCCAAGACAGACACTAATGCTGACACTCCTTTTACAGATCCATAAGCAGTGTTTACCCTGAACTCCAGGAATGCCATCAAATTACCAGAAATTAAGTATTGCATTATGTAGTAAACAGCTAACCCTAAAATATGTAGTTATAATGTGTTATTACATCAGACTCTTCTACAAAATGTCTTGTTTATCCAAGTTCCTTTGGTTGCATAAACAGTAATAAGATCCAATTTTTGCCCTAAGCATCAGGCAGCAATGATATCATTTTCATCTTACTTCTTCCGCTATGGGATTAGTCGTCCTTGAGGATTCTTTCACAGGACTTCAGAGCTGCAAAAAATTCTCTTTTGGAAATAGTTTTTAAAAGCTATCAACACTTCCTTTTTAGAAAAAATAAAAGCCCCTTTTCCCCTACTTTTCAGTGCTACATCTGTTAAACCTAAAGCTTTTCCACACTTCTTAATCTCCAACAATAAGCTTCTGTCCCTTAGCTTTTTGTTTTGACAATGGAAAATCAGAAGCATATTAAATTTCAGGCTAACATAGCAAATGCTCAGCTTTATCCTAATAGATCACAGTCTGGAGAGTTTAAGCTTTTGTTAATAATGATATAACTTTTTATTCAAATATTTGTATGGACCATACCTAGGCATCTCCTATGGATCTCTAATCTCTTTAATTCAAATAATTCTCATGGTAATGTTTACTTTTTTACTTTTGTTTCATACTGCATACACACAGAAGTCTCTTAAAATTCACCCCTTCAACAAATCAAATTAAGGGAATCTGGGTTAAGATGATAACAGATATTGGAGGAAAATCAGCTGAAACTTGTTAAGGCTCCAAGGCTGGTGAAGTGCCTCCCACTGAGAATATGTCAGCATAATCTGGCTAACTTTGTGCTCCTTATGCTTTTTTTTTTTTAATCTGAAAATTTAATGAAATGAGAGTATGTTCAGTGATCAACAAATTCACAGAAACATAGTGTCATTTAGGTTGCAAAAGACCTCTAAGAAGTTTGAGTCCAATCAAAATGCGAGGAAAGACAATATTTTTATGGCAAACACCTATATAAAGGTATGCTGATTATTCAAATCACTGGTTTTAAAGAGGAACAGATTAAAGTCACAATATAATGATGAGTAATGATGAGTGCAAAGAGGTATTCCTCAAATGAATAACTGTTGTTTGGTAGAAACTGTCCTGGGATTGAAACGTGCTCTTAAAATTCAATCTGTAAATTACATCACTATAATCTTTATTAGGTATTAAGGTCACTTGTACTAGCAATCACTTAGCTAAATATACAAACCAGAACTTGTATTACACACAAAACTGGTTTTAATTTTAATCCCTGTAAAGTCAAGGAAACTATTTGGAGGGCTATGGAGGGGAAGAAGGCATGAATCTAGGGTGAAACAACATTTTACCCATTTTAACTTCATATAAACTAACTACCTAAATATTTAGGAATCAAAACACAGCCCGACAAATTGTAATTAGCATTAAAATTCTAAGTAGTAAAAAAAATAACACTAACATTATTTCTCATTAAAACCTTACACACTTTAATTGCACTTAGTGGACCTGCTATTTGGAAATGTTGTGTTGTAACACCTTCATAAGCCATTAGCAGAATGTAAAAAAACCCTCTAAATATTAATTTGAAAACTACTAGATGGCTTTTCTCTCTTGTTGTTATAACAATTAGAGAGGAAATCCTGGGCCTAAAACACATAAATGCCATATTTTTAATTAAAAAAACCTACGTGATGAAACCAATTAATGCACTGACAGAACACAAAATCCCACTTTACACCGAGATGGGCATGAAAGGAATGAATAATCATTATTAATGAAAAATCATTATTAGAGGTGCGTTTCCCAAAGACTTCAAAAGGACTTTCCTTTGAATGAGGAGTGAAAAAGGTCAGAAAATGGATACTCAGGTAATTTCTGTAAGCCAGCCAGAAAACCTCTCAGTAACTTCAGCAGACTTTGAATCAAGCATTCAGATCTCAGCTATTATATAGTTTCTGCATCTTTTCAATGACCAATGATGGCTCTCTGTTCCAAAATCTAGATGTATCTTTGTCTTTTCTCTTCACAAAAGGTCAGAACCCTACAAGCACCATCTGGACTGCCTCTTTGTGTATCTGTAGATTATGCAGATATAGACTTCAAAAACAGACTGCAAAAATCCTACTGTAGCAGCAGCGACTGGGATTCTTACCCGGGAGTGCTTTGAAGTCAAAAGGAGCTGGATCAGACCCTCCATATTCTTTGCACAGTAAAACGACTGAACTTATTGTGCCAGTTTATCCATGTCATAATTGCACAGCTATTACCTTATGTCAGCTTTCTCACATAAACTCTTACCTCCAAGGCATGCACCCATGGCCAATGAGAATATTAATGGTTTCATAGGCAGGTTAACATCTGGATCTTTACTCAGGTTGAGAAGCACAGGAATCTGTGGTTTAAGAAAAAAAGATGGAGAGAATCATGAGACATTATCCAACCATCAGCACAATACAAATAAAGTTCATCAAAGGAAACAGCTTAAACTACTAGTAAGTCCAAAGAGTAACCGGGAGTGGGGGAGAGGGTTGTTGGTGGTTTCTTTGGGAGTGTTTTCATTGTTGACGTTGTTTGCTTAATTAGTATCTTTGCATCATATGTTTGATCTAGGCTCACTTTTCCCCACTGACTGTGCTAGTCCCACAAGCCAAGGAGAAGGTATTGACATAAGCCAAACCTGACACAAGTACTGCTACGAGAACTGCGGCTGTCTTAACACTTTGAGTGCCTTCCATTAGTTCCTTCTAGTTCTCCAGGGAACTGACAGTAATTATAAATCAATTTCCATTTCTTTCCTTGAAGCCTAGAGGACCGAGATGTATCTCCTCTTCTTGGTGGAGAGGGCAGTAAATGATGCCCAAACCTTCACAGTCAAAATGGCTGCAGTTCATGTGTCACTACCCAAAAAAATTCTGAATCCATGTTATAATCAAAAGTATTTGATGTATTAGGGAAAAAATGAGAAAGGTCCGTGTGGCAGGCTTCTAAATTCATAAGCAGATATGAATTATTTTGCTTCTTATTCCAACATTATGTTTACCAGAGAATGTAGATTTAATTCACTGGAAAATATTTGCAAGTGGTTTGAAGCCAGCCAACCACTGAGCACCATGCAGCTTCCATCTTGTACTTCCCCCTCACCTTAGGGGGGGGGGAGAATCAGAAAAAAAAACATTAAATCTCGTGGCTTGAAATAAAAAACAGCTTAATAATTGAAAAAAAAGGAGAAAATTTATAATAATTAATTATAAGAATAATAAATAACAATTATTATAATAACAATAATGACAATAGTAATTAAAAAGGGAGAAAGAGAGAGAAAGAGAGAGAGAGAAAGGAATAAGACCCAAGATAAATAAGTGATGCACAATACAATTGCTCACTGCCTGCTGACTGATACCCAGCCTGCCTCCTGGCAGCAATCGGTGACACCCAGCCAACCCACACAGTTGTCATACTGAGCATGACATTCAGTGGCATGGAATACCCCTTTGGCCAGTTGGGGTCAGCTGTCCTGGCTATCCACCATCACCCATCCCCCCCCATCCCGCTTCTTATGCATCTGCTCCCTGGCAGAGCAGGGGAAACTGAACAGTCCTGGACTTGGAATAAGCACTACTTAGCAACAACCAAAACATCAGTGTGTTATCAACATAATTGTTATAGTAAATCCAAAGCACAGCACTGAAGCAGCTACTACTAAGAAGAAAACTAATTCTATGCCAGCCAAAACCAGAAGAGCAAGTTTTATGAATTTCATTTAAACACTTTAGCTAATAAAATAAAACAAACTCCCTGAAAAGTGAAATGAGATTTTCAGGGAGACATAATAGACTTCATTAGGCAACTGGTATAGAGCCTGAAAATACAGCAGGCAGGCTTTCTAGAAGCACCAGATCTCAGCCAGTAACATTCTTCAAAGCTAAACAACTTTCACAGTAGTTGGGGAAAGCTGGTTTGAGTTCGGGGCAATTTTGTAACCACTTCATTTGAAAGAAAGGTGTAATCAGTACCTGTAGAGAAAAGGTCATTAGCAAGGGGCGAGGTGACAACGTTATTCTCCTGTTTTTAACATGTACAGAAGTCCATGGAACCAAAAAGGAAAGAGAAAGAATAAGCAAATGTCGAACAGCAAGAGATCAAGAAGGAAGAGATTTGTGGAAATAACTGTGATATGCCTTGAAATTAATGCTTTCTCAGAGTTCAGGAGTTTCAGTAGTGAAGAGAGTTATGACTTTTAATCCTCCAATTTGTCATTTTAATGTATTTCACAGGTCCCCCTCAAGGAGTATGATCTCAGAGATGGAACAGCTTCTTCCTGAAAAATGCTTTCACTTTGACAGCTGAACAATGCTCACCTTTATTGACTGTGCATGTTCTTTTGGTATGGAGAAATATATAGGATTTATAAAGAATTCCAACTCTTTCCCCATTCCTCCCACCAGTGATGTTACTCATCCTTCTTAAATCCTCTAATTGATTAACCTAGATAAGCTAATGTCTAAACAATTATTTTTTTAATTTTACGTTGCCTGAAGATGTCTATTTCTGTTTTAAGGCCTAAAGAAGGCTCGGTATGCCCAACATCTTGTCCGGTTTTTTTCCATGAAACAGTAATGAAAGATGTCATTTTTCCCCACAAACTATTTCTCCTGAACCATCATTGCTCAAACATGATATGCAATCCAAAATGAAGTTATATTTATTTCAAAGCAATTTTTTATGTTTTGACATTAAAAGAAAAATTAACAACAAACGTTAAAATCACAGGAAATGCCATCTTGCTCAATCTAATCAAAGAATTTTCCCCTGCCATATAATTTTGAGCAGAGAATCAAACTGAACTATTTAGTTTCTCAGACTTATCTGCAAGTATCCTGATGTACTACAGTAACTTACTTGTTGCAGGACACAATCCCCAACTGTGCAGACTAGCAACACCTTTTTAATTTAGACTCTTCCTTGTGCATGTCCCACACAGCACAGAGTAGGTGATTATGCAGAGGAGATTAAAGTGATAAAACTATTTTCTTACTGTTGAGGTCAGTCTTAAAGCTGTTGCCAGACAGCTCCCAAGTGCAGAGCAAGTAATGCCATTTTCACGCCTGACCAATGAGAGCTTTCAGAAAGCAGAACCCTGTGCCCCTCCAAGAGCAGCACTGTGAAGAACAGGGGAAGCAAGATGCTAAACAGAGATCCTAGACGTAAAGTCTGAGAGGTAATTCCCTGCTAGGGAATTTGCAGCCACATATGCATAATAGTAACATCAGAAAATTTGGTTCTCTAATGAAGGAACTCAGCGTCAGGACCTCTCAGTTGCTGTAAATTTCTGTTGACTGAAAACACAGAAATCCCCTTGAAGAAAATCACTGAGTAAAGGTTTCAACTCCCTGTGTGTTCTTTTGAAGACACATTGCAATATATCAGGAGAAGGTGCAATTGTGTACCGTGCTTGAATTTCCATTTCTTATTTTTTTTCTTTAAACCTAACAAAATATTTTAGGAGCCCAAATATGCACTTAATCCACATTGGTTTTATTGTTCTCTCCTTGCCATGACACTGCTTTTCTTCCACTTAGAAATACTGTGAATTCTTTTTGAAAGACTTAACAATAATTAATCATCTGTTAAAATTATCATCAGTGATGTTATGCTTCTAAATGCATCTACAGGCAGTAGGGCTAAATCAGGAATCTCTGCTCCCATGAATGTACGTTTCTCTAGTAAGGGACAAACATTGAAACTTGCCTTTGTGTGCACTTAAATTTGAACATTTCCCCTGTCTAAAGGAATTAATCTCTACCAAAACATAACAGCTACAAGGTAAAAAGGGAATGGAAGTCCCTTTTAACGTGGACATATCCTTTGTAAATAGAAAGCATTTGTAATAAGGAATGCTGCACCATAAGTTTTAGTTTTGAATAGCCAGACGAAAGGTGAATGCAAAACATTCAGTCAAATTTGCAGTGTCTCAGGTAGAAATATTTAATTAATCCATAAGGTATACTAATTTTTTGCAAACATTATGGAATCTCCTGTGTGGCAACTTCATGCCACAGGTCTCCGAAAATCACTGGCATCTAATTCTTTTGATCTAAAAGTAGGCATAATGCAAAGAGTCCATCTATCCCAAGAACTTTCCTGCTCAAAAACAACCAAAAAAATATTAATAAAATCCATCTAATCATCAAAAACTCTTGGAGACATGTTGCAAAGCAATTAAGGTCGATGGACATTTTTCATTGGTTCAGTGTTTGCATTTTAAATAGATAAGGGTCACGCACAGGGTCATGAACCTACCATCCTGTTTTCTCCCAAAATTACCTTTAACACTTTTTGCCACATTCATTCATGCAATTATGTGTTGGACAACATTTTCTCACTATTAGAATCTCAAAACTCAGTTTAATCTACTGTTTTAATTAATGCAAGTGCTAAAAACAGAAATGCAAAATATAAAAGGGTTAGAAGGAATCTTTTCACTGTAGTTTTCAATAGTTTTGAAAACATTAATTATTTCTACAACTTTTTCCAATTCAAGTCATAACAATAGCTAGGATACTTTGCGAAATGGGGATATGGTTGGCTGTGATACATACAAATATCTTTCTCATATTGATTTAACTTTTTTGGAATGCAAATTTTTTCATGGTCTTATGAAGTGCTGCCTCTCAACAGAGAGGAAGCCTCATTTTTCCTTCATTATTCCATTTTCAGATTATGTAAACAGCACCCATATCAATACTAGAAGGAGAAAAATAATGTCTTATCAGGAAAATATTTTATTTCAACAGTCTTACCACAATAAATCTCTGTTTGACTACCTTCTTGAAAACTTGCTAATTTTGCTGGAAAGTTCAATATTGAAACACACCTCAGTGCAGCTTGACTGGCAAGATTTATGTAAAATGAGTGATGTAGCTCAATAGAGCAAAGCCAAACCCCCCTCATCCATGCTTTGCAAGACCATCTGCCTCCAGGTGTTAAAACAGAAAACTGCAACTGTAAGAAATAATGATTATACTTGGGAAAAGAAGAGTGTCCTCAAACACTTGATACAGAAAGGAGATAGACATTAATCTTGATTTTATATCGGTTATTATGTGTATGATATACATAGCACATGTAAGCTGATGCACAAAACCAGTGCTAGTTCTACAGGTGTTGGCACATTTGTCTATACAAATGTCCTGATCAAAATTAACCTTTGTGAAGAAAATGTTTGTTTACACTATATACCATGGAAGTACATAGGGTACGTTGCAAACATAAAAAGAATAAAAATGAAAATGTGCGTATTTTTATCTTTCACACCATTTAATCTTAAATCAGTATTGCAAGGCTCTAAAAATGGAACAAGATTTTATTATTGCTCTAAATTATCCACCTTTCAGTAGAAAATATAATTTATTAGTAATTAATTCAGAATCAAAAAATATTATTCTACAGGACAGTGTATTTCTTTGTATCCCTCTCAGCTCTCTAACAACCTGAAAATTTAAGCTAGATGAAACAACCAAAATGAAGGATGCTCAATTTTAACTTTAAATGAAGACCGTGAAAAAGAGAAAACTACAACATTTTAGATCAGAATTATATACAGTAATTACTACAAGGTCATTTCATAAAATACTGCTAGTTTTCTCATAAAAACGGTCCCTTTTTGTAAAAAGAGACTGATGGTAAAGTTTGTACATCTCAGTTCTGTTGTCTCCCTGACAGAGACATTCTCACACCTTGCTGTCACAGACTCTTTTGCAAGACTCTAAAATACCAAGGAAAAAGTTGAATCAAGACCTTTATCCTATTCACTTATTCTTATGATAAAACCTTGTCATAAGAATGGCATTCCATCAGTCAAGAAGATGAAGAAGAACCTAAAAAGACCTCCTGAAATACAAGCAGAAATGATGATTTATCTTTACTAGCTGAACCCTAGATCTGCAGAGAGGAGACTGAAGAGGAGTCCATCAGAGTCTTGCTCTGTCAGAGAGCGTCTCCTCCTGGGCTGACAGCAAACTTATGGAGAGTGAAGCCCTTTCAGCTATTTCTGCTTCCCAAACACTTGTACAAATCATCCCACTAACCCCCATTATGTAAGAAGAGTAACTTAAACAAGTTGCAAGGTCCTGTACCTGCGCAGTGCAGTAGAAGACGTCAGGCCAAGGGGAGCTCAGGAAAGCTGGTTAATATTCAAGAATCATCTCCTCCAAGTTCAGGAGCACATCCTGACAAAGAGGAAAGCAAGCAAAAATTCCAGGAGGTGTACATGGATGAAAAAGGAGCCCCTGGACAAACTCAAACACAAAAAAAGAAGCCCAAGGGTAGAAGCAAGGACAGGCAAATACAGAGAGATTGTACAATCAGCCAGGGATCAGATTAGGAAAACTAAAGCCCTGATAGAATTAAATCTGGCCAGGGATGCCAAAGGCAACAAGAAAAGCTGCTATAGGTGATAAAACGAAAACTATAGAAAATTCGGGCCCCCTCCAGAAGGAAGTAGGAGACCTGGTTATCCAGGTCATGGAAATCACTGAGGTACTCAACAACTTTTCTGCCCTGATCTTCACCAGCAAGTGTTCCAGCCACACTGCTCAAGCAGCAGAAGGCAAAGGTAGGGACTGGGAGAATGAAGAACCACCTGCTGCAGGAAGAAAATGTTTGATACCATCTAAGGAATCAGAAGATGCCCAAGTCCATGGGACCTGATGAGATGTATACACATCTCGTTGAGGGAACTGGAAGTGACTAAGGCACTATCCTTCAAATTTGAGAACTTGTGGCAGTCCAGTGAAGTTCCCACTGATTTCAAAAGGGGAAACATAAGCTCCCTCTTCAAAAAGGGAAAAAGAGAAGACCTGGAGAAGTACAGGAAAGTCAGTCTCACCTTGGAACCTGGCAAATCCTCCTGGAAAGTACGCTAAGGCAAAGGGAAAACAAGGAAGTGACTGATGACATCCAACACGGCTTCGCTAAATGCAAATGATGCTTGGCAGATTTGGTGGTCTTCTTGCAAACTGGAGAGGTATGGATTTGATGGATAGACCTACTTGGTAGATAAGGATTTGACTGGATTGACACACTTAAAAGAGTTGTGGTCAACGGCTCAATGTCCAAGTGGAGCCCATTGACAAGTGTCATTCCTCAGGGGTCAGTATTGGGACTGGTACCATTTAACATCTTTGTCAGCAACATGTACAAAGTGTTCAAGACTGGGTTAGACAGGTCTTTGAGTGACTTGGTCTAGTGGAGGGTTAGAACTATATGGCCTTTAAGGTCTCTTCCAAACCAAACCATTCCATGCTTCCATGATATTGCCTACTTTGTCTATTCGCGCAAAATGACAATAAAACAGCAATTCATGCCTTTATTTTATGGATTCACTGCTCTTCACCATGGGACTTCACAACACATACTTTGCTAAAAACTGCATGTGGCAAAGATGTCTGCTGTGAAAACTGCTGAGAATATGCATTAATAGAAAACAAACCACTTGCAGCTTCCCAAATTGTTGATGATTGCTCTGTCTCTGCAGACAGCTACAGCCCAGTCTTACACTTCTATCAAGTGGTGAAACGAAGGACATCATAGAAAACTCTTGTACAGCGGAAGGCAAGGAAGATTCAAAAATAAAGCTGACACTAAGAACAGGAGATACATTAGAAACATCCAGCACTGCAAATGAAAAGTGTCTGATACTTTAGATGCAATAAATAGTGGGCCCAAAATTATTTACTTTCTAACAAAGACCTGTCAGAGACTAAGTCACCTTGCCAGCCAGATGGTTAACAGAAATCATTTGTTATGCTATATTGAGGAAATAGTATTTAAACTCAGCTAAAACAGGGATTTACTGTGTTTGTATTTTTACTTCTGGTAATAAAAGAAAAATATAAACAGATGGCTCCAGCATATATAGCTGATAAAATATATCAATTAAACTAAAGAGCATACTGGTAATAAAATCGTGTCACCTAGAATTCTACGGGCAGAAATTCATGGCTATTTAAATGACAATACTAGGAAAACCCAGGCCTTGAAAATTAATAAGTCTGCCTCTCGAGGAACGTCACTCTGAGTTTCGTCTACTGAAAAACGAGGAGAAACATCAGAGGTTTAATAGAATGACACATTGAGCATCAATACACCATTCACCACACTTATTCTGCAGACAAATAAATCTGGATATGCAACATGAAAAAAAGAACCATTGCCATTCAAAAATTAAAATGTGTGAAACATAATAACTGAGCTCCTGATTTATGAATTTTTTATGTACAGAACATTTTCTGGGTGTTTTTAGGAAACTCCCAGGTGTACCTATATGTATTAAATTTGCAGCTGGCAACACAGATTAGATTTGCTGCTGGCAACATAGCCTTTTACATACAGTCAGAGTTCACAGAGTTTACCACAAGGTATTTTTCAAACTCGAAATCTGGGACACTGAAACTGTAAAATTTGGGACACTGAAACTGGGACTATTTGCACCAGCTGAATATTCACAAGTCCATGGGTCCTGATGGGATTCATGCCAGAATACTGAAGTTATGGTAGACCTCTTGGTCTTCTACCAGAGGTCTTGGGAATCTGGTTAAGTCCCTGATGACTCACAAGCTTGCCAGTGTTATTCCAGTCTACAAAAAGGGCATGAAAACAAGAATCAGAGAACTACAGAACCTCAGCTCCTGGAAAAAATGTAGAGAAGATTATACTGGGTACTACTGAAAGGCATTTAAAGAACAATGCAATCATCAGGCACAGTCAACTTGTGTTCATTAAGGCAAGTACAGTTTAACTACTTTGATATCCTTCTATGATAAAGCCACCCACTCAGTGGATGAAGGGAAGGTAGGAAACACAGTCTTTCTGGATTCTAGTAAAGCTTTTGATAACTGTCCCTCACACCATACTTCTGGGCAAGCTGTCTGGGTATGGGACAAGCAAGTTCACAGTGCTCTGGGTGAAGAACTGGCTGAAGGGCAGAGCCCAGAGGGTTGCAGTGAGTGGAGTTACATCCCACTGGTGACAGGGCAGCAGCAATGTTCCTCGGGTTTCAGTTCTAGGGCTAGATCTCTTCAAAATATCAACGATCTGGATGCAGGGGTTGAATGCCCCATTAGCAAGTCTGCTGATGACTCTAACAGAGAGATGCTATTGACTCTCTTGAGAGGCAGGAAGTTCTGCAGGAGGATCTAGACAGATTGGAATATCAGGCTATAATTAATGGGACCAAATTTAACGAGTCCAAATTCCAGATTCTGCACCTAGGATGGAGTAGTGCCAGACACAAGTATAAACTGAGAGAGAAGTGGCTGGAGAGCAGCCCTGCAGAAAGGGATTTGGGGGTGCTGGTCAGCATGATCAAGCTCACTATGACACAGGAGGAAGCCTTGGGAGCTGAGAGGGAAAACTCCATCGTGGGGTATATCAAACAGCACAACCAGCCTTTCAAAGGAGGCCAATATCCCACTGTATTCAGCATTGGTATGGCCTCACCTGGTATGCTTGTGTGCAGTTCTTGGCCTCACAACATAAGGAGGATGTGAAAGTCCTTCAATGCATCCAGAGGCGGGCAACAAAGCTTGTGACAAGGTTCGAAGGCATATGGTGAGAGGAACAGCTGACGACTTTGTGTTGTTCTAGTTTGGAGGGAAGGAGGCTAAGGGGTGATCCAACTGCTCTCTACAGCCTTACGAGCAGGGGAATGGAGAGAGAGGGGCTGAGCTCTTTTCCTTGGGATCCAATGACAGGACACATAGGAATAGCTCAAAGCTGCATTAGGGCAGGTTCAGACTGAATATCAGGAAACATTTCTTTACTGAGAGAGTGGTCAAATCTGGAACAGGCTTCCTAGAGAGGTGGTCAGTGTCCCAAGCCTGTCAGTGTTTAAGAGTCATTTGGACAGTGCTCTTAATAACAGGTTTTAATTCTTGGTCAGTCCTGAATCGGTCAGATGGTTGAACTAGATGATTGTCATAGGTCCCTTCCAACCGAAACAGTCTATTGTATAATCCGAAAAGGCTTTGCTGTAGTACGTTTTTTACATGGTGACAAGAAATTATTGATTTCCTTATCACTTGAAGATAGCCATCACAATTGCCAGTCGTGCTTATGCAAAGAAGTGCAATAAACACTCACTCATATAAACATCTATTTAATTAGGGAGCTGCATCTTCACTTTTCAATCTTAAAGGGAAGGGGAAAATCCTAGGATTACAGTCCATCAGGCAATTTTCAATCACCTCATTGTGTTTTGGGGCAGTTCATGATCTTTGCATACAGGACGAATTCTATGAAACAAGAAATTAGAAGATATTCTGAAGATTTTGTAGTCTTTATGCAGTTCCAATGTTTTATTTTAGTTTAACACAAACAGAATTTTGGCAAGACAGAAACAGTAAAAGTACTCAACCTATGATGAGCTAAGTGCCCTCAGAAACTCATTCCACTGTTTCATGTAAGCAGTTATCTTTCTACAACATCCTCTGCAGCAAAAAATACTTGCTGTGTTCTGACCTCTTTGTAGAGATTTCAGTTTAACAACTTCTGTACATGAATTCCATATGGTACTGACATTTTTAGTGGTGGTGTTACACCAGATTTACTCTTGTCTAGAGCAAAGAAGAATTTGACCAACAACAGTATTGCAGTGAAAAGGTATTTTCAGGGTAAGGTGTTTCAAATAACTGAACATATTTTTGTCGTTTCAGAATTTTTTATTAAGAAAGAAGCCTCCTCCATGATGTTGGTGCTGAACACTGCTGAAAATCCTCAATATGTTCACTCTGTTTAAACATATGAATATTTTGCACTTTAAAATATATCCATCTCAAAATAACCCAAAATATTTATGTTTTGTTCTTAAGACTGCAGATAATGTGTTGTATTTTAGGATAAGAAAGAATCCTAATTTGTCCACATAGATACTTAGAAACTCTTGAATGCCTAGAATTTCTTCTAGGAAATCATTTTCCTTATCTGTTTTCATTACTGTAATTCATAAAATAGTTTATTTCCTAGAATTCTTGGTAATGCTGGCTCAGATATACTCCTAGTCTAATTCCCTTTTTAAAATACTGATCTACATCCTGTTAAGGTAAGTTAACTACCTGTTAAGCTATAAATTTTAATACTGTCAAATCTGAAACTTTAAATGAAGCGGTCAACTTATCCGAACACAAAGTGTAACCTGATTATTTCGCTAGTACAAACACAGAAACTCGGAGGAAATTTGGACAACCATACATTAACTTGATTTTTTTCAAGAAAAATTTGGACAGCCATAATTAAATCCTGACTTTTTTTTTTTTAAGGGAGCACAGTATTACAGTTACAGAGCTATCTGCAGGTTTTTCTGTTTTTCTTCCCTTCAGCTATGCACCGAAGTCAAGACTCGAGCTTTAATGGAATTTCGTATTTCTTCCATTTCTCAGGCAGTTCCTCAGTCAAAATACTCTACCTATAAATTATATGGGCTACTCCTACATAAGCAAGTGATGTAGTGTAACAGGAGCTGAGCCTCTTCACATCTATGGTGCCTTCAGCCCGGGGGGATCATTCACCTCACATAGAAGAGCCTTACTCCTGTCCATTCTTGCTCCATTTCTGAGTTACTACACTGATTTTGTGCAGCCCATTCCCTCTCCCTGCTCCAATTCTGGACAAGAGGTACTGCATAGTGTTGTAGGGGATGAGTGGAAGACCTTATCCAACAACACAAAGGCAGTGTTGGGGTCATCCCATGAATGAACTGAGGCCTGTTTTCTTTGAACCTTCCCACCCATGAAAGAACAAAACAGTATAACTTTCCAGATGCCCTTGCCATCACAGTAGTTTTTTCCACAGTCAACTGGACACTCACAACCAGAACTGGGATAGCAAAACTGTCTCATCCCTGGAATAGGGTACAAAAACCATGGTATGCTCACATTTCTAATGCAGAAAAGACACCACTGGTGTCCCTGACTGTGACCTACTAAAGGGCCTTTCATCATCTCTGAATGATACTTAAGGAATTCCTGTACAAGTCAAACAAGATGTTACTCTGTAAGACTGATTTCCCTTAACAGTTACTGGTTATTGGCAAATCCACTATAGGCAAAGGTCTGTGATGCCATCCTCCAATAGTCTTTCTTCAGTCAGAGCATACAGCTAATATCTATTAAACCACCCAGATATTCTGTATCTCTGGGTTCAAAAAAATTGAAGGACCTTGATGTATTCCATGTACCCTACCCAGTACCTGGTGCATCAAGCCTATGACTAATGAAAAAAACAACAGAGATTGACCCTTTGTCATGACATTTGTTCACCACTGAAGGAGATTTATGAAGACCTGGAGGGATTCACTACTTCTGGTTCTTATTATTATAAGTGCAGGCTCCTCTGTGAAGCTGGAACCTTTAGCCAGGAAAAGGACAAAATCATTCATGGCTACATCATAGCAGGTGCCCCATTACTCCTGTATCACTAGGGAATGTCAAACCAACCTCATATATAGAAGTCCCTGATTAGTGAAAAGTCATTCTACAAAAGGGCTAAGTTCCATATATTTAATACTACTCATCAGAAGTTCATAACTTGGACACACGTACTGAAAAATAGCCTTTCAAAACCAAATACTGCTTATTTTAACTGTAGGAACAAAGTGCCAAAGAAACAACAAGAATTTTAAATGAAAGTTTATATAATCTTACATAAGACCTTGGGACTTTTTAGGAATTTTAGGAATTTTCTGTGAGTATTTTCTAATGCAGAATGATAAAGACTGAAGTGCAAGACTATTCACTGAACTAGATGAATCTAGCCTCATCTTCAGTTTGCCATATAATACTTTAATGTCTTAACTCTCAGCTAATCACTGCTTTTACATAGGTGAAAATATGCCTGCATTTTTCTTCCTGTCTTTTATCTTTTATCTCTGCCTATTAAAAAAAAAAATAAATAATAGCCGTCTCTTAGGTTTATCCCAGAACAGAATGAGAAAGATATAAATTTGAAATGTTTAAAATATTGGCAAAGATTCTTTCCTGTCTGTCTGCATTTCCCACCCTCAAAGATACAAAAGAAATGGTCTTTAGGCATCCCAAATGATTCCTGCATTTCGGACCCATTCCCCAAAACACACCTTAAAACCCTTCAAAAGACAGTTCCTTACAAAATGCAAGAAAGACACTCTGTTTGATGCTCATGTAGGTGCTGTTTGGTATTGCTCCAGGCCAATTTTCATAGACTAGCTGGATATGAGGGAGAATTTCTACACTAAGATTTCTGCGTTATTGCTTAATAGTTCTTAGGCATGTGCTGGGAGGTGACTCATCCTGAACCACTCTTTCCCTTATGCCTATTGCTTGCAGCCTGTTGTTATTAAATCAATATAATTTTACAGGAAACACCATGATAATCAAAGCAAAATACCATATTAATATATATTTATAAAGCAGTTGCAAATCTGCCCCATTTGTCATATGCTCTATAAGCAAAGTCTTAAACCTTGACACAGTTAAGGGTGGACATGACCATCCAGTAATGGAAGAAAAAGGTATAGAAAAGGTATACTTAGCTGAGAACGAGCTGCAACAACTAACCATTCCTACAGAATGAATGGATTATCTCACTTTGTAAACAGAGCACTTGATTGAATAAACCTATCTGAGCATACCCTAATTTGTTATAATTTGATAATTTTCTGATATTAAAGCTCAGCTTCTGACAAGCATTTGCTATGCTTAACATAATTTGCTGGGTTTTAAACTAATTACATAAGTAAGGTGGCAATAAAAGCTTCAGGTGTTAAAAAAGCATTAGCATTAACTACACAGCACATAGAGGGAAAAGACTGATAGCAGAGGATGGATTGTGACAGTTTCCATCAAAAAGACAATTTTACTTTTCAACTACTGATGTGGATATAAAAGGGAAAGTGCAAAAATGCAGCCAAAACAGTGCCTTTAGTCCCACAGCTAACTGCAGCTGCTGGCAGCAATGGCCAGCTGGATACCTTTAGGGTATGAGTAAGTTCCTAATAACGATTCAAACTCAGAGGATAAAGTAAACTACAACACAGCACAGGTAAAAAAAAAAAAAAAAAAAAGAGCAATGTGTAATCAGTAAGCTCAGCCAGCGGCATCGGGAGGAGGATGTGCAGTGCTGCACAGACCCTACCATTGTAGCCGTGAAGGGGATATTGTCAATCACAGAGGAGGCCAAAGCAGACACCCAGAGCACTAAAATGATGGCCACTGCCAAGCGCTGCTCCTCAGGAACAACCTGGAGTTGAGAGAGAGAGAGAGAAAATCATAACTTTGACATCAAGTGTTGCTCTATGTACTCCCATGGCATAATTGCACGTTCATCACAGTTTCAATTTATCGACATTTATTATTCCTTTAGGTTCTGAGATAGGAAAGGCATCTTAGAGAAAATGCATTTAGTAACACAGTTACTGTTCTTTTTCCAAGAAACTTTGAACAAATACAAAGATTGATATTTCCAATACTCAAATTTCATACAAGAAATACACTGTGCAACTGTGAATTTTGACCTTTAACTGTTTATACTTTTTTTATCTTTGCATTTTTGGAGGTTTTAGACTAGAGAAAAGGCTTCCCTATTGCATTTATGGCTATGTTTATTGTGGCTGTGGACATATATATACATAATAAATATCATTCATGCCAAAATATGACATACTTTCTTGATATTGCTGATGCAGGAATGCAATCATAAAGATAAAATTCAAAATCAAAGTATTCTTCATTATTCTATTGAACTAAAATTATTTTTCTATCCTGTTAAAAATTATTAATATTTAAAACACACCTTTATTAACAAAGCTGTCTGCTCTCCTATATAGTCTATTAAGTGCAGATGAGCCAAAGCCTAAAAAAAAGAAAGACATTGATATCAATTAGTGAAGTACATGATGGAGTTACTTTTTTTTCAGTGTATGTAAGAAAATGCAACAATTCCTTCCCATTTACAAGATATTGATATTCAACTCATGTAGCTTCTACAGCAACTCTGTAATTGGAGGCAAGAAAAGACACAGTAAAAATTGTTAGCTGCGTTTGCAGAAGTGGGTTGGTTGTACTGAAAAAAATGGTAGGATTACTTTAAGAGTGTGGGACATGGAATGAGAGAATGGCTGAAATTTAAAGATAATGTTATTCAGTGGATACATGTTTTCTGAATATCTGAACACAACTGATTTTGAAGCAACTTCCCCAAAACCACAGTAGAGGTAGAAATATATCATGGGTTTAAAAGGTCAGATAAAATCAGGCATCTTGTGCTCAGTCTCAGGTGAAGAAATAGGAAAACAAATTATGTTTCTGTTATAAGGCTTTCTCAGAACTGTTAAAAAAGAACAAGAATCAACCAACCAAAACCAACAAAAACTACCCAAAAGCAGAACCTATCTGCTAAAATCAGGAGAGAGATCTTGGATGAATGGAAATTGGCACAGAGGCAGCAGCACCTGAAAGGCAGGAAATACAGCTTTCCAATGCCCAGGTTGGACCCCAGGACAGCCTGGAGCAGAGTGCTCTGTTCTTCCTGTGAGAACAATTCCCATTTGAACAGGATACTGAGAAAGCATTCCATAAACCACAGTTGCTATCGGGGATGAAAAGACACAGGAAGACTCCAACCCAGTGGTGCCGACTCTAATTTCTCCTTGGGTAGACAGAACGCAAACTGAGGCTTCACACCCAAGGAAAATGACCTATTCCCTCAACCCATAAGTTAAAGGGTGATTTTTACTCATGAGACTTAGCCTTTAACTCACTGTTGTTTTGTTTTCTTTTCTTACAGGCGAGCAGAATGAAGAACTATTTTCAGGTTGAATAAGGTGTATCTATTTTATGACTTCTCAGTTTCTCAGGGGAAAAGATCACATCATTTTTGGTTCAGCCTAGACTGAGCTGCTTGGCTTGCTTTCATTTTTTTCTCTGTCAAGTAAAATTCATCTGCAGCTCCTAACTTACTGACTGCATTCCCTCACAGAGCTGCAGGAGTTAGCATTCACACAACACAACTCCCAATAACCCCCACATGTGGTGGTCAGACAAAGCCCCTCAGAGATATCAGTGGGGAAAAAAAGCATTCAGTGCTGTCAAATTTCATGAGAGAGATGGACAAATATCCTAACAGGGACCAAGTTGTGTGGTATACAACACTGTATAGTCAGAGTTACTGTGGTGTTTTCATTCAGACTGGCACTTCCTGTACCTGCAGCTCAACTGGACATCAGCTGAACACTTGCAGTTTGTGTGTCACCACATAAATTTGGCCCAGAAATATTATTCCGTTTGAACAATACATTGAAAAATAAAAGGTTCATCTACAATTAAAGACATAGCATGCAAAAAACAAGTAACAAAATTTTTAAATAAAAACACATACCCTTCACATGGAAAAAGGACATTTTTTCACAATTTTAACTTCCCAGAAGAAAGTTTCCGAAGAAATTAATTCTTGTTGGTTATTTTAAGCTACCATTTTCTTCATAAGCTCTCTGTGATGCTTTATTAACTCGAAGGTTATGACAGTGACTTTTTAAATGTGTGTAAAAGTAATATTCTTAGTGAACGGCAATAGTTTTTCTACAACTGCTTTGTGTTCACACTTCAAAATAAACTTTTTAACACGTAGTAGTCATCAATTATAGCCCAGAGTTACATTCACTTAATATTGCTGCCTTATTGAATATCTATTAACAGAAGATATTTCTTTTCAGTAACAATCAAAATTTGTTCTGGAACTTAGAAAAAGAGATGTTCAGAAAGAGGGAAGATAGTAATGAACACACACATCACTCCTGCAAGAGTCAGCCTGCAGGTAGACCATCTCTTTAGAGATTATAACAATCCTAATCACATAACCAATTTTAGGATGTCTCTATGATTTCCAGGCCAATCTCCTGCAGGCAACTAAGTGAAAGTCAGCAATTAGCACCCTGCCACTGGCCTTCCCTGCATGTAAAATGCCCAGAGGGTCTCCTAGATATTCCTGTGTCTTCTAAGATAAATAAGAATTTTTGCACTTATTGGTGTCTTCAGGCAAAATTGGGGTATTCAGTTCAAAATAGAGTTTTACTGCCATTTTAAAACAAAGTTTAATTTATGCACAAAAATTTACATTAATCCCTCTTGTGGACAGTACGTCATGATGACTGTTGTAAATAAACTCTGCCTGAAGGGACTAAAGTAAAATGTCAATGTCTACTATAAAAGTGAACAAAGAACTGTAATCCTGAGAGGCACGAGAATTTATGCTACAGAGACAGAAGAAGCAGAAGGATTTTATAGCCTGTAACAGCCACTTGTGGACAAAGACTAAAAAGACAGCTGTAAAGATTAATTACCCAAAGGACACAATAGAAAACAAGAGAGCTCCAAAGGATTTCCATTTTTCATTGTAAAAGATGCACTAGACTGGACTGATGAGCCCCCAAAGGCTCAACCACCAAGAGTTCCCCTGCTGTTCAGGAACTCAAATCACATTTTCCAAAATTACTTTCAGCCTAAGTCCCACACAGGTTTTTCAAATGTGCCTTGTAACAGAAAAGTGAAAACTTGTAGCAGTAGGAAACAGCTTCAGACTGGGAACCATCCAAGCTGAAGGATCACCAAGGGTGAACAATATGACCTGACAACTGCTGAATGCCTAGGTCATGAAAGATTTCCTATACTTCACAAATATCTTTGCTTTCTCTAATTTCTTCTTGACATTGGTAACTTAAAGGAAAGAAAGATACATTGGCAAGGACTGTCATCTACTAATCCAAAGAACAAGAGATTCAGATCAAAATTAGCATTGATGATATATAGAACATTTTTATCATTAATTATGAGGAA
The DNA here is from genome assembly GCA_035584735.1 of Pseudotriccus pelzelni. NCBI lineage: Eukaryota > Metazoa > Chordata > Aves > Passeriformes > Tyrannidae > Pseudotriccus > Pseudotriccus pelzelni. The sequence continues at coordinate 83,194,705 of JAWMRA010000001.1, read as the reverse complement.
TAATTTAATGTCTCCCTTTTTTCTTCTTGATCATCTGTACTAATTTGTTTCATGACCTTAGAATAACAGTAGAATAACTACTGTTATTCTAGACAGCCAGGAAAAATATTCTTTCATTAGCAAACTATTCACTGGTGACCTGAGAAGCCATAAAAATGAAGTTCAGTGAATCACAACAGTTGTATCAAAACTCTTGCAGTAAATGGCAAATAACTTCCTGCGTGTTTTACTACGTTATTGTGCAGTCACACAACACTCAAATCAAAGCCATTCAATCCAAGATAAAACAATAAATACATCAGGGAATGCAACTAATAAACTGTTATAGTAGCTGGAGACAAAATAAATATGACTTCAGTATGGATTCCCTATAAGAGCTAGAAAATGCAAGGGTATATAGAGTCTGATAAAACAGAGAACTAAAAATTGCCTGTACTAATGAGCACACAATAAATCAACATTTCCTCAATTTTATACCTAGTAGCTCACAAATAAGCTTCATAATGATAATCAGTTGCCATTCATCTTCTCCGAGATTACTAGATTTTGGCTTCTAGTTTGGCATTAGAGTTAGCTGGATTGGGTTTTGTTTCTATTTGCTTCAAATGTTGTCCCTTTTACTGCTGGTGATTTTTTTTTAATAGATCCCAACTTACAAATTCTTGGTATCTTTCAGATTATTGGGAGGGGAGTGGGGAGGAAAGAGACTGTGTGAGCAAATTTGTTATCATGGACTTTGCCCAAGGCTACTCACTCAGACAATTCACTAGCTGTGGCAGTGTCAGTTGTCATCTGGGTTTTGACAGTCACATTTCTACAACATTATTACATCATTTAAACCCAATAAATAACAACTGAAAAACAGTCAGCCTTTTAGAGGCCTAATTGACAAGTTAATGTGAATAGTAACAGAAAAAACTTATTCAAATATATGGGGTAAAAATAACTCCTCAGGGTATACAAAAGTATCAAATACGGAATAAAATGGAATACAAATATGGAGGGACTGCTGTCAAGCAGATAAGCAAAAAAACTACACAGCAAGATATCCAGGCATTTTAAGAGATTAATATCTTTTTAAATTAGCAGTGCAAACTGAAATTCACTGATATTATCCTTTCAAAACACATGCCCAGGAAATATCTTTTGAGTGATCTTGGGAACCCAGAGAGGTCCCAGCTGACTGGAAGCTGGCAAATGTTGTTTTCATTTTCAAGAAGGGCAAAAGGAGGACTGTGGAAACTACAGGCCAGTCAGTCTCACTTAAGTGCCTGGAAAATTTACAGAGAAGATTATTCTGGGAAGTATTGGAAAACACCTGAAAAACAACACAGTCATTGGTTAACAGCCAGCATAGCTTCATGAGAGGAAATTCCTTCTTATCAAACCTAATCTTCTTATATGACAAGGTACCCCACCTAGCTGATCAAGGTAAGCCAGTAATGTAATCTTATTGAATTTCAGTAAGCTTTCAATACTATCACTCACAGTATCCTTCTGGACAAAATTTCCAGTACATAGCTGGATACACACATCATGTGTATCCATGTGGTACAGTTGCCTACGTGATAGATGGGCAACTGGCTCACAGGTGGAGCACAGAGGGTAACAGTGAATGAGGCAACATCAAACTGGTGACCTGTCACTAGTGGGGTTCCACAGGGCTCTATCTAAGTCCATGTGCTCTTCAACATCTTCATAAATGACTGGGACACAGGACTGGAAGGGGTGCTAAGCAAATTTTCAGATGACACAAAACTGGGGGGAGCTGTTGACTCCCTCAAAGGCAGGGAGGCCCTGCAGAGAGACCTCAACAAATTAGAGGACTGGGCAATCATCAGCCATAGGAAGTTCAACAAGGGAAAGTGCCGGATTCTGTACCTGGGATGGGGCAACCCTCAAAGTTCATACAGACTGGGGAATGAGATGCTGGAAAGCAGTGCCATGGAAAGGGACCTGGGAACCCTGGTCGATAGCAAGTTGAATATGAGTCAGCAGTGTTCTGGCAGCCAGGAGGGACAACCGTGTCTGGGGGGGGCATCAGCTGGTCGAAGCATCACCAGCTGGTTGAAGGAGAGGATTGTCCTGCTCTGCTCTGCTCTGGAAGGCCTCGCCTTGAATATTGTGTGCAGTTTTGGGTGCCACAATATAAGAAAGATATTAAGCTATTAGAGTGTGTCCAAAGAAGGGTAATGAAGATGGTGAAGGGCCTTGAGGGGAAGCCATATAAGGAGCAGCTGAGGTCACTTGGTCTGTTCAGCCTGGAGAGGAGGAGACTGAGGGGAGACCTCAGTGCACTCTACAACTTCCTCATGAGGGGAAGAGGAGGGGCAGGCACTGATCTTTTCTCTATTGTGATCAGTGACAGGACCAGTGACCCAAGGGAATGGCCTGAATTTGAGTCAGGGGAGGTTTAGGTCAGAGATTAGAAAAAGGTTCTTCAACCAGAGGGTGGTTGGGCACTGGAACAGGCTCCCCAGGGGAGTGGTCACAGCACCAAGCCTGACAGAATTCAAGAAGCATTTGGACAATACACTCAGACTCCTAGTATGACTCTTGGGGATGGTCCTGTGCATGGTTAAGAGCTGGACTTGATGGTCCTTGTGGGTCCCTTCCAACTCATCATATTCTGTGATCTTAGGCCATTTGGTAGCCAGCATGTAGCACACAACATTGGACACAGTTTTCAACTCCACTTAAATCTTGTTCTATTATTTTTCCTTTCACTTCTATAAATGATTATAAAACAAACACATAAATTCATATAAAGCATCTGCATACATAGACTACTGACAAACCTAGAAACTAAAATTCAATTTATATGAAAGTGATTGTGTCTGATATATTCAGCAAATGCAGAATAAGGAGAGAGAGTAAGACCAAATTTATAGAGAAATATTAAATATCATAGAGGTTCAATCAATTTCCACCACATTGCTCTTTGTAGTACATGCAATCTGAAATTCCTCTCTGTACTACCCTAACTATACTTGATCAACAATATTCCAGTGGGATTGAACAAGCAAGAGTCCTCTGCCCAGGAACATAATTCACATTTGAAATTATTTGTAATTCTTCAGGCTTTAGAATCAGATAATATTACCTCCATGAGAACAAACAATGCTGCAAAGAAAAGGAGGGTTGCCCACTCAACTCTGTTCAATATCATCTCAAAATCATGGATGTCTGCTAGCACTAGCAGCCAAATGGCTCCCAACATGGCAATCCAGCCTGCATGAGAGAAAGAGAGAACAACACTTTACACTTCATGAACTTATTATGTGCTACCAACATACAAATTACAGTATGGTGATTTCCAAAGTTTTTGCCACACTTTTTTCTCTGACTCTGGAACAGGGAGCGTTCAGAGATACCACATAAGGAATGGTTTCTGCTTTCAAATTAAAATAAAATATATTTTTAAAAAAAGGCAAATAATGCAGAGTTGGGTTACCCCAATAATCATTGGTTTGAATAACAGAGAAACCTTCAGGTGTTTAGGAATACTGAAGGATTCCGCAGCTTCTGAAAGGCTAGCTGCATCCCTGGACTTTGAAGACTCACTGGCTTCCTGCTGTAGAAGATAAACAGGAAAGGAAAGTGTCCTTAGAACAAATGAGGGACCTAAAGCAAAAGAAACTCTTCAGACAGGACCCCTCTATACATCCTGAAGTGTTTTAATACACTTATTTAGGTAAGTGATTGAGAAAAAATACAAATCTAGTGCACAGTCAGCCAGAGAACTGCAAATCTCCTGTCCAAGCAAGGCTCACTTTCTCTCCGCACAGTTAAAATGCCTTCCAGAGTTGTTTGATCCCTCTGGTACCTTTACCTTAAAAAACAGAATGGGATTTCAGACATGAAACAAAAGCAGGTTGGGTGTTTTTTTCCTCAGAATTATGCTCTTCTTTCTGTCTGTCTTATCTATTTTTTCCCTAAGTAGCAGATCTATTTTTTCATACAAAATAGTAGGATACATAATTTAAGGGGTTTTATAATGGCATGAAACTTTTCAAGTTACTGCTCTTTTGTTGTGACTGTTTCATGCACCTCACCCTATTTGATATATTCACAATCAGAAAGTGATGGATTCACAGAATTGCAGAAAAAGTGAGGAAGAAGGATCCTGGCTGGCAAATGACTTTATCTCATGAATTTATAATCAAATACCAAATGTGACATAGGAAGAATAGGCCCCTGCTATAAAATAGACAGATGAATAAAGTGGTCCCTCTCCAAAAGCCTTCAACAGCTGTAAGGAAATTCAGAGCCACAGACTGATTCATAAAATTTTAGGCCATTCAACTTACATCTTATGCATAAGTGTTTTTCTATTAAGTTAAAAGAAGAACATACATTTTAAAATTAAGATATATTCCATTTAAATCCTATCTAAATATAAAAGAAATAAAGACACCAAAGGTTCAGGAAGCTATAAACATTAACTATTTTCTCCAAAAAAATCCTATACGGTGTCACATCATGTTTCCTAATCAAAGAAATGCATTATACTCTCTCAAGTACATTTTAGGAGCTTTCAGTGACATACTACACTCTTTAAATGAGAATTGCAGGTTAAATGTGATCGGTAAGGAGTATCTGCAGAAAATATTGCATCTCAGTGTAGGCAACTAGACCTGAACTAGTTGAAACAGTCTGAAACAGTCTGAAAACTGAAACCAGCGTCTCAGGAGTCACTGTGGCTGGTCATTTTGGTGAGAAGAGCTAAACCAGCTGGTTTGAAACTATCTCCGGCTGTCATGAGTACACACTTTGCAAAAACAGTTGCAAATGACAGGGACAGGACTGCTCCCAGAGTTCCCAAAGCAGCAGATGAAACTGAGAACTGTCAGTTCCTGTCTACCATGTCTCTTTGATAGCAAAGTTGATTTGCTGTCTCATAAAACAAAGGAAATCTGGTAATGAAAATTAAATAGCTATCTGCTCTGACCACAAAGAAAGGGGTTATGGAAATGCACTGCCTAATTTTCTTTTGATTGCTTTCTTGACTGATTTCTGAATTCCAGTAAAGAACAGTGGGCCCAACTCTGTCTTAAATAAATAAAGAAGATGGCAATTCCTGATAGTGGAATACTACAAGGGGAAGTAGATATGTGCAGATTTGAAGCTAAGTAGCAGAATTTTACTACTATTTTATAAAAATGTTACAACATTACACTTTCTCACATATATTCTGTATATAAGTACAACAATGTGAAGAATTAAAGAATTTCTCAATAGTTCTAGAGCAATCTGTGGTAACATCTTGCTATTATTTTCTTCACAGTGCTGTTCAGTACCACAGTTGGACTTCAAGCATCCCACAGCTGAACAAGAGTAAAGTCTTATTCTGAAGCCTAAAGGCCACAGTAGTTTGTGTGTGCCATGACTGCTTGACTACCTCCCCTCAGCTGAAGTGCTTGTCAAAGTAAGCTACAAAGTTAGGGATACTGTGCCTTTGTAAGTGGGCGGGTTTGTTAAGGCTAATCCAGGGCCTATGTATGTTCATGACAGTGAACATACTATATCAGTGTTCTGTGCATTTGGGTAGCTTTGCATTTGTCCTGGATCCAATCTGAAGCATTTTTGCTTCACTTTGAAGAACTGGAAATACTAGACTACATTAAAGACTGGCTTCTCTGGTCATTTCCTTCTTGCTTCCTGGGTCACAAAAGAGAGCCATGAGGAAGAGAAATAGACATTATTTTTAGAAGTAACTTCTCATTACTACAGTGAAAGCAAAGCCCATTTAGAGTTCCACAGACCGCTTTCTTTACTGCCTTTGAGTGCCCTGGTTTCACAAAAAATGATTTACTGGAAATAAAACTTGGAGCGAAACTGAATCTAAATTCCATTTCTACCTGCTGAAGAGGGCGACAGTTTCTATTTATTGTAGGAAAAAGAAAATGAAATTTTATTATAAAAGGCACCTTGCAAATTTATAATGCATTCTTCATAAGAAAAGATTTCCATGTCTTCTGCCTAGTGCCAGAAAAAAAGTACAGTAGAAATAGCTTGAGTGCTTTGCTTTTCTCATACCCAGTAGGAAAAACTACATTTGGAACAATAAATAGTTCATGATCAACAGAACACAATTGCAATCCTACTCAAAAACCCCTTCTTTTAAAATAATCAAGCAGAAGAACTTGCAAACATAAAACAATTTAATAGAATCATACAGAAGTCTAGAATTTGGAGGTAGGCAGGAGAAAGAGAAAAAAATGAAAGAAAAATTACTGTGCAATTTTGTAGGCCTTACAAATGCTCGTTAAGAAAAACGTGTATTCCTCAGCAAAGTCATTTTGTCTGACCTGCCAGCTGAAAAGCACAACAAGCTTCCACCGAACAAAGTGAATATGTATGTTCACTTTACATGCACACAACTTGGGATAATGCATTTATGAACACTGAGGGTACTTCTTCTTTTCTTGATTTTTCTGGAAAATGTCACTTTTTTGGAAACTGAAATGGCACTTGAGACATTTGCACTGAAAACCAAAGTCACTCAGTGAGATCATTGCATGATCAGTGCTGGCCTGGGCAAAACAGCATGCTGTTCAAGACGATGCAGGATAATACATTTGGTAGGAAGAGCTAAAACTATCGAAATCCAGAGTGGGAAGCCACTGGGTGCCAAATAGGCCTGCAGAAAAGACTCAAGAAATGCAGACGATCACAAGTGAACCTAAGGGACCACAGAACCAGGACAGGACTACAAATAGTGAATTCTGTAAAGCATCCTCTGTTCTCCTCATCCCTGGTAAACCCGGAGAATATATACTGTAAGGTGCATACCCCTTAAGAAATCTGAGGCAGAGACGTAAGAACAATCAACAGCCTGAAAAGTTGACTTTTGAGGAAAAAGTTAAAGAATCCAGGATATTTAGCTCAGAGATAAGGTGATTAAAAGGGTCCTGGCAAGTCTTTGGGTAAATACCAGGCTGCTCTAAAGGGCAGAGAGCAACATGTTTGTGGCAAGTAGTAGTGGGTAGGACAAGGAGTGAGAAGGAGCTGTAACAGCAGCAAGGAAGATTCAGGCAAAATAATATTTGGTGTCAAATATTTATAGTGGCTAAGAAATAAGTGGATTTGTTTTTTTTTTAAATCAGCTAGACCTGCTTCTGCCAAATGAATATAATATAATGCTTCTATCTCCAAACAATAGGAGGGATATACTGATTTTTTATAGATTTGTCCCTGAGAAAAGTATGATTTTCATTTTCTGTACTCTTTAAAATTTTCTATTTGTCAAAAAGGCCACAGCCACTTTTTGTGAACTGCAAAAACGGTTTAAGTCCACAATAGCTTACAGGCTTACCAGCTAAAATGTATTTGTCGCTTACCTTTGAATAATTATTTACACAGCATGATAATGAATATATGACTAACATCTATAACTGTGTCCCAACAGCTTAGTCAGAAGATATCTAATTAGCTCCACAACCCCTCAAAATGTAGCCTAGGGATGTATGCCAGTCCTGAATATATTATGGTGTAATTGTAATGTTATGCAAAGTATATGCTCAATAATTCTCTTGTAAAAGCTTATAAAAATATTGGGGGGAAAAAGTTAAATCAAAGACATATTTCCAATAGTCTTGCTCTACTCAAAAAATATGTATCATCCAGAGTTCTGAATGTGAAAGAAAATGTCCTGTATTTTGGTTTCTGACATTTTTTGGTTTATTTTATCAGGCATCCCTGAAAACATGCATTTTGAAATTTTGCTGAATGTTTAGAAGTAGTACTTGCTGGTTTATCTTTATTATTCTTTTTTTTAATAAACTTAGCTTCTCACAAAGCAATATCCTAGTCTTTTGAGCAGTCTCTTTTCAAAGGCTTAGCTTCATAGAAATCATTTTCTGTTCTGTGTTATTTTTAGCACCACAGTTTAAGGCTGCTCCTTGGGAACAGAGCTGTGATAGTGACAGAACTGTGATGGAGACAGTCTAAGACTTGCACCACACCAGTAAATACTTAGTACAAGAGTAATAAAAGAATATGTAAAAAATTAGTGGAAACTATAATCCTATGCAGGGCAAAAGGAGCAGAAACTTATTCTGATACAAGGTAATTGCAGCAATAAAAAACAGAGGTGTAGCATAAAACAAGAATGCACAGGACTGGCTACTCCGTAATCCCAGATCTCCACATGTGCATTAGAAAAGGCTGCTCTGGATTTTGTTGCATCGCTGTAATACTATGAAGTCGGAATGCAGAAATCATATTCACCATTGTATTGTAATGTCAAGACCTAACTCCATTAACTCTTCAAATGCAATTTCATAGATAAGATAGGATGGCATTCAAAATAGAGCACTGTAAGAAAGGAACCCTGGTTAGAGGTTGCTACTAGCTAGGCACTGCATCTACAGAGAAGATGTACTGACAGATGTATAGCCGTGTATACTGCATCAAGCCATAAGTCTAAGAAAGTACAGAGTTATCTCAATAAAGGCCACTACAAACAAACACACTCTTTTGCCATAGACTTATTGACTCTTTGAACCAAAAATAAGTTGAGAAGCCAAAAATATCAAGATAAAGGAAAGGTCTACTTTTCTAGAAGTGAGCAATAAGTAACTAACATCTGGACCAGTCTCTCTGAGTCCAAGTCAATGATGACTGCATTGATTTAGCTCCGTCCCAACTCTCTCATTACAGATTAATTGTCAAATTTACTTTTAACTCATATTCATGTACGCTATATCAGGAATCTATTCAACATGACTATGAATCAATCTCTCAAACACAGTTATGGACATTTTCATTTCGAAACAACAATCCACACCTTCACAGTGCAATCAACTCTGCTACATACTCAGGGGCCAGCAGGTCAGTCCCACGCAGAGCAGTTCTGGACCTCAGTGTAAAAGTACTAGACAACCTAAACCAATGCCACTGCATGCCAGAACAGTAAACGGTAAACAAATGAAGCACAAGCAGGGAGTCGAAGAGCACTGAACGTGGACAAATATATCTGACTACACTGACAATAGATTAAAAGAAGAAAGAATAAAAAGAGAGGAGACACGTCTACCACTCTGAAGGTCACATATTAACAGGTCAGGAGGGCAGAAGCCAAGGGGATGATGGAGACCATGTGCATGTCTATTTATAGACTCTGACTATTTTGGCCACTCCCTCTAAGCAGGACCTTTGGCTCACTGCCACTCACTGTCCCCCTAGCCAAAGTGAGGGGTGCCACAGCCAATTGGAGGCTCCAGCAGGCGTGTTGTGGGCAGGCCACCAGGCAGACCTTATTGACAGCCCAGCTGGTTGGTGATTTCCCAGTCCTCTAATTTGTTGAGGTCTCTCTGCAGGGCCTCCCTGCCTTTGAGGGAGTCAACAGCTCCTCCAAATTTGGTGTCATCTGCAAACTTGCTTAGCATCCCTTCCAGTCCGGTGTCCCAGCCATTTATGAAGATGTTAATTACATAATTTAGACTGTGTTAGTATTACCATAAGGGGAATAACAACAACTGTTTGTTTCAGTTGCACTGATACAACTTTTAATTAGACTAACAATACATTCTCAGAAAATAAAATAGTCATTGTGACAGCTTCAAATATTGTTGATAATAAAGTATCATTTGAGCCATTACTTAGAAGTCAATACCTAGAAGCTTTCATCAGCTAAAACTGACTAATTTCACAGACCCTGGGTAATTTCTAGCTAAATGTTAGCTTTAGTGACAAATTAAAGAGCATATGTGCATTTTTTACAATGAGGATATAGTGACATAGGAAGTGAAATATAAGAAGTGCTAAACTTAACAATGTTGTTCTTGGCATTTGGCCTATGCTTTCTTTCCCTATCTCATTCTCCAGTTTTAATAGCTTAAGAGATGTTTGTGTGACCAGGATTTTCTGTTTTCTTGTACACCAGTTTGTTAAACTGATCTATGTTTTTCGTCAGATATTTATAACTCCTCATTAACATTGAGTAGCTTATTTTAACTGCTGTACAAATTAACCGGAAACCAAACATTGCCAAAATATGAACACTTTCTTTTTTTCTTCCTCTCTGTGGGCACAAACACTTAAATTTTTAAAGTCAAATTTGTATGTTTCTGCACATATAATTTTATTGTTTGTAAACAAATTTCAGATCAGATTTATATAACTCCACCATTATACGGGATAGTGGCATAACTGATAGCAGATGAGAAAAAAAGTTGTAGAATAAAATTTTAAAGTGTAAAAATAAGAGCCTTTGGTGTTGACACCCCTTTCATGCTAATGGGATCTGTCCACACCTTTCTGAGCCCTGTGTTCCTCCATGGCCATTAATAAACCTTTTGAACCTGAGAAGTTCTGCTGCATACTGTAAGGCAGGATCTTTCTCACCATTCTAAAGAAATTTCTTAGCATGAGTTCAAATGCACATAACCTACTCTGTCCCAGAGCCCACATAAAAGCTGGGGGGAAAAGCTTATTGCAGTTCTTCTTGAGCAGCTTGCTAGAATGCGCCTTCAGAACAAAACCATACAGACTACATTTATTTCACTTGCGCAATACTGGGGGGTTTTAGTTTATAGCATTACATAATTTAGTCAAAGATCCCTAAGTTTAAGCCTTCTGCCATCAGTTACAGCAGTGCTGACTTGGGCAAGCTTTTACCCATACTATCCCTACAGACTGTCTCAAAGTTTTTAGCAAAATCATTGTTACAGTGAGTTCCTTATTGAAAAATGTTGCTGAAAATAGAATAGCTTAAGTTAGCTGTTAAAATCCTAGTAGGCTTCAGTAATGGAAAACTAACATCAGTGTTTCTAAGCCAAGTAAATATTGATATGGAACTTGCAACATTCTGTGATTCAGTAACAAATTTAAGCAAGTTGGTGGAGCTCTCCGGGGCAGTGTAACCGCTCTCTTCCTCACCAAGCAGGCTCGTAGACAAGTGCCTCTCAGTTCCAACTCTGTCATAATTATTGGTTCACCTATGTTTCAATGTAAGCTGAAAATTGCGCATGTCTACTTAAAAACAGGAAAGTCAAAAGCAGGATGAAAAATCAAAAGAAAGTGGATAGGGGAAAATTCAAACCCCACCCACTTCCCTGAATTTGAGACGTGACTCCTCTCCGCAGTTAAGACAAAATTTTTGCTATAATTTGCTTAACATTCTCTGTAGGCATAATTGGAGGAGGAGGTTGTTCTGCTGAGGCCCTTTCCTATTAAGGTATTTAATTTCTCACATGAATTTGAACTATTTTTCTCTAAATTATGGAAATGAGTCAGAAAATATGACAATTGGTATCCAAAACGGTGACAATACAACAGGAGTCTTTTGTATCTGCAGCAACTGAACATGTTTCTTTGCTCTGGCAATAAAATAAAAAGGAGCTCTGCATAACACAGCCTACCAAACAAAGAGAAGTCAGTTTAAAATAAATGGAAACAATTATTTTCCTACTTTTCCACTATTTCAGTCACATTTTTAAAATGTTTCAATGATGCAGGATACAGCTAGTTTCCATAAACTGCAAAAAGAGAGCTTCAGATCCTCAAAAGTAGCTGCAGCAGAATTTGCAGACTAAGTCCACAGTCAGAAGTTAAACCATGTGAATTTAGGGGACAAAAGAAAGTTTTGCAAGAGAAATTAGATTTCACTACATAAAAAATTGTCATCAAACAAGATAAATATTAAGGCATTTTAGCTTTAGAGTAAGAATTACATGGAAAATTTTGATCTAGGATATTTGCTTGACAGAGGTGACATGGAGTGCTGATTATAGAACTTGTCCTACTACCCAGAAAGGTCTTAGTGATCATTTTAGTTAGTTAAATTAATAAAACCATAATTCTTTTCTAAGTTCCTAAGTTTGAGATTATTGCTAACACTGCTTTAATCATACGAAAGCTGAAACCTAGCTGAATCACAGCTGTTGATCACCTCCACTGATTATTGATCAGCCCCAAAGATTATTTTATGGGCAGATGAAGGAAATTAGCTTGGACATTGAGATCTGAAGGATCACAGACATCCTTGTCACCAAAGATAACAGAATGGATGCAGAGAGTAGCATTAAGATATAACCCTTCCGCAGAAACAAAAAAAATGCAAGACAGTACCCTCATGTGAGCAAACGGCCACCCTAAATTATGGAAGAATTCAGTGAGTCCAAAAAAATTGCTCCCTGTCCTCTTGCTTAGATAATTCATCAAAGGAACATGAGAAAAGCCATGGACGGTATCACCACAGATTCATCTATGCAAGAGTCATGTCTCCAAGAGGGAAAATGGTGGCAATAAGGTGGGAATTAATATCTAAATAAGACAAAAACAACGTTGTATTTCTCCTGGCATACTGTCCCACCTTCCAGCAGTCAACAGACAAAATAGAGACAGTATCTTTTCTCTGAAACGGGCAACATCTCTTCTTTCCCCTTGATCTTGCACCTTATTCCTTGAATATGAGAGCAACAGAATCTGCTGCAACCATTTAAAAGGAGGAGATGACTTTCCCCTCTGACAGAAGGCAGTCAGCCTGGCCCTGGGAAAGAGATGTCCAGAAGTGGAAGGGAGTGAGAGAGAGGGCATCTGCAAGGAGCAGGCTTGCATGCAGAGGTCACTGAGAGGGGCAGACAAAGGCAGGGCCACAGAGACAATGGATGCCTCTTCATGGATACTACAAGTAATTGTACATATTTCATAGCAGGTCAACTACTCATTTAACTGACTGAAACCAAACCGAAGAGGAAGGATCTGCCCCACAGAAGGAGAAGGAATTGGGCTACATGTTGATTTTGGTATTCTTTCTGGCCTGATCACTTTGAGCATCCTCCATCAAAAAAAAAAAAAGGCTTAAATTTCAACAAAATTTTGCTTTGTATTACTTTTAAAATCTATTTCTCTTTTGGAGGATTTCAATATAGTTCAAAGTTAGACATGCCTGCCTAAAAGTTAAAGTCAAAACAGGAGTCAGGTAAAATCCTTAAAGGGGCTTTACTTTCATCCTTTGTCATCTTTTCTCAGATGTTTTATCAGTGCCCTATCAATAGAATTCCATGTGGCCAAATGAAAGCTCTGTGGGAATCTGAAAGTTTGTAGAATCTATTTAAAGGCTCAGTACTAACTTTTTATTAACATAGACTTTTCATAGGATTAGACTAAGTAAATTGATGAACAGGTACAAGAAAACAGGAAAGAGTTCTGCATTTTAAAAGGCAGATAAGTATGCAAGTTTTATTATTTAAATTAAAATGTCAGTACCTTCGAATTATATTAATGATTCCAAGTTCATAATGAAAAAATTGTATCAAGGCGGAGGAGTGATAAAGAATTCTAAAATCTTTCTAATTCACTCTACCAAATGCAATTTAAAGTTATTAAATTTCCAACACTTCACCCTCTGTATAAACCATTATTCTAGTAGAAAGTTAAACACTGAACTACAATCTACTTTCATTTTTATGAGAAAAACATGTTGAACAAATTTATCCAAACAACAGAGTACGAGATTTAGTGTATATTAGGCAATTCATTTCCATGCACTGGAGAACTAAAATCCAGAGACTCAGAGTGGCACTTCTTCAGTAATGATAAATATGTGACAGCTATCACCAAGATAGTGGAACTGGGGAATCAACGACGAGAACCCATAAATCTGTAAATTAATGGAACTTGTCAACTTCTCAGTAGAAGTTTACGGGTTCCATTAATTGTTAGTAGAAATTATGTGTATGCTTTAGTAACATTTATTCATTAATCTAACAGTTTGCCATGAATGCAGAATAGGGAGAAATTATACAGAACACATGGAGTCCTATTTACTTTCAAGGTTGTTACTCAGCTACTGAATAAAAGAAACCTACGCAGCCAAACATTCCATTTGTTTTCATTTATTTTACTGGCATAAAATAGGGCAAAAAAATTATCACTAGTTGTTATATTTCTTCTAGCATTAATTCCAACTGCTTTGCAGTTTTGAAAAAATATCTTACCAAGAGCATACGCAACCAGTGCTGTTTGATCTTTACTGACACTCTGTGGCTTTTCAAAAGTACTTAGAGATGTTGGATTTAACTCAAGAAATCCTTTATGGTTCAGTGCCACTTATCTGAGACAGAAAAGCAGGAGTATAAATTGATTTCTTAAATTGTCAATGTGAGAGCTTATGTTCTCAGCTGCCGTGACTTCAAATGCCTTCAAATATCTTCAATTTCTGCATTTTCCTATACCTTATTAATATAGCACTTTTGCTGTTATGTCAGTACACCTTTTAACTTCTTAACAGTCAATAATCTTTATGAGGTAAAGTTGCCCATTTCCACGGCAAATAGCCTGTCAGCAGTAGGTATGGAAGGTCTTACTTACAACCTGATTACTATTGTAGGGCTATAACTGGCTCTGTATTTTGCACAGAAAAAATTAATGTCAATATAATATCTGTGTATATGAATATCCAGTCAATGATTTATTGATTATAAGCTATTCCTCTTCAAGACTGTTCCATCTTTCAGCCACTGAGATGGATGTACCTAGTGGGGAAATTCAGATTGCATGAAGAACACAAATCTGAAATTCCGTAACTTCGGAGCTCTTAGCAGCCAAGCAGACAAAAAAAAAAAATCAACTTTTTATTGGGCAGTGCACAGGTAGGTTTTATTCCTGTCCTTCAGTTAAATGTGAGATTTGATTTGGTTCTCTTTTCAGGATATGCAGACTGTGTCCTCATACAGATATACAACTATCTGTATAAAAATTTCCACGTGTATGTTTATATATAGAAAGCATGCATAAAACTACCACACAAATACAGTGTCTTCCTGGTTTTATGTTGGGAAGAGATTTATTATGATAATAAAGTATTGGAGACCAAAAGTTACACAAAGAGCTCTCTATACATAAGTATTCACTATAATACTTATTATATTTAATAAGCTCTTTATACTTCTTTGTTCTTCCATGGAGTGATTATTTCCTGATCTCTCTAATGCATCTTGGTCATTCACTCAAACATACAGTGCAACGATGCCAAGGTCAAATTTGCTCATTCAGTAATGTTTAGTCAGCTTATTAGTATAGGTAGGTCTGGAAAATGAAGTCATTAGCACTCTCTGTTATTCCTCCTGGGTTAACTGGGACGTGAGTGCATTTTGAAAACCTTTTGAGAAACTGAATTTGAAAACCTGTTCTGAGAAATTGCTGTTTTGATTAACCTGGTGGAATTGTGAGGCCAGAGACATATGAAAAATGGCTTTCTGATAAAATACAGAAGGTCCAGACTCAGAAAGATACATCTGAGCTTTTTTCAAAGAGTTTACTTATTTTACTTATATAGAACAAAAGTATGAAACTTACCAAGATCTAGATAGATCCCTGGAACAAATGAGTTGAGAAAAAACATAAGAATGACACATCCCAGTACAGTCAGGCATTTGATAAGGAGAATTTTGTCTGTTATTCTGTGCTGTAGACAGACAGACAGGAAAATAAAATTAATAACTGTGTTAAAGAAGGAGCTATCTATTATGCACAGAGTTCACAAAAGCATGTGTAAAGTGCAAACTGCTAATCCTGTATTGTATAATCCTTTCAGCGTAAAAGAACAGAACTACTTAAATAGTTTTTATAGGTATGCATCTTATACATACCTATGAAAAACACAAATACGTGGCCCAATGCATTATAAGGGATACAATACCTGCTGTATACATTCAGCTGTGTTCAGCCACCCCCATCACAACCTCATTTCACTAGGAGAAATGCAATTCCTACCTCAGAAGGCATTCTAAGCACTCTGTGGTTTCATGGTCCTGCACAAGATCCTCCTTTTTTTCATGTATGCTTTGAAAACCTATAAACTGCCCTAGAGGTCAAATCTTTCATGCCCCCTGTACAACTCTCACAGACATGCCAAACCCATCATCTCTGTGGAGTTTCTGCACCTCTGTGGCCAGCTTCTCCTTCCTTGTGCCAATCCTTTTGTGCCCTCAACTGTCAGACCCAGTGCTTCCCATTGTGCTTCTGTGCTTTAAAAAAATTGTCTCTTATGGAATACCTTGGAAAAGGCGTAAAGCCTTGTAAGAAAATCTATTGGTTTTGCTGTGGTTTGTTATGACACCTAGGACAGGTGTCTCCCAGTCAAGGACTTGAGCTCTCAGAAATAGGTCTCGATTCATTAGTGATGCCAGTAACATGGAGAGATTGTGACATTTACGCAATTAAGTTTAGGAGACATTAATCCCACTACAGAGTTTACATCTCCTCAGTTTCATCATAAAGACTTAGGTGGTGTGAATATGTGCTTAGCTAAAAGAACAGGATTTATCCAAGTGGTTTATCCGCCCTTGAATAATAACAGCAATGTCACACATAGTGTAGTAAATTAGAGTCAGCACTGGGTACATCAGGAGGAGTATAATCTATCATCATTCACTGTGACTATGAGCAACCTATCGACACTTTCTAAGCCTTTCTAGAAACAGATGAAAAATTTACGGAAACAGTAGTGAATCATTTATTGATTCTTTAAGTGTTATTTTTCTAAGGAACTAAAGTATAAAACCTAACAAAACCTCACTATCAACAACCTTGTTGCACCAAGAAGCCAGCCACCCTGCCTGCCAACTTGTTTGCTATCATGAGAGCTATTAAATTTCCATAGATTCAAAGCACTATTTCTATATAAAGGCATAATTTCATTTACATGAATACTGAGAAAAAGTGTCCTCTACTTACTTTTTTCTGAAGTTCCTGAATATTTGTTTCCCAGTTTTTATCTTCTTGTGAAATTTGCCTGAAAGAAAAGACACCTGTTTTTTTCCAAAGTGAAATCAGAGCTCTGCCAAGAGTGTTGCAATAAATCCCTCTTACAACGTAGAGATCACCTCTTCTTGTGGTGTAACTCATATACAAACGAGTCATGGCCTTCCTACAGCCAGCAGCAAAATTCACATGAGCATTCAGTTAAGACTCCACTTTGGAACAAGCTCCATTAATTCACAAGCCCTTCTGTTCATGAAGAGCCACAGGCTGGGACAGAGCTAAACTCCAGGATATGGACCTTAGCATAGGATCTGGTTATCTGCAATATATAGTTCCGTTAGTAGTTTCAGGAGCTGATGTGTGTGTCATTTTGCGGTAAAACAAGGGTCATGGGCTAACATTAACAAGTCAGAACACATATGTTTCACATTTGCATTTTATAAGATCCAAATAACTTCATCTTGTTATCGACGTAGCCAGCCCTTCAGCAAAAAGCCTTGGGGTTTGCAGCTCAAGAGCAATGTTGTTAATGCTAATTTTCACATTGCTGTAAATGTGCTGTGCTGGAGGAATCCCAATTATCAAGATTAAATACAAAATTTTTATTTATACTTCAGAACTGTCTTCTATGGAGTATTGTGAAGTCTAATAATCTGTTACAGCCTTTTGAAAAGGAGGCAATTTTAACAGCCCTTTTTGTCTTTAAGTGTTAATACTGTCACTCAATTCCAAGTACACAATATCATAAAAAATAATGTAAAATATCTTATTACTGGAATAGCTTAATAAATAATACTTACATTTTCTTGCTCATATTAACATGTCTATTAATTGAAACTAATTATTACGATTTCACTTTAGTTAATTCACATGCACAATATTTATCACTGCTATTCTCAATAATCGAATTCCATGGCATAACATCTGGTTTTACCAGAATGTAAACAAAACAAAGTTATAATTTTTGTTAGTCCTATTTTATATAAACTTCTTTTCTATAAAGAGATAATTATGTCTGCACTCAGTTCACACTAAAAATTTGATTATGAAATAATTTTAAAACACAGCAAGTCACTGGTGACATGTTTTTCAAACTCAACCATTCACTGAAGAACACTTGAATTTTTCAGTAAAAAGAAAAAGAAATTACAGCATTTTACTACACTGAAGCTACAACTGCAAGGAAAAGTGTAATTACATTTGTGATATTTTTAAACAAAAAGCATGATCAGATATTACTAAAGTTACTAGGTATGAGCCCTGGGCTGGTTGAAGCAAAAAAAATATTACCCTTGATATTAACAAAGCCAGACTATCATTGCTGGCTTTAGACTGAGAAGAGCAGGAGCTCCATGACAATGCAAAGAATGGTCTGTGCCTGCAGCTTGTCCCCTGCGAGGTTTGGAGTAGGGGAGGTGGGACACGTCGGTCCTTGCTTACCTGTGAAACGTCCTCAGCTTCTTCCTCAGGAGCATATCCAGAGTCAGCACCTTCTGCATCAAGAGACATTTCACAGCAGTCTCCTCTCTGCTGGCCGGATTAATGCGCTGTGCAGTCAGTCTCCAAACATAGATCTCATGCTTCAACTCTGAAAAGAAACAAAATTCCTTCAGTGTATGAGACCAGAGATGCACAAAATATGTGCAATGTGTCCTGGACTCAAAGCCGTTTCCCAACGATTTTCCACTTAGGAAGCTGTTGTATCATTTATTTTGCAGAGGTAAAGGGAGTGAAAAATAAACACGATTTTTTCAAAATTTTAAATAAATTAATCGTTAAGTCCTTTTTCAAAAAGAATAAATAGTGTCTTCAAATGCCTGCAAATGCCTTCAACCAGCGTTAGCGCTAAAATTGTAGCACATTCATTTTTCATCAGAAAATAAACTGTCAGTATACATTAATATACTGCTAATAAGATACTAGTTAACTTTGTAGTTAGGCATTACAGCAAACACTCCTTCACTGCATTCAGAAAAGACAGCATGTTTGTATGTTCGTACAAGCAATTTTATCAACGTAAGGCAAAAGGGAAATTTGGCACCGTCTAAAGGAATTTTGTTTAATAATATTTTATTGGTTTCCTAGAAGGATTTAATTTTTCAGCACTGAAAATATGCGTTAACACAGCTACCATCACCTTTTTCCTGACTTGGATGATATCAAGTTCAGGCAGAGTGATTAACACTTTGAAATCAAACTCTAAAATCTTGTTAGGATTTTCAATCCTTTTTGATTATTTTTTTTTTCACAGGATTGTCGAGGCCTTGGAGAATGATCAAAAAACATGCATTCCCGTTGAAGAAGAATGTTAAAGTGGGCAAGCTGAAAAAAAAGCTTTAAATCTTACAGGAAATCTCTGAAGAAACAAATGCAGAATATTCATTCAGAAACTGTCTGCACAAATGCTTCCTGTTGAAGCAACAAGATGTTTCCTCACCCTTCTTTTCTATTCCTCTCAAATTTCACGTTGTTGAAGACAATCTGTCAAGAATTCAAGGCTTTCTATTTTAAGATCCCTGCTCAATCAGCAAACTGCTCTTATCCTAAAAAATCACAGAATCATAGAATCAACCAAGGTGGAAGAGATCTCTGAGATCAAGTCCAACCCTTGATCCAACACTGCTGTGGTTATTAGATCATGGCACTCAGTGCCTCATCCAGTCTTATTTTAGAAACCTCCAGGGACAGAGAACCTACCACCTCCCTGGGCAGCCCATTCTAATGACTGATTGCTCTTTCTGTAAAAACTTTTTCCTAATATTCAACCTAAACCTCCCCTGGCAGAGCTTAAGACCATGCCCTCTTGTCCTACTTCTGGTTGCCTGGGAGGAGATGGATGCAGAAGTCATGTAAACAAACTATATGTGCTATTTATAAAAAAAAATAAATTATGTAATAACAAGAAAAATTTAAACACATTTTGATGTATGCAGTTGTGTTAATATTTTCTGCTGCAAATCCATAGTGGTTCATGGTATCTGTTATCAAAAGGAGTACTAAATGTGTTTAATTCCCCACCTTCCTTTGTGATTATTTATAAAGATAATACAGAGTGAATCATGTAAAGACTGACCATGAGAAGGAATTATACCTTCTCTGACAGAGCTCAAACATTTAAAAGCAAATTGTGTCCAGAGCCTGCATAGTTGGAAAAAAAAATATATCTGAAGAAGAATTAATTTACATTTTGTAAGGTATGTGTCTATAGATGAGCACACATCCATCGAAGTGGTAATGTTTGCCTAAGTTTTACAGTGCAAGAGCAGAAATATAAATTCACACTATTGAAAACCCACTGACTATCCTAGGTTATTAAACAACTACTGCTCAGCTTCTTCCCAGAAGGGATTAATAGCTGAACCACAGATATCAAAAAGGTACAGAATCTACCACTTGCCTTCATAATATATTTGGTGATCCTTGACAGGAACATAATCTGACACAAAATTATATTAAAACATGGATAGATCCTGC
Organism: Pseudotriccus pelzelni; assembly: GCA_035584735.1. NCBI lineage: Eukaryota > Metazoa > Chordata > Aves > Passeriformes > Tyrannidae > Pseudotriccus > Pseudotriccus pelzelni. Next base: position 83,174,518 of record JAWMRA010000001.1, on the reverse strand, counting down.
TTATCAAAAAATCTACGTGACTGTGAGGAGATGCTCTCCTGTCATCATTTACTTTTGCATCAACATTTGTGACACACACAAATATATAAGCAGTAATTTTCCACTTTCTCACAGAGGGGAAAAAACTCCTTTCCGTACCTCTTTCTTATGTGGTTTTTGAGTCAGTTGGATTGAGGATAGTTTCAAAGCTTCGGTCCAAGAGAAAAAGTGTAGTTTTGTTTTTTTCTCTGTCACACGGTCATGAACCATGATCATCCAGTTTGCTGTTCTTGTTCGCTATAGCTTGTCTTTGCTGCAACAACTTTTCTGATGACATCTGTTCATCCTGCCATAGCATCTCTCCCCATCCTTTCCAAATGAAATTTCACCAAGGGTTTTGCTGATGGAGGGAAGTTGAGTAATTCACCATCTAACTGAGATGCAAATCCCCAACAATTATTTTCATACAAAGTATCTTTATCTTCTCTCCTTCAGAAAGAGAAAGCTATCATCACTGTATCTGGGCCACAAAAAACCAGATGAAATGGAAAGCAGTATGACTTGGCATTGCAGATTCCTGTCCCACATCTGAAGTGCCCTGGGGCTAATCTCCAGGTTGAGTAAGATGGGCCTGATGCTTTCTGGTCTATGTTAAAAAATATACTCGTGGCATATTGATTACATCCTATACATGGCTTTGATCATGCCTTTATGTACACCATGTTTGATTTTTTAGTCATTAGTTTTCTAAACATCCCAAGGATGTGAAAAACTGACCCATTGTGGAATTTACTCAGAGCAAACTATACTTGGAAGACTGTAACTGTCTTCTCCATTTTAAAAGTGCAGAAACCTAATCCAAAAGGTGAAACCCAAGAGTAGAAAAAATTCACCTTGAGGGATATTTCAGCTCAATAGCTCACGCCTCTCTTCTAGAGGCAGCACCTCTCAACATGACACAAGCATAAGGCTCTAATTTGGAGGGGGGCTGAGGGTGGGGGGCAGCAAAAAACCCTGAATTGAAATGTTCTTCTCTTTATTCCTTTGAATAGTCCAGTTCATCAATAGTGGATAAAGGTAAGCAGAGGCATAAACACTGCAAGGTCTTCAAAACTACAACAAAACATGCTTTGCCTTATTCAGCTAAATACTTGCAGTGCCATGCAAGAAATCTGTACAATGGTGCATAAAGCAATACAAGGCATTTATTTAAGCTTTTCAATTCAGTCCAACAGCTGAGGCCCCATGTGATAATGAAGGCATCTAATGCCAGCTCTGTTACCCAGCATGGGATTACAGCCATTGCACAGGAATTACAGGATGCCCTTACCCCTGCAGCAGAGGGTGCCACACACTTAAATCACATTCCAGAAGTCATCCTCTGGGCAAGTTGGGGCAGGCTGCAGCAGGCCCAGGATTAGGCTGTTCAGAAAGCTGCCATACAGCAAGTATCCTTCTCCTTTGAAAAGCAACTGGAGTTTTATCCTCACTCTGCTTTGGGTTTCCCTCTGTAATTTTAGCTACTGAAAGAAGCTACAACACTACTGGCCTACCCTTGCATCTTATAAGGGAATAGCCAATTTAATGCGTCTATGATGGTCACGTAAGACTCAGATGGAATAATCTACAGATATTAAAGAGGGTTAGATTTCTGATAGCATTCCAGGATGGTTGATAAAGACACACATTGGTTTTGTCCCTGAACGACAGGTGGGATCTCTCTCTCTCTCAGGGGATGTGGGCTCTGTTCTCATCTCTGAGTTAAGTCAGATTGACAGCCACAAACTTATTTCAGTCCTTGAGGTTTTGTCCCTTAGTTTCATCTACTGCAGTTCCCTGTCTTTTAACAGCAGGAATATGAACGTATTTAGGTTCCATGTGTGCTCATTAGCACTTGCTTAATGTGCTCATTGTGCTCTGTTCTGTTACACTGAGAACGGCACAAGGTCATGGGAAGTCAAGAGTCAAATATTTTGGGAGCTCGTTCATCCAAAATTTCACTGCAGTTTGTTTCAGAAAATTTTCCTTAGGTGTGAAATCTAGAAAAATGATTCTAGTTTACTCACTATCAAAAGGTTTTAATTCAGACTGCCAGACTTAAGAATGAAAACCAATTTTGCTGATACTTTCCATTAAAGTACAAATCTCAATTAAAAAAAATCTCTGATTCACTATACTCTGCTCAAAAGTCAATAGATACATTGCAGTTATAAAGCACTTGCACAAATTATAACTACTGCTGATGTCCTTCTAAGACCAGGAAAAGCAGAAGTGCTGCAAGATGGTATTAATGAAAAAAAAGAATGATGAAAAGATACAGCCACAAGAGGACAACTCTCTTTTGGATTATTCCAAAAGATAGTGCCTCCTCTAATGCTTTTAATAGGACAAAGTGAGGAGCAAAGTAATGAAGCACACTTCAGAGTCATAATAACTTTTATTAAGGGTTTAAATGTAAAAATGGTGACTAATATGTTCAACATATTTTGATAAATGAAAATGGCAGGAGTAATTAATTAATCTGTCAAGATTACACTTGTATTTGAAACATCACAGTGAAAGCTTTCTACAGCAAACAAATACAGACGTAATCAAAATAGTTCTTTTAATCTCTGTATATTAGAAAGATCTTATGAACTTCAGAGCTATCAGAATAAAGTGGAAAATTTTGTCATAGCTTTGCCAAAAGACCGTTAACGCAAAGGTCAGATCTTGCCAACCAGTGTTTGCAATTGTTTCACAGCTGAGCTTCCTGTACAAAAACAGAAGGGCACAAGTGCTGTAAAAAGAAACAGAAGGTACCACTACCTAATTTTTTACCTCCCATCAGTGATTTTTCTGTACTGATTCCTTCCATGAAAAATGTGTATAATAAATTGTGAAGTGCTGCTCTATTGATTTAAAACGACACTATATTACATGTTCTTTCTGCATAAGACAGGTAAAGTAATATTACAGCTGCCTTCCTGTGATGGCTACATTATTGATGCACTAAGCAAATAATATGAGATTGTCATATACCCCTTGTTCTGCAATGTCAGAATACTATTTTTATCATCTGAAGACAAGAAAAGACAGAACAATGTTTTTCTCTTTCCAAGGGGAATATTCCATCAGCTCTAAAGCAGTTCAAAGAACATATACAGGAATTTAAGCATAAAATTATCTAAAATATTAAAAAATATAGAAAATTTGTGGCACGTGTGGCAAGTAAAAAATTACACTTATTTTCATCATTGGGAGAGCTATTGAAGGTGCAAATAGTAAAAGACAGCTTTTAGTTTACATTTTCAAACATAATGACATGGCCCTAGTGGATTCTGATATATTATCCAAAATGGAGTATACAAAATGTCTGAAGGCACATTAAGACTACCTAGTTCCTTTGAGACTGAAAGTCCTACAGTCCTATCAAACAAAAGACACAATATGTGCCAGAAAGTTGTTATATTAGATGCCAAGATAATAAGAAAGCTCAATCTTTTAGTTTAGCATGCTAACATCCACAGTAGGAGAGTGAGAATGTTAAACATTCACTAGTCATTGTTAATATATACAACTGGATTGCAGAGAAGGGGGGGTGGGGGGGGAAGAAAAAAAAAAACAGCCCACATTTTACTTCCATATGATTCTTCAAGATTTAAAAATGCTTCCCTTGTATTCCAATGAAATTAGCACCCTGGGCGAGGACAGCAGAGTGCAGTGCATATTGCAAAACTGCCACTCTGATCGAGTTGAATGCTTGAAAACATCTTGAAATATTCCTTTCTTTGGACATTATTCTCTTCAAAATCTGCTTGCTGGTTACCTCACTTGAACTAGCTTCCAAGTGAGTACAGCCCACTACTTTCAACATGACATTAAATACCAATAATGTTTTATTGGCAGTTATTAAAGTACCTACGCAGGTACAGACACACTTCAGGACTGCGATTTGTCAACGTACTTAATTCAGCTACATAATTGATGTACCTCTCACTGATTCTAGATCATCCCTACAGTTACAAATCTGTAACTAACTAAAAGAGGACTAAGGACTGTTCTCTGACCCTGAGCAGCACATACACTGATACTACAAAACACCTTATCCTGGGTTCTCTCTGAATCCCTGCAGTGTCCTTGTGGCCCTGGACATTACCATTATTTTCTATGGACTTTTTCCAGTTCAGAGTGTCTGAAGCAGTACTGGGTTTTCTTACAAGTCATCACAGTAATTCTTCCCCAGCAGTAAACCTAAAGGTTTCACATCACACTACAGGACATGGCATGAGGGCACAGCATGCACCACCACTGTTAGAGAATGTAGATGCCACTCAGATACTCCATCCCCTAAGAAAACAAAAAAGCTCTCAACTCATTAACTAGAGCCACCTGTCCCAGGGAACCATGGCAAGCACATCAGAGCTATGACAGGCAAGGGAGTTCGCAAGGACAAAATAATAGTGACTGGGGTTATACCATCTCTATACCAGGCTATAGCACTGGACTATACCATCTCTTCAGCTACAGCTACAGTTGATGATGCCTGTACTTAGTCAGTCATCTGCAGCACAAAGCACTACAGCAGACATTTGTAATCATTATGGCACACACAGGGGAAAACTCACCAGACATTATTGTTAAGTGAGTTTTTCAGTTTTACCTTATTTTCTCCCTTGACCATCCCCTTAGCTCTGCCATTATTTCCACAGATTCACACAAAATCAGCCCTAATGCAAGCAGTATATATTTTAAATTCAGGAACAATGCCTGGACATCTTTCAGGCACCATGGTCCTGTCAACTGAACAACTGACAACCCTTAATTATCATTCCCCTACTTCTTTCCTCTTCTAGATTTCTACATTTTCACTGCATTTGGTACTTCTTTTTTCCCTTCCTCCTCTCCCTTTTCTTCTCTTTGAGAAGCATCTGTAAGGCTCCACATGGAAGAAAGATGCTCACTCCTTTGGTTACCACATTTCACGTTGTGGGAAACAGCACTTTGTTTTTCACACGTTAAGCACTTTACACATGACTATGATTAATTAGAAAATTCCTTCTGTTGCTGGCTTTACATGCTGACTCTCACACTACCATCAGTATTTTCCCAGCTGCTGCAGACAGTGAGCTACACTGGGGAGAATAACGTGCTCCCCCCTCTCCTGGCATCACCACTCCTGCTTCAAGGGTGGATCTCTCTTTCAGCCAGCAAAACAATAGGAAACAAGAGCAAGCAGGAGGCAGTAAGAAGCAAGAGAAGAAATGGGGAGCTGGTGCCAAAGAAGTTGTTGTGTTAGGAGAAAGCTCTTCCTCTTTGGCAAAAATGGCAATAATAATGCTTGTTACCAGACCATGTGCCACCCACTCTTCTGGGGATAGCAATCTTCCCAAACACTGAGGTCCACATCTCCACAGCAGAGATATAACAGTGTATTGTTATGCTTCCCAGGCACTAAATAATGTATTGCTAACCCCTAAGGGAACAAAAAACTCTGGTTTCAGCTTTTCAGAGGGGGAGTGGGTAAGCTTAATTCCTCTTACACTCATATATTATTATTTCCACTTACATATCCTTTTGGGAAAGTGTAGCTATATCTACTTTTTAAACCTTCTCACCTTACTCTTCTAATCCTAGCATCTTTTCCTGCATCACACAGAACAGGGAGCAAGTTTATCAGCTGAAAGACACACTCAAAAAAGTCCTCAAAATATCCCTTCATTCTTAAAAAACATTTGATTTTCTCTCTCATGGCTGAGTTCTTCAGATTCTTTTTTTCCTTTGTAATATGCCCTGCTCAAAGCCACTGCATCAGACAGTGCTTTCTGGGGAAGCAACATGCATTTGTACTGCTGCAGAGGTGCTCCAGTTCAGTCTGGAAGCAACAGAGACACTGGCAACATAGAGCACTGAAATTAAGCTGACAATGTATTTTCAGAATACGAGCATTGTCTGTTTTTAAATTAATGCTAATCCATCCTCAACAATCTGTGTAGCCTAAAGCAACAGAAAAAAACCTTAAGGCACATGGCTTACAGGGAAACAAAAAAAATCTGTGGAAAATAATATACTAATTAAATCTCACATATCTTGTTTAATCGTTAATTGAGGGCAGGGTGAGAGAAGACTAGTGTTTAGTTGATTAAAACAGCTGCTTCAAACAAGCCATTTGAAGTTATCACAGAACCATTGCAAGCTGAGATGAAAGGACCCCTGAAAGCACCTTAGAACCCATTCAGCAAATCCAAACCATGACAGCTGTCTCCTAATGGAGCTGTGTTGGTCTTTTTCTCTTCCCCTTTCACAGAAATTTTCAACAGAAAGAGTGGCTCTTCAGCATTTGCTCTAATTGAACAGCTACTGATTAGGTTTGCAGCAAAGGACAAGCAGCTGATTATAAGAAGACGTGGTACACTGATTAGGAGACTGCTATATCTGAACGGACTAAGCTGCAAATAACAAAGATACCAAGAAATGAAATGAGGGAAATATGCCAACCAATGTGTCACTAGTACAGTGTTTCACTGGCAAAAATACTATGTTAGTGAATAAAATGTGCTATTCAAATTAATTTTAAAAAATTGTCATGCATACTTTATTTCTTAAAAATCCAACGGCTTTGAAAGTTTATAGCCGAAAGCAAAAAGTAACAATTCTATTTTCTAAGGTATATATTCACAGAATAATGCTATTGTGTCAGGATCAACATTAGAGTTGGCAGAATTAATTTTCTTGCTCCTTAGATATTACTTGTCTCAAGACCCCTTGCAAGCTAGTATTTTTAAAAATAGTGTAAGTATATAATAGCTCTAGTTATTCATGGAAATGTTCATGAAGCTATGACTTTTATTAGAAAATAAGAAATTAATAAAAGTAGATCATTTTTTTAAAAATAAGAAAGTTGGGAAGTTATAAAAAAAATGCTGAATACTAAGAACTTAATAATGTGTTTCCAGACAATTAAGAAAAGTAATCATTTATATAATAATGTATAATTACAGATGTATATAATATAACTCCTCCTCAAGAAAAAGATTCTCCTGAATTCTCTTAGAAAACAGTGAGGTAGTATAACTTCTAGAACACCTCAAAAATGTTTTGGATCTTAATACTGAGAAAGACCTGGCCCCTAGAGATGTACGGGTAAGGTGAGTGCACTTTGTGCTGAATGGGTGCTGAAGTCCCTCAAAATCAAATGTCTTCACGAGAAATTCCTAAGCAGTGAAATCTCTTGTTTGACCTTTTTATGAGAATAGGTTCAAGAGACATAATCCTCTACAGAGAGGACTGTCACTTCTGCCTTTTTAATAAAGTCCTAATCCTAAAGCAAATTTTCCCTGGAACAAGGCAGGGCACAACAAGTGATACTCATTTTGCCTAAATGAGTTACCTACCATGAAGGTTTCTGACACCAAGTTAGTCACCTTGGACTGCCCTTATATTCAAAAGAAAGAATTAGGCTTTTGGGGGCTGTAATATATCTGTTCTATCACAGATAGCTACATTAGTTTTTAAGAGCGCTTATTTTTCTCCACAGATTACAAATGAGGCCAAAATAGATCAACCCTATCAAAAGTTGTCCTCCCCATGCCAAAAGATGCCACAAACCCAGGTTCAGAGATGTCATACAGCACATTAAAATATCTGTTTCATGGTCAGTGGAAGCCTGAATCCTAAGGTTTCTGAAGCCAAAAGTGAAAAAAGCATCCATCCTATGGAAGAAATAGTTATACTCTACTATCTTTTTACAGAGATTGCTAAGAAATTATACTTAGTGAATTACTTCTTACCTCATAAAGGCATTGGGAACATTTTGGGGGTATTATTAAACTCCAACACTGAAAGAGAAGCCCTAGAACAATGATGAAAACTTCAAAATTACTGAATAGAAAGACATAAAAGCGTGAAGACAAAAAGGGACCGACATAGCCAATAGTCACTGAAACTGCTTTAACAGCTTCAGAGACTACTGAGGTGCAGGACATAAAAAGGCATAGATTAGTCCTACTGAATTGTAGAAATTATTATGCGCCAGGGAAACTTAGGGTTGGAACAGCCACAGAGGCATGCTGGAAAGAATTTGGAAAGTTCTACTTTGATGAAATGTCTTTCACTGACCATAAACCGGGAAAAAAAACGCTGAAAAATCCAGTGGAAGAAAACCAGTAGCAAGGGAATGCGTCAGTGCCTGTCACAAGGGAAACTTAGGATATTTCTAAAGGTAGGTTGTGGACTCAGCACCTTGAGCAGATGTTATGTGTTGCAATACAGAACATTCTGGTATACAAGCCTATGGCTATAATAAATAATGGAAAATATCCATGCAAATTTTGAAATATATTTAATAATTCATGTCAAAGCCTCAATTTGAGCACCAGAAAAACCTAAATTTCTTAAAATCAGAAAATATCACCACTGAAAAGAAAATCATACTTATTAGTTGAAAAATTAATGTTCAGAGACTGAAGGAGAATGGGCACTTCCATCTGAAGACTGCATTGTATTCAGTTTCTACTTAGTACATCTTCGGTGTAACCGTAATAACTTTTTTCCATGCTCACACTTACCAACAATTTCACTTGGCTCCTTATTGTAAAGTTTTTTGTTCCAGTAAAGAAGTCTGAGAAAAGGAAAGGAGACCAGAACAACAAGGCAGATACCCACAAACATGTGCCCTGTGAAGGCTGCAAAATCCAAACCCTGAAAATAAAAATGAAAAACTAAATTAAAAATCACTTATTTTTCTATATTACCTACAGGGAAAACTATTCAGATGTATGTACTTTAGCAACCAAAAATAAATATAAAGCAATAAAGTAAGTTCCAAGTACAGTATCTGCTGTGTATCATCTGTTTCAAGGAGACAAGCCATGCTACAATATAATTCAGAGAACAAACACATAACATTACAAGTTATTCTGAAACATATTTAGTGTTCCTGACACAGATAGTAAAAAAAACCACAAACTGAATCATTAACTTTCACTTCTCACTTAAATCACTGAAAATTAATTTTAAATCACACTAACTCTGAAATAGTTAAATTTTAATGACCAACTGTTGACAATAATTCTATCAATTATACTTTAACAATAATTCTATCAGAACCTTTCTTCTACAATAAAAATATATGTCAATACTCTCTTTGTTTTTCTGACTGGTCAATAACATACCTCTAAACATTTTGCACAATGGAACTTTTTAATGAAGGGGTTCTCAAAAAGATTAAGGAGAACATGTTATAAAGCTACTACTTTCAAACAGTAAGAATGAATAGTGACAACTTGCCCTAAAACTTTAAAGTTATCCATGCTTTGAGAACACTAGACTAGATGACCTCTACCTTTCAACCGAATTATTCCATTGTTCCATATTACACACACTATAATGGATCAGGATTAGCCTTTGGGCTGGAATTCTCTGTAGTCATGACTTGCCTGCCCAAGTTATCTATGAAGCTCCAAGGGAGATCACATCTGTTAGTAAGGAACTGTCTTATATTCACAAAGCAGAGGTTGTCTGAACCGGTGATCCCAACAGAGCAGCTCTGTGGCACACGTAAGAAAGCATAATCCAAGCCTTGGGTAGCTCAGGTTGTCCAAACTGAATTTTCAGAGCATCCACTGATTGCACAGAGACTCTAGAAAGTTAGTGTATCTCCCTGTGACACACCTCTGTGTCTTTACTGTCCCTTGTTTTTCACTATGAGCTTCCTATAGAACCTTCTGTAATTCCAATGTATATTAAAAGCAGTTTCCTTTGCAGCATCAGCCGATAGTACCTCCAGTGTGTTAAGATTATTGGGACTTACTACCTTAAATGTGTGTTCTATTATATTGCCTCCTAATAAAAGAATTTATGTGGAAATTTCCTAGTTGAAATGTTCCTGGTTCAAAAAAACGAGGAAAAAAAAATCTCTATTGTACCACAGGGCATAATAAAAAGACAGATGACACAAGAAACTGATTGCAGTCATAAAGAACTTTCATAGCCAGATAAAGATTGGTGCTCTTTGGCAAAAAAAAAATCCACAGCTTGCAGACAGTTAAATAAATCTCAAACCATAAATATGCAGACCTAGGATTAGAATTTGATCCTATTAAAAATACAGGTTTAAGCTTCATGAGCTAAAGAAAATCATCCTTAGTTGCTATATAATAGATTCCTTGACTCTTCTACTCTCAAGACACTATAAGGTGAAACTGTACACCTGTTCATTTGCTGGCCTTTCGCTGTAACTCATTACAGCCATTGCTTTTATGGAAGCAGAAGGAAGACCTTTCAGGAATTGGAATGAGATTATTTTAAGATTTGGACAGAAGAATGTGACACCATGAAGGAAAATAATGTACCTTCATTCGGTTTGCCTACATAGTAGGTCAGCCAGTCAGGTGTCTGGCGTCTCTGGAAGACAGATTTTACAAGTCAATTTTTATAAATGCTTAGAAAGATTGGTCTCTGTACATCAAGTCAAGATTCAGAGCTACAGAAGACATTTCTGTAAGGGATGAAATCAGCATTCATAACTCTAGGAAATTTACAAATAACAATGAATAACAAAAAGAAGTCCTGCAAAGGCTCAGTGTTTGTAAGACCTGCCCCCAAATTATATTCCCCATGTTTATTTCATTAATGAAAATAATTTAACATCAACAATAAATGTACTTTTTATATAGTTGCATCTAAGATTATAGCCAAAGAGAAAGATCCGAAAATTTTGGCCAGAAAAATGAGAACCTTAAAAGCAAGGTGAATTGGCATTGGTTCAGAAATTTCTCAACTCCTGACGATATGCCATTAAACAGTTCAGAAAGTATCCAAAAATCAGCACTCAGTTTTGTTTGATCTCTAAAATGACATAAAGAGAGGTTGGAAGCTGAAGGGAATTAAGCTGTGAAAACACTGAAGCTACACCAGCCAAAATAATAATGCCTAAATCTGACTGAAGAAAAAAAAAATATCCTGTGAAAGAAAAAATTACTGGGAAGCTGGATGAGGAGCAGTAAAGTAATTAGGAGTGGTCAGAATATGCTCAATATAGAATTACCGGAATGAGGAAAATTACTTTTGCACTCAAACTAGTCTTATTAAAAAAAGTAGTGAAGATGAAGCTTTTCTTAGGCTGGCAGCAACATGCCCACATCATGAAGAAGCCAGCTGTGAGGCCAGGTATGATAGCAGAAATTCTCTGTGAAGATATACAGGCACAAAGATAAAAGCTAAAGCAGGAAATAAAAACCATAAATAGGAACCCAAAGAATTCTTGGTAACTCTTGAGTTCAAATATGTGGTGTCTCCATCACATGTTGAAGGCTCTTGAATTTAAGGAAGTGGCCCATTGCAAAGAAATGCAGATATACAAATTCACTTGCCTTTACTTTTTTGTTATCACACCAGCTTCGGTGAAAAATGAAACAAAACTGTGCTTTGCTACTGCAATGCCACAATGCAGAAGCTTCTGAAAAAATACAGCACAAGAAATGTGACACTTGAAAGCCACAAAACTAATTTCTTGATGAAGAAAATCACATTAACCTACAAGGCAAACTAAAATGCTGAGGTTAGGAAGGAGGTCTCAGATCTGCCTGATAGTTGAAGGAATTGAAATGATAGAGATCAAATACACTTAAAAAAAAATCAGGATTAATACAGCTTTATGACATAAGAGCTGACATAGATAAGCCTTAAAAGTGATTTGCAGACATGATCACAAGAAGAAAAAATCATTGTCTACTAGATTTTTGGCATCCTATCCAAGGGCTTATACAAACTTTTCAGAGAGTAGCTGGGCTGAGATTCAGGATTTTGTTAAACTTCATAATATCACCCCATTGATCTTTCTTATCTCTGAGATCCCTGGGGAAATAGAAAACATGCTACTCTGCTCTTTCCAATTCAGCTGAAACAAATAGTTTTCTAACATGAGTGTGCTTATTTCAGAATAGAGCTTGCATGACTGCATTGCCTGTGATAGTCTGAAACTGGAGTTAATTCTCTTCCCATCCCTTGCTCCTGGCTTTCGTCTCCATTAACTCCTTGTATTGATCCACAAGAGACAGTGAGTGAAAACGAATCCTGACGATCACTAGCCTTGGATAACTGACACCCTGTGGCCACTTTTTATGTGGCTGATACTTTTTAAGGCTTACAGTGAAATACAGACAACTGCCTACCCTGATGCTTTGGGCTGGGTGCTTACGCCAGCCTCTCTGCAGCGCAGAGAATGTGCTTCCAGGGAAAAAGGAGGACAATTTCACACCAGACCTTGACAGGTAGCTAGTAGCCAACTGGCAGCCTCTTGGAGAACTTTAAGAGGCTAAAGGGTTTTCACTGCACCTCAAATACAAACAATGCAGCAAAGGATACCAACATGGTGGCACAGCGGCTTCATCACTTGCTCCTGCTCCCTTTCCCAAACCCCAGGAAGGGCATGCAACATTTCCACAGAGCTTACGTTCGTACTCTTTGTGGCTGTGAATAGCACATTTTATACCTCCTGACTCCACTGCTGGGGCCAGGATTCAGCATTGTAAAAACACATTAAAGTGCTCTACGTGTCTGCTGCATACAACTAAATGTCATTTCCACTAAGATTTTCTTTTCCTGCACAATAGGCTGGAATAGAATTGACATGCACAATAGGCAAGAAATATTTTTCTTCTGGGAGGTTTCAATCTATCAGATAAATACAAAACATGCTTCAAATGTCCTTTACTTGAGGCTATGCTGATTGCATCAAATTTCTCCTGTTCCCCAGTCGACAGAAAATCTAAAGATTTTGTTTTAGCAAGACAACAGCCTAAAGGTTCCACTGCCTAGAGATTCAGAGTTGAAACAAAAGTGGGCATCTTTCCTTGGTTTATAGCTTAAAATGCGAAGTCAAATATATCAATTTCATATTAGGAGGAAGTATCATACTGTTTTCCTAAAGGCTAGCTTTAATCAAAATGCTCTTGATTATTTTTTTTTTTATATAGCTTTTGGAGATGTGAAGTTAAAATTCTAGTAATTCAGACCCTTCCAGAAGAAAATTGCCATTTTAGAGCAAAGAGAAAGCAAAAATTATAGCTGGGTGCAGCAATTCAGGGAGCAGCAAATTCTGTGCTTCTAGCCACAATGCCTTTTACTTAATATTTTAAGACTAATAAAATGAGGAAGAGCAAGAGTAATTTCTACACTGGTTCAAACAACCCTTCCAGCTGAGTGACTGAGATCTACATTGTCTCGGGGGAGCTGCTTATGATGTCACTGAGCCAGAAATCACTGATATTGTAACCCAGTTACATGAGGATAATGTTTACCTGAGACACTGATAAACATCCTTTTTTGTTTTGTATTATATCGTTAATGATCACTACATGCAGAAATGGGAAAAAATCTGAAGTTAGATGTAAATCCATAAATTTTATTTCACGTACTTTACCTAGGAATTTTTTTTTTTTTTTGAGAAAAGAGATCACTGAAACATTGCGAGGGTAGAGTTCTACAAATCGATTAAAAGTTTTAACAAGCTTGTATCCAGTACACTCAACAAAAATAGCCTAGTAAACTACAGGAATCCATTTCACCAGGATTTTCTCTTCTATTTTTCAGAAGTACCTACTTTCATTCATAAATTTTTGGTACCACAATTTTTCATTAAATACTCATTAAAATTCATTTAAAAAATTCATTAAAAACTGACATCACATTGTGCAAAATTTCAGCATGAAGGCTGAAAGTCTCTAAAAGGCAGAACAGGAGAACCTGATGCCTTCGAGTTTTCCAGGGAATTCCTATTAAATGGCAGGAATAACTCTGAGTGGGATGCTGAAACCCCCAAATCCTCAGCAAACAGCAGATTAGCAGCACAAGCTTTATCACATGCTAACAAAAACAGTAAATAAAAGGATGTAATCCAGTGGCTAGTACATGCTAAAACTGCCTTTGCCCTTATCATTACCTCTTTTAGGCAGATTAAGGCTGGATAGACTAGTGCACACGTTCACCATCTCTATGTTCACACCGACATTTTGCTCTGGAGACCTATTCCCCATCTATTATTTAAAGAAAACTTGTAATCACAGCCTATGCTTAGAGCACAAGCAACTTCTGGTTTCAAAGGTGTGACTATAGATGCTTGTGAAGTTCCCAAATACAGAGGGTTTGCTGTTCACCCTTTCTGGAAGCAATGGCCATATACAACTGGTTCATGCCCTATTGTGCATATAAAAATGGAGTTCCCAAAATCTGAAGCACATATCTCTTTAAGATAAAAACATAATTTTGTTAACAATAGCCCCTCAGTAGCAGCACTCTGAAGATAATAAAACACTAAGAAAAAGGTTTATATTCATTGAACAAGTTTTATCATCATTTACTCTTAATGAGAACTCTTATTTTCCTTCCCTAAAACCTCAACATAAATGTTATTTTGTGAAACTCCTTCCAACTCCAACTAAGAATAAGCAAGAATAATACAAATGTTCATCTCCTATTATGCAAATGTTCCACTGATTCAAGTCATGATGCTAGGGAATATGTCAGGATTATAAATTAACAAAGAAAGAATTATTTTGACATTCATTTGTGTCTCAAGAAAAATAAAAAGACTTATCCCTACATTTTAATGAGCAAAGTGTTACAAAAACCTCATTTATTCAAACAAAGTTTAAATAAAGTATTTTTAATAGGATGTGAGTTTTCCTCTGAACCTAGGGAGAAAAATCTCTCCAGCATTACAGTAAACAAAGAATAAAGCATTTCTAACATTTTCTAACCCAATAACAACACCCAAAGTAACGAGGCTGCACTTCATTTCACATTGATTTAAAAGCCCAGGTTTCCTAAAAAATTTTAAGCTTGCATAATATTTTACTTGGCTGCTTTTAGAGGTTGTTGTACAACAGCAAAATTTCAGAAACACTGATAAAATCTGCCTCCTGATAGTACCTAATAAAGCAGAAAACCCAATCATCTATATAGCGCAATTCACTATTCAGCTTCTTGCAGGAGCGGTTGTCCAAGTACTCCTGTACTTACTGTGCAAAAATAACACTGAAAATGAAGTGAAAAAGGATGAAAAAGGGAATTTCAATGACAATATCAGGAGGAAGAAAATCCTAAAATTCCTAGAATGTCCAAAAACATGACCATAATGCTAAAAAGAGGTGAAAACCAGGTATTTGTTACAGAAAAAAATCATACTAGATACTATAAAAAAATATTGCATGAAGGACAGAGTTTCCAGAATGGCATTCAAGAACTTTTACCTCTGGAACAATTCTAAAAATAAAAATAAAAATTTTACTTGCTACTTATGTAGCAGGCTTCCCATGCATTTTAGACACAGATTTGGTGGCTCATATAGCCCTTCTTCAGAGCAGTTCTTGCTAGAATGAGTTTTACAAACAAGACAGCAGTGTCTATGTTTCTCCTTCTGATTAAAAGACAGCATGCTGGAGCAGGTGGACAAAATCAAGCTATTAGTTGAACAGCTCAGACTGTAAGAGGCCAGATGGTCCCGCTCCCTCCCTGCCCTCACTCTTGGCTTTATCCAGTTACTCCTGCCGGCACTCTCCCAGGCAAATCTCCTTTAGAAGGGGTGAGCCCTAAGCAGTGAGGCACAAAAGCCAAACCATGCCACTCTGCCTCAGAGCCAAGGATAGGTCTTTGACCCTCTTTTATATATATACAAAAATATAACAATTGAGAATATAGAAAAGAAGCAGCACAAGGGCTATTGTCCTATGCTGAACCTGATCTGTTTTATTACGTTCTTATTTCTGTGTTGGAACAAAAAATAAGCCAGATCGAAGACATCTGGAAAGTTTTTTGTGCTTGTTTCAGATATTGAATTTGCTATAATGTCATATTTGCCAGAGTATTTATACACCTGAGTCCTCCTAAAAATTCAAGAGAAATGTAAAATTTTTCCCTTTTAATATGATTGTTTAATTATTTCCCATGTTTATAGCTGTTTCTTTAAGTTCTACAGAGATGATGAGTTTCTGAGTATTTTGGAAAATTACCTGCATGGCAGGTGCCAATTATTCTCTTTTAGATCAGATGTTTTGAAGAGTTGCATGGATTTCATATTTAAAAAGTAAAATGCAAGTATCAAATCCTCATCTGGGAATATTACAGTCTTCAAAGTCGCCCTCCAAACAAGCCAATTGCAGCACATTTCAAATATTTTGATGGTAAACATTCAGTTTATTAAATACTATGAACTTTCATGCATTTTCTAATCTGGACAGTACCTAATTAATTTGAGTGTATCCAGTTAATTAGAAGAGATCTTTCTTTCGTAGGGCAATAGATACATAAGTTACTTCAAATAAAATAAATTTTAAAAATCCCTAAGATTTTATACTGCAACTCCCTCATCCCAATCACACAGCTGTTTTCACATGAGCTCAATTCACACTAAATTACCTTAGGTTGATTTACTTATTTGGGGGATTTATGTCACCTGACCAAACCAGAAAACACATGCCTGGTGTCCTTGTAGATGTGCGCATTTCATAAATGCCCCTTCCATCATGCTGCTTATTGGTGCTGATGCAGAGCCAGGAGGAGGACAGAGCTGGCCCAACCCAGGAGGGGCTGCCCCTTGCATCCTGAGCAGATTGCCTCCCTGATGCCCCACAGCACACCAGGAAGAGGTGACTGGGAGTACCACAGGCAGAAGGGGGACTTGATGCACTGGTGTTCAGGGAGAGCTAAGAGCACGGTAAATTCATGCAAACACCAGCTCCATGCAGATACTGAAGGCTGCAAATGTGAACATCCGAACCAGTAGCAGCTCTGCCTACCCACAGGGCAGAGAGGGCCCTGGGGTGGGAGGAGATGGTGAGACTGGGATGCTCCTGCTGGTAGATGTCTTGTGTTCTGCAGTCCCACTCAGCACCAGCCACCATAGCCTTCCCTTTGCCACCAGATGCCCAGCAAACAATGGAAGACCCAAGTGCTGGAAGTTAAAATCTGTCACTGCAGCCTGGAGATACCAAAACATTGGCAGGAGGTGGGAGCCAGTTGTGGCCCATGCTGCATGGGAGGAACCTCCGCCCTCCTCCCACCCCTCATGTCCCCTTGGACTGTGGTTGAAGGATAAAGTGCCTCATGTGTGACATGGACAAAGCAGCCTCTCATGTTATGGGGTTTTGCATATAGACAATCATTTCTGGTTTGAATTGCTGTAAAGGAATCAAATTGTCTCATTATATTTAACTATTGAGAGAAAGGCCATTCTAAAAAAATTGATAGATTTTCATCTTCATTTTCATTTTTCTTTTTTTCCAACTTGCTGCCCCCTCTGCAGCTCTCAGTTGCTTTGCTTCTTTCCTGACTTTCTCATTGATAAGGAAATCCTCACCAACAACAACAAAAAAAGGAAACTGGTATTCTCAGTTCATGTCAAAAATTCTATTCTTCATCACTATTTGGTCCCCAGAAGATCACTCTTCTGTCTGATCATCCTACTAAGAAAGAAATAGCATGGCAAAAAAAGTGGATTATGTTCTGTTTATGTGGCTGCCTGGGGAAGAGAAGTATCAACATTGCATAAGTCAATATCACCACTTAATTTTAGTAGCCAAACAGACTGCAGTATGTACCTTATTTCTCAGCTCCTGCTTTGAAACAATAATCACATTTGGAGGATCCCCAACAGCGGTGGCAGCCCCTCCAATATTTGTGAAAATTACTTCTGCAATCAGGACGTGCCTAGGATCAAGATTAAGTACTTCACAGAGCCTGTGGGATAAAGAAAATGAAATTAACTTCTTAAGCTATGCATAAATTGTCTTAAAACTTACACATAGTAGTCTTTGCACATATTACTTCAACTCACACAAATTACATTTAAGCACAAACCCACGTAACCCACTCATTTCTAAGTAGACGTTTGAGTTTAAACATGGGCTCTGGTAATAAAGGCTGAAAGCTAAAGTCACACCTAAGCACTTTGGAATAAGGCACACTCCTCACAACTTATCAGGACATTGCTCCAGAATGTAATGATGGAGGTCACACTTAAATATTGCCCCCTATGCCTAACAGGGGATGAGGGAAAGAGTGGGTAGCAAGAGTGCTCTCTCAGTATTGCTCTCACTGCAGTGCTGTCACACAATTCCCTGAAGGAAGGGTTGAGCTTCGCTGCTCAGTCCAAGCCTGTGTTATTAAAACCTATATTTCAAAGAGAAGAGTGTATTGCACAAAAGCTTAATTTGATTCACTTATGTTATCACCAAGTGTCAATTTAAAACCCAGAAAAAACACTGTCAGATGACATATATATCAGCACATAAAAACTCCAGAAAATAATAACTGTGCAAAAATACACTCTTTTCCCAACAGTTTGAAATCATTCAGTTAAAAGACACTTTGTAGTACAAGTGACCCAAACATATCAATTGTGGTACAGGACCACAGTTGTACTTGTATTTTAACTCTGTTGCTCCTTGATTTCCAAATATTTAAAAACACAACCTTAGTTTTCTTTTAGTGATTCTTTCTCTTTGATGGACCTAGTGATGTCCTGAAGTGAGAACTCCGACGTAAGTCAGAAAAAACCAAGCCCAAAGTATAAAACCATCAGACTGCGTTAGGTACGTGTCAGGGTCACAATTTTCAGTTTGCTTGCCCTGGTTATATAACTCCTCATGTGTACGATCATTACCCTTTCCTAGTTCCCAATCACAAAGTATCTTGAAAATAAACTACAGCTAAAAAGGAGTAGGTGTCACCTTTTTTATCAGCTTACTACAAAATGCACAGTGAAACAAGCATCATGGTTAATGCCTTATTAAAGGAAATAGCCTTATATTCATAGAGTCAGTAAGATTTTCTGCGAGCTTCATCTCCATGGCAATGACTGCACATTGCAACACAGTGAAGCTGTAGGCAATGACAATAATATAAAAGCAAAAAATGACCCCCCAGCATGAAGCTTTTTGAACTAGGCAATTATTTGGGTTTAGTATGTGAGTTAAAATTTTATTTTAGCTTTGGTAGTGATTCAAATACAAATGTTTCCCACATACTGAGTTTCCCCTCCTTAAGTGTTACAAGCTCATTTAGTATAAAACTAAAGTACTTATTATACGTTTAGTATGAAAGTTCATTATGTAAAGTGAGGCTACAAAGGCAGGCTTCACAAGGATCCACGTGGAAGGATCCAGAAGGCAAGAGGCAACAAGTACAAGGGAGAGATTTCATCTTTACATAAGAAAAAAAAAATTTATGGTGAGAACAGTTAACCACTGAAATAACCTTCCCAGTGATGTGGTGGAGTCCCATTGTTGTAGTTTTTCAAGATTTGACTGAAGAGAGCCAGATAATCTCATCTAGGTTTCCTTTCTCATGAAAGGTTGGACCGGAACATCTTTTGAGGGCCTGTCAACCCAGGCTATTCTATGATTCTTTGAAAACACAATAAATAGTACAGTAGCTCTGCCTGTGAAAACCTTTTTATGCTACATTAATCTCTGGATTTCAAACTATTCCAAATTATAGACCATTATACTATTTACACCAAATTTGCAGGTTCAATCCACTGTATGGGCCATTCACTCAAGTCTCGATGATTCTTGTGGGTCCCTTCCAACTCAGAATAATCTGTGAAATAGTTTATTCCAAATTTTCTGCAACACACCTAAAGAAAACTTGGTGTTCAGTAGTTCCAGTGCTGCTTACTGCTAGAGGTGCACTAATTGATTGGGGTATGGCAAAGTGATCTCTTGAAAAGATAATCAGATAGAAGACAAATGGAGCTTTCAGCCACCAGCTGTTTTCCAGTCTAGAATAAACTCCACTTGCAAAATTGTTTGTTAGTGTTTTACACTGCATTTTAAAGTGGGGACATATCTTAATAGAATTTTGTGTACTTTAACATGATAATGACTGCAAGCATTACGTTGCTCGGGATCATTTTAAAAACTCACTAGATCTCTCCAAAACTGAACTGGATTAAGCAGATTTGCCAGACCAGACACAGGTTAAATTCAGGTTAAAGAGTAATTTATAATCCCACATTGATTAAATGGAGTTGCAAATCAGGTGTTATTAATTTACAGAAATCTGAAATAATTAAATTCACCGTTCTCTGTTCAAAGTTCTAAATATTTAATCTCAAACTGTGGAATTAACCAGTGGCTGTTCCAATTACATGATCACCAACAGGAAGAAAATTCAGAGTCCTATATTCCAAAACAAAGCTGTTAGTTGAAATCTGGATTTTTTTTTTTTTATATATTTGTCACCAATATTAGAAGGGATAACAATCTCCCTTAAACATCTAAAGTTGTATATAGATATCAGCCAGCAAAGGATAAGACAGCTTTAACTAAAAAATTCACTCTGCTTTACAGGAAAAAAATTTTATCTACTAGGGAGTATATGGTCCAATATGCTATTGCAGTTCAGGTATGAAGACAAACCAGAAAAGTTAGCTGCCAAGGCAGTATAACAGAATCGATATGTGCTCAGTGTTAATGCAAAGGAAAAAGGCAATACATCCCTTTGAAAGTGTCATCTTTTTATTCTACTACAGTAAGAGTATTTGAAGTTTTGATTTCCATTTAAATGATCAAAAAAAATCCAAACAAGCATTTTGCACACATGTTTTCCACTGATTGCTGGCTACAAAAGACCAAGTCCAAAACCATAACAATAAAATACCTTATGGTTACTGGAGTAAAGAGCAGCATAGTGGTAACGTTGTCCAAAAATGCAGAAAGAATTGCAGCAATGAGGCACAGAAGGGTAATCATGGCCCATACCTTGCCTCTAGAGAACCGATAAGCCTAGGAAAAGCAAATAGAAACAAAATTAAAAGACTAGATTACTGCAACTTAGTTTTCAAAAAACAGTAGATTAAGCAACTTGATCAAAGTTGAGCCACAGTGAGCTCAGAGCATTTACTATTCCATGTACCTCCAACAGCACCCTTCCGAATATTAATTAATTTAGCAAAAAAACATTTAATGGAAGTGGGCAAACATTCCCATGATGCAAACGAAGAAACAAGTCTGAAGAAATATCATTCTCTGCTGCCAGCTATGAATGGGGTTTGTGGCAGGAGCAGAGCTGAGCCCCATCTTCTGCCTGCATGCCCAGGTAGACTAACATGGCTCAGATCCCTCATCCCCTCCACAAGCTGGCACACATCCCTCATCCTCAGAGCAGCACTGCCAGGGCAGCACAGGCTGGGCATCTGTACAGGCAGAGGTTGTGTCCACATAGGGGTTCTGTTCAAAGCAGTCCTCTTTGTCACTTCTGATTTCTTTCTTTCCATCCTTCTGAAGAAAATGAAGCTTTGCAGCTTCAGAACAGGTCAAGTGGAGAGACTTGAAGTGTCCATAACCCAGCAACCAGGAACTGTTTTGTGAATATCTGCACATGCCAAGGGCCCTCATCCTTCCTGACCCTCAAGGCAGAATGGTGGGTGTTCTAAGAGCAAACTGACAGGCAATGATACAGCCAGGACCTGTCCAAAGAGTATTAAGATGGATTACAGAGTCCTGGGAGTGGTGATAATGGACTCTAGAGCTCAGGTAGTTTTTTTCATCAATCCTCCTAGTCAAAGAGAAGGGGTTTGAAAGGGCCAGTCAGATCTCATGAATCAACAAATGGTAACAGGACTGGTGCCACAGCTGGGGATTCAGCTACTTAGACCACAGGAGTGGCTCTGAGAAACACTCTACTGAGGCTGATGAGGTCCATCTGTCAGAGAAGAGGAACTGCACATTTGATCAGAGAAGAGGAACTGCACCTTTGATCATAGGTTTGCCAAGCTGGTGAAGAGGACTATAAACTAAAGTTGCCAGAGAAGGAGGCCTCAACCCTCTCGGTCTCACTCCTACCAGTTTGATGGCAGTGCCAGCAAGAGATGAGCAGAGTCTGAAGAGAGATCACAGGTTAACAGGAGAGCACCTGAAGATCACCACAAAGGAACTCCAGACACTCTGGACACTAAATCAGCTTCATCAGGGACACAGTTTAAGTCCCCCCTATGCAAACAGCATATAGCATGGAGAATAAATAAAATTATAGACATGTGCATGCTGCAGGGCTGCGATCTTACTGGCATCACAGAGACGTGGTAGGAGGGCTCCTATGACTGCAGTGTTGGAATGGAAGGATACAACCTCTATAGGAAGGACAGGCAGGGCAGGTGAGGACAGGATGTTACCTTCTATGACAATGACCAGCTGGAGTGCATGAAACTCTGCCTGGGGATAGATGAGGAACTGACCAAGAGTTTATGGATCAGGATCGAAGAGGGGGCAGGAACAGGTGTCATTATAGTGGGACTCTGCTACGGGCCACCCAACCAGGAAGACCGAGCAGAAGAGGAGGCACTCTGTACACAGCCTCAGGTTCACAAGTCCCAGTGGAGGGACTTCAATGTCTCCAGTATCTGTTGGAGAGAAAATACAGAAGGGCATAAGCAATCCAGGAGTTTCCTGAACTGTATTGCTGATAACTTCCTCCTGTAAGGGATAGAGGAAACAATGAGATGTTATTCTGGACCTTGTTCTCACCAACAAGGAGGGACTTCTGGGAAGTATGAACTTCAAGGGCAGCTTTGGCTGCAGTGACCATGAACTGGTGGGGTTCAAGATCCTTATGGCAATAAGGAGGGTGCATGGCAAACTCACTAACCTGGTCTTCTGAAGAGCAGACTTTGGCCTCTTCAGAGATCTGCTTGGTGGAGTACCACAGAGTAAAGCCCTGGAGGGGCCAATGCAAACCTCATGAAGTTCAACAAGGCCAAGTGCAAGGTCCTGCCTAGGGGTCAGGGCAATCCCAGGCACAAGTATAGGCTGAGAAGAGAGACTGAGAGCAGCCTTGAGGAGAAAGACTTGGGACTGTTGGTAGATGAGAAGCTCAACATAATGCAGCATTGTGTACTAGCAGCCCAGAAAGCCAACTGTATGCTGGGCTGCACATAAAGAAGGGAGGTGATTCTATCCCTCTAGTCCACTCTTGTGAGACCCTACCTGGAGTACTGCATCCAGCCCTGGGGTCCACAACATAAGAAGATCGTGGACCTGCTGGAGTGAGTCCAGAGGAGAGCCACAAAGATGGTCAGAAGGTGGGAGCACATCTGCTATGAGAACAGGCTGAAAGAGGTCTGGGTTGTTCAGTCTGGGCAACAGAAGGCTCTGGAGTGACCCTACAGCACCTTTCACTACCTAAGGAGTGCCTACAGGAGAGCTGTGTTTTGACAAAGGCATGTAGAGAATGGATAAGAGGAAGTGCTTTAAACTGAAAGAGGTAGTGAAGCCTTGGAACAGGTTTCCCAGAGAAGTTGTGGATGCCCCATCCCAGTAAGTGTTCAAAGTCAGGTTGGATGGGGCTTTGAGCAACCTGGCCCACTGGAAGGTGTCCCTGGCCATGGCAAGGGGGGGTTGGAACTAGATGATTAAGGTTCCTTCCAACCCAAACCCTTCTATGAATCTATGACTATGATTCAATGAATTACCCTTTTCATGTAATCTTTTGTTCTGCTACTGTGGAAAGATCTGTGGCCGTATTTCATGTGTGATCATAAAGCCAATGACAGTTCCCATATTTCTTCTCTCCCACTGCCAGGCATAAGTAGAGATTTCAGTTACAGCAGAACTGTGATCCTGAGGAAGTCAGTGGAATAATTCAGTTTATTCTGTCCATGTGTTCATGTACACTACTGGGGGCCTTTAACTTTCTCCTCTAGAAACAGAATTGTATTAAGGGCTTCCTTTCATCCTTAAAAGATTTTTCCAATATTACAAGTTGACCGCTGTCATTTCTAGTGTGATAAGTATACATTACTGTAAGTAAAGTTCTTCAAAGATAGTGCTTGGTGTAACAGATTAGAATAAATATTAACTTGATTAATCCAGAAATAATTGCAAGCGCCAAAACAAGCCTACCTTTACTGCACAGTAGTCAAAGAATCCAGTCTCTGAAAATATGGCCACCAAAACCATCTATCAAAAGACGAAGAAAAATATAATAGCTTGCAACTGAATTATTACTCAAAAACAAAGCGAATCAGTTTGTGATACTGAAAAATGTACTTATCTGACACAGCTCTAAAAATCTGATCACCTTCATATTAGAATATCCACTACAGTTGCCAGATATCTCTAGTTAATGCATCATATGGTGAAATTTACTTCTCAACATAAACAGTCTGTAAATGTCATATTAGTCTGACTGAATTTCATTTGTAGTGACCAAGTGGGCATCATACATGAAGTACTCAATGTATTTCCCTTATGTCATTAATCAAGAAAAACCAATAAGTGTGTTTGCTTTCTGCAGTAATTCTCTACAGAGTACAGAAGATAGCGGCTTCAGGAATTACTTGCATTTTCCCACATGTCTGGGAGGTTTCCCGTCCTTCTATCTTTGCTCCCATCAGAATATTTTTTTTGGTTTCTTTTTCTCTAGGAAAGGTGGGGAGCAGAGAGCAGAGGCAGGAAATAAGAAAAGCTCAGAATGGCAACAGATAATTGTAAGTTTGTCTCTGTATATTGTATATTTTGTGCTAGAGTTCAGTAGCACTTGGACAACTCTTTTTACCACAAATAGCTCTCGGCAAAGTCATTAAAATAATACATGATTATAATCTAATCAGATATTTCTTCTCCACTTCTGGCTTGCTTTTTTGTCGCTCCAAACATAGCAGTGACTAAGACAAAGAAAAGAGTTTTCCAGCAGAGTGTGTTTGAGGAAGTTTTTGAGTAAACAAAATTAAAAAGATAAATGAGAGTGATAATACTTGGCCCTTAAACAGGTCTTTCCATTTATAGACCCTGAGGATGTTTTTAGCATGTTATCAACACAATTTCACAGATTTTAAAAAAAAAAAAAAAGAAAACTAACAACATTTTAAAAGACTCATTCAGGGGTTTGATCATCCTCCATTTTGGTAAATTCCTTAAGACACAAATTTTCATCATAAGTTATCTCAGTAAAGTGCAATTAACAAAGTGTTTTAAAAGGAAATATCTCTATATTGAATTTGATTATTTCAGCACATTTAGAACAAAAGGTACATCTTTGTTACCATTCCAAACAGCAATGCCAGTGTCTCGTAATCAATCCACTCCACCACTTTGACCATACTTGGCCTCTGCAATCAAAAAATACAATTACCAGTGAATGCCACAAAACACCTAACCTGTGATTAGCTATGAAATACAAATTCCACTTAATTGATGAACTGTTTAAATAAGCTGTGATGGAAATAAATAAGTGTTCCTACAAGATACACAAAAGGACTCCGTATTATTGCCATTACTACTGTTATTATTATTATTACTAATTCAAAGTCCTGGTGACAGGACAGTAGTCTGTCTGACTTGTTTTCCCATCCCAGTATCTGTCCTAACATCTCTCCTTCTTAAAAAAGCACTGCTCTGTCACGTGCCCAATCACAAAAGATCAAACACGAAAGTTTATGACACCGGACACCATACCCAAAAACAAAGCAAGCACTTACAGTTTGGTAACTTACCTCCCCAACAATAGCTAAGGCGGCTAAAGCTGCCAAAGAGCCCAACATCGCAGCGAGGGTCCTGTGAACAATCTGCAACAAAGGGAAAGAATTGACCAGAGACTCCTCTAAATACCTCTTTGCTATCAAAAAGGAGGAGGGAAAAGGATAAAAATTGCTTCGGTCGATTCTTTTCTTGGTTTGTTTGGGCTTTTTTTCTGACCAGAAAATGGTCGATTACCCTGCCTTACTATAGGATGTTACTAAAATCAAACTAAGCCAAAAACCAACCAAACAAAAAAAAAACCCAAACCATAAAACAAAACAAAACAATAACAACAGCAAAAACCAAATGAAAAACTAAACAAACAAAAAGAAACCCACCAAAAAAAACCCCATGCCTATGCAAACCCTGCTAGGAAGTCTCAGCTCTAATCTCCAAGTAGAAAAGGGACTTCAGCATCAGTTTCTTATGTTTGCCAGGGATTCACCCAAGAAGGAAAGCAATTCGTCGTCCCTAACCTAAGGATGAAAAAGCATAGTCCTGTTGGCTTCCCTTCACAGCCCATGGGAAGAAGATGCATGCCTAGGAGGTGCTCCAACTGATTCTTTATAGGTGCTTATTAAGCAAGAATGCCCTTAAAATGTGTTGTTTTCTCCAAGTGCTCATTTGTTGTTACATCTGGAAGATCACAGATTGTGCAAAATAACTCTGTTAAAGTAAGAATGTAATTAGGGAAAATCACACTACAAAAGACCAAATCTAACTGACAGCTTTTACTATTAATGTATTTAAATATTACTCTGGCACAAGTTAGAATTATTCTTAGACAGAAATAAGACAGTCTAGAAATATTTCAGTTTCTGCTAACTTCATAAGAAGTATTTTGCTGATAAGAAACGGTAGGATGAGGGCATCTCAAGACCCTCCTACCTGCTTGTAAAGGAAAAGCAAAATTTGATTGAACATAGATCTTTAACAGAAGTGGTACATAATAACACAATTTACCAAACTGATAGAAAAATAAATATATAAATCACTAACTTAGGCGTAAAGAAAAAAATATGTTTCATTCCCAGTTTTTCTTCAAAATTCACTGAAGAATGACCTACTTATATGATAAAGCAGGAGATTAGACCAATTTTTGTGTCCTAATGACCTAAAAGTACACAGTAGAGATTTCAGCTGCCCCAGAAAATGTGCGTGATAAATCACAGGTTCATTTTTGATTTCCTGTTGTGGAGGATTATATGTACATACATGTATGGCCCTTCTGATTCTTCAAAGCTGGGGAGCATTTGATAATGTTTGGTAGTCCTTGTGGCTGACAATCAAGTGCAGCAATTAGACCTTACAGCCCTCTCCGATAAAAGATGCCAAGTAGAGAAGTCTAATTAGGTGTTATTAAGGGGATCAGCTACTTACCAGAGCAAAGTAAGTTCAAGTGTAAGCTACTGGGAAATCCTCATACTGAAGGTTTTCTCCCCATCTCATCACCACCCACATTAGATAGCTCTTTTGCAGTTCTCAGAAAGATATCATAGGTTTCCTGAGATTTGTTTGGCTATGGATTTTTTGCATATTTCCACATGAACATTTTTGCTGTCACTTCTGTATACTTGGTTGCATACACTGGGTTGACTGCATTTTCAGTTTCCAAGAGTTTGCTGTCACCTATGGGTGAAGTTTGCTTTGATTTCTGGAGAAAGATGGGGAGGGGGAAACTCTACAAATGGAGCCATCTGTCAGTTCCTTCATCCTGTATATCCAAGAAGGATATACAAAAATATATCCTGAAGAATGAACAAAGAATATTAAGGTGCAAAGCTCTATTACAAAAAACTTGTCAAATGTACAGCTCTTCGCTCCAGCAACTTAATAAGTGAAAGTTCTATAGTAACATAAAGCCTTGAAAGCACACTTATGTAAACTCTGACCTGCAAATACTCAAAAATGAGATTGAGAAGGTTTAGGAAAGGATGGATTACTCTTTTTTTTTTTTCCATATAAAATGAACCCCAAACAAATAATATATTTGAAAAGGCATTGTTTTAAAGTCTGCACATGGAGAAATTAAGAGATGCAAGTTGCAAGCTGTCACACTCTTTGAACCACAGTTCCATCTAATACACATTTGGAGGTCATTATATTAGGTCAAGTTCCATTATTATTCTTCTGCAAAACAGTGCAGATCTGATCCAAACCCTTCAGAAGCTCAGCAGGAGGATGAGTATCTTTTCAGGTTGAATCTCAAAGTGTATCCATAAAAAACAGCTCAGGTAGAGAATTGAAAGAACTCAGAAATAAATTAACACAAGATATTTAATCCCAGAAAAGAAGAGAGATTTAGTGGACTTCTGAATCTAAAGGCAATTTGAAAGATTAAGTGAGAAATCATCTGATCCTTTTCATGCTTGAGAAAGTGCATTCTCTTAAAAAACAAGCAATGTTTTTTGAGATGAGAAAGACAGAACAGACGAGGAACATACACAGCTTTTAGAATATCAGTTTGCATGCTAGAGCTGCCCACCTCCTAATCCAACTGCAAACCTTATGGATACATATAAATATAATATATATGTTAATATACACTAATATATCATATATTAAAATAGTAATATATATAGTATATAAATATAATACCTATAAATATGTAATATTAAGAGTTTGTAGAAAAGCATCTTCACCATGAACATCATTTTTGTCTGAAGAATGCCTAGCAGTGCTGACTTACTGCAACAGCAAAGGATAGTGCCTGCCTTTTACAAAGGGACAGTTCTTCCAATACAAACTGCTACTGTAAACAATACAACCCAGATTTCACTTTTTACAATGAATACTCAGTTGTAGAGCTCAATGATACA
Source organism: Pseudotriccus pelzelni (assembly GCA_035584735.1). NCBI lineage: Eukaryota > Metazoa > Chordata > Aves > Passeriformes > Tyrannidae > Pseudotriccus > Pseudotriccus pelzelni. Next base: position 83,146,224 of record JAWMRA010000001.1, on the reverse strand, counting down.
GAACATTACTAGGCTAAGAGATGAAGAAATTGCAAAAATGGGAATGGATATTTACAGAATTTTATATAAGTAATGAAATACCCAGAGCTGCAACAATTATGGCTCTTAAAAGCAGCATCAACAATGTAGGTATGTTGATAGCAACATCCTAGGATCAATGCTACAGTATCAATTCAGAGTGAGTGAAGAACAGGAAAAACTTCTGTAGTGATTTTTTTCATAATTTTCTATAGAAATTTGCCTCATGATTGCCTATTGTGTGATAAACACAATCTGCTGAATGCTGGTTATGTATATCAGTTTCCATACTATTAAATCAGGAGTTTATTTTAAAGTAAGAAATTAAAGCAACCCAAGAAATCTATGCCACAAGTTTTTGTACCTGATACGAATTTAAAACATATAATTCCAGAGCTATAATGTAATTTGGATTTAAAAAACTTAGGCTTTCCCTAGATAAAAATTTCTTTATCTGTCTGAAAGTGCTTTGGAATCTTTACACTGAGTACATCAAATCATTTGGTAGACTGCAAAAGCATCCGTATAAAAATGATTCAAAATTCCAAACAATAAATCATGTATGGTGCTCCAGGAGGTAAAAGGAAATTATTTAGAAGCCAACTGATGGTGACCTGTGTACTATTTCAGAGCATACATTTCCCAGCTAAAATCCAGGGCAGGCATATTTCCAAAATATGCTTCTGAAGATATTTGATAAATTTCCTTTCCACACGTCCTTCACTATAAGTGATAAACAGCAGATGAAAGATGACTGTCAGTAATTTTAATATAAAGTTTCAAATGCAGCCTCAATTCATTTCATATCCATTTTTTTCTCCAGAGAAGTCTGTTGCATTAAACTACTTATTTTACTGATAAATTAATTTACATTTGATAGAGTGGCAACATTGCTGCATTTCAACAAGGATGCAGTTATTACCAAGCCTATATCCACACAGAGGTTTTATGCAATTTTCACCTACCTCCAGAGTTACTCAGATCTTCATTATAAAATCAACAGCCACATCCCTCTCAGACTTTATAAAGTCTCTAGTTCAGTTCTTTATTCTCAGGGGAAGAGGAGGGAGAGAAGGGGAGTAAGATTTGCTTTAGGATAGCTTTTTTCCCTGACTTCATGTTTTGTATCTCCTCCTTTTTATGTTTTAATAACGTTTTATTGGGTTAAAAAGATATCCTCAGCAGTGGAAGATTTTTTTTTCAGACAGAGTTTGTTTTTCCTATAGATAATCAAGACAGTATTAGCCTGAGTGCCTCTGAAAATGTCTTCCTCAGTCAGATCCCCTGATGGTGTTTATCTTATAATTTGCTGTCACGTACCTTATAAATTTTGGTAGTCTATTTGCCTTCCAGCTATTTTAGCAGGATACAGATGAAACTTTAGTCTTTCATGTTTACATACATTTGATTCACTCATAAGTGGATCAAAAAATCCCATTGTTTGGAAAATTAACGCCAAAGTCTAAAACTGGCATCAGAAGTTGAAACCAAAACTGAAAATCCCAGAAAAACAATGGTAATTTAGCTAACTAAGGTAAATTTTCCTAACTGTCAAGCAACATAACTGAAAATTTGGGCTTATGTTAGAAAAGAAGTGTAAAAAAAAGCCTCACAATACTTTGAAATCTGTCCTGCTGTAGATCCACTTCAAAGCTTAATGGCATCAAATTCTCAATTCACAGAAATTTGCTCTATTTCTGGCAAATTGCACAATCTGGACAGAACTTAAAGCAACAGAATAGAAATACAGGATATAGTCAGATACACATGAGGTCAGGACAGCAGAAAAGAAAGGTCTGTGGTCCCAGATATATTTACTTGACTTTCTACATGCCACCTACAGTAAAGAGGCTGTCTGACCAGTACCAGCTCGTGAAAGCAGAGCAACATGTCTCCTGTATCCCTCTTGCAGGGGATGCGCCTTAACAGCAAGTGCTAAATGAATGATAACGTAAAATTAATTGCCTTAGAATTACTTAGTTATGCAGTAGCAAGTAAATTCTGTAGGGATTTTAATGAGGCAGAAGAGACCTGCTTGACATAGTTTAGAGAGTACGACTTATGCTGATGCAGTATTCAGGGATGGGCTAAAACAGCTCTTAAAGTCAAGCATGTAGGGTACAGCTGCTGATAGATGATCACAAAAGTCAGTGACAGCAAGAACAGCTATTTTTATCCTCATCTGCAGATTAGGGGACCATCCATATGTATTCTATACATGCAGACATGCGAATCCTATAATAAGGCTTCACATTAGGTCAAATACTTAGAAAATCTTGTTATTAATCTCACTTTTGTAAGTCAAAATATGTCAAAAACACATCACTGTACGTAATTATGCCTTGGAGAAAAAATAAAATCCTGGACCAAAAGCTTACTCACTTTTACATGAAATCAATGGTGATTCAATATAATGGTACTACCATATACATGAAATATATAACCAAGACCAGTTAAGAGCAGACTAGAGAAATCTGTGGATTTAGAAACATTAACTGCGTATTTTAGTACTAACACGCATTCTTATTAATTGCCCAATAAATGGCTGATGCCTGTAACAATGGAAATCATATTCTTTATACATTCCATAAGCTCTTTTTAAAGACAAAAGCTTTATTGAAATTCAAAAAGATTATATCACTGGCTTCCCTTGATCAGCTAGGTGGGTTACCCTGTCATAAAAAGAAATCAGACTCGATAAGCAAATAATTCCTTTCCCTAGAAAATCTGTACATCAATTCTGTGCCCTTCAAAGGTATTTGCTATTCCATAGCTCTATAAAAAGCATTGAAGGAACAAGGTGAACAATTTGCATTTTCAGTGTCTATGAGCTTTCTTCCTCAGTGATATCACTGCTTGCTCTTTGTAGAGAAAACCAGGCGGACTAAAGCTTCATGCTGATATGGAACATTGAATTAACAGGTTCAGAGCAGCCCTTTAACAATGCAGGGACAAATGTATCCTTAGTGTATGAAATGAATAAGACTGCTGAAACCCCTATATTTCCCTGCCTTGGAAAGTTGGGGGAAAAAATCAAAACTGGAAAAAAGAGCATAGAGCTAAGAAGGAAGGCATTAGCTTTTGTACAGGTGTTGGACAGAGGATCCAGAAGGGGGTTTAATCCTATATGATGAGAGTTAAAATGACTGCTTGACTGCTAAGTTGAGTCTGGTTTTGAAATAACTTCCCACTTCAGAATATTAAAGTAAAAAGGGATAAAAAGGTATCTCATCATACCTTGTCAATATTTCTATTGGATTCATACAGAAGAGAAGAGACTGTCATATCTATATCACTTCAGTCACAAGCGGATGTTTTCCAACCTCTACTGATTGCAATGGCTCTGATGTAAGAAAAAGGCACTCGCTCCTGTAATATTTTAGCTACATAAAACATTTGCTATATGACTTAAGTAAAGAGTTCTGGTTATGAGCCAGTAAAGGAAGATGATAAACCAAACTGCTACTGTGGGCTGACATGACCAAAGCAATTGTGTATCAACAGAATGGCCTAGCAATGAGCTTTCAGTCTTGCAGACTCTTTCACAAGGTTCAATCCGGTCCTTCAGCACCAATCTCAACAGGCTTAGCTGACTCCATCCACTCCAGCCCTTGCTTTGATACCATTCCAAATATACACCCTCATTTTTTGTGTCCTAAAAGCATCATTTGTGAGGACTGAAAGACTCTTACCACATTTGCAGCTTCAGAATATTTTCTGAAAGTGAAGAAGTTGCCACCATTTGTATTTCCCTAGTTTTCTTGGCATTCTCAAGACTAATGAGATTGTGAGTTTCTAGTAGAGCAATAATGTAGAACAAATCACCAAATTGTGGGGAAAATGCGCTTTATTTTCCTTGTGTGAATGTTTGTCAACCTCCTTTAGAAAGTAGGATGACACAACCATACAGAAATACATCCATGCACTAAGAACAACAATATGGCAAACTGCAGTGCTTGCATTACCTTTACAGGGAACTTTCTGCTCTAGCTGGCAGTTCCTCTGGAGAGGCTTTCATCCCTGCCATCTCCTCTCTTCTTCACATCACTTTTCTTCTCAGAATTTTTTTCCTCTCTAAATCATGCCATAACACTTCCCTTCAAGCCTGCCCTCTATGCTTTCATGTTTTTTCACTCACTTTTGGCCTTGTTTTTACTAAAAAAAAGACAGCATTTGAGGCCTTAAAAAGAACTGAGTGGTTCTCATCCTTGTTTGTGTGCATTAGAAGTGTATGTGTGTTCTAACAACTTGTTAAAATTTTAAGACTTCATGGCTCTCTACCCCTCTGGTTGCCGTAGGCAGGGTAGAAGCTGAACAGCAGCATTCAATTAAGCTAATTTAATGTTCTATTGCATCTCTCAAACAGAAAGGAAAGACATGAATCCACAAAATACGTAGTATGTAAGGCAGGGCAAACCATTTATGTTTGTCAGTTTTTCACAAATTGAACAAAATACAGCTCAAAATTAGGTTTAAAAGGCAATTGAAAACAGAAAATGGACATTTGGGAATTAGTTTTTGCATTTAGTGTTGAAAGTATGAGTCCTATTATTTCAAAAAAATCACATTCTGTGAAAAGTGGAGCCTGGGCAACAACATCTTTTAAAGTAGACAATGCTACCTAATCCTTAGAATAGCAAGCAGCACCATCCAGTGGCAATTTTTTCCTATTAAGTTCTTAATTAGGGACAATTTACATACTTCAGAAGTATCACAGCACACAAAGTGAGGTATTTTTCTTTAAAGCACACATATTTAGAGCACAGCCAGACTTCTACCACAATGGATCTAACAATTAGACAGGCAATAGTCAGCATAAAATCAATATTCATATTGGATTAATAATACAAAATTGTTATTATAACATATCCAGCTGGGATCCAGCTGAGAATTTTGCTTGCTATTATACTGTATTTTTGTTTTAATTGAAACTCATCCCTTCCTCATCTTTCAGCATTTTGCTTCCTTTACATTTCCTTTATCCTTCCTTTGCTGTGGTTAGGGCAGGTAAAAATGACTAGTTTGCCTCACTGATGCTGATTCTGCCCTTTTATAGTCTCCTTGTTGGTGGCAGTGCCTCTGCTCTACACAAGCAGTAGAAATCCTGGCACCTCAGGATTACTGATTCAATTCTCCACATAAGAAACAACTTGTACTGCTCCTGTCCAGCTGCTTTAAAGTAACTTTGAGCCTCTCAAAATGTGCAGAGGTCACAGCCTCCTCCTAAATTAGAGAAAGGCACTGAGGAACGACAGAAAACCCTGACTGTCTGTACCACTTAATCGATAGCTCAGTGACAGTCTATTCTTTCTGGGACAACATCTAGGGTACCACGTGGTGAGTATTACACTCAGGACAGATGGATCTGCCCTGTGTCTGGATCTCCTTGTTCAATCCAGACCTCCAGCATCTACTTCAGCAGGCTTTGCTGCCTCTATCTGCTTGACGTGCCCTGATATCAATCCCAGTGCACACCCTCAGTTTATGTCCTAAAAGCATTACCCGTGGGGACATCAAGAATGCCCTCATTAGAGGGCACTGTTTCAAATAGGGGAGAGAGGAAAGTAGACTTCTGAATGGTCATTATGCCTTAGGGTTATGGGGACTCCAAATTGGATCCAAAACTGCTTGCTGCCCAGGACGGATTACAGTTAAGACTGTTCCAGAGGAACCCAGATTTCTATTCGAGATAAATTTTTATGGATTTAAGTTCTGTGCAACCCCCCAGAGTCACAGCATTTATGACTTTTGGGTTCTTTTACTCCCTACCACCCCCAGACCGGAGGGCAGATGAGGGGAAACTTTTATTTTTGCCCAGGGAGGCATCACTTGGACTTACCAAAGAGAGTAGATGGTTTGTTCTGATAATCAGACCCTAATCTTCTGCCAAGTCCTACAACAGTGTTTTAATTCCTCTTCTCAATTTTTTCATCCTAGAACAAATGAAATCAACAGCAGCAGGAATATCTTCTCTCCCACAAGGCCCAGAGAGTGCAGCAGCTACTGTTTTCTTTTTTTACACTATCTTTTCCAATAATGGCTATAGATTTTCTTCCATTCCTTTGCTACCAATCTTTTGGGAGGATATATGTGGAGGTGGGAACATTCTAATCCACGCTCTTCTCAGTCTATATTTAAAAGCAGATCAATATGAGAATGGATAGGAAGTGAGAAGCCATGCTGAGTAAGCTCATTACATCTGCGACCAGTCACAGTTTCTGTGACTTTCCTTATGAGGAAAAAATCTCCCTTAAGATTAGTTTATTGCTGTCATTGAGCATTATACTTCATATAACCAATGAATATTTCTTCCCTTCTCCTATTCCCTCTCTAGAGCATAATTTTCTGATGTTGTAGCCTCATTACTGGAAATAAGCAAAAACCGGACTGTGTGAGCATAGACTGCAGTAATAACATCTTATTTCATTTGTAAAAGTGTTTCCTGCGAGGAAACACTGGTTCAACCAGCCCACAATGCTAGAAAAATGGTCAGACTAAACCACATAAAAGTTTTGCTCTCTGGAGCTAATTTCTGCTGGTTAGATGCTATTAAAAATCACTCTGCTTTGAGTTAAAGAAATTAAGCTTAGGGAATGTTTATTCATAATTTAAGCCAGTTAATAATAGAAAAGTAATATGGAGAGAAACTGACATACCCCATTTCCATTAAAGTAATAAAAATTGTGATTATAAGCCCATACTTCATGCTAGTAAGAAATTAGAGCTTTTAAGGCCAGTTCTTGCACTTACAAGTATTTGTGTTTTAAGAAGAAATACAGACATGTAAATGTTGTTCAAGTCAGATCATTAAAATGCCACTTAAAAGATCATGCAAGATCTTTTTTAGGAATACTTACAAGACAGAACATGAAGCTAAATAATAAAGCCTGTGACAAAAAACAGACCTATGGAGACTGTCACAGAATTTCTGATACTTGCTTGTATCACTGTTGTGCTACTTGCTGTCCTATTTTTATCTCCTGTTTTTCCTTAATTTTTTTAAATAACTCAATATAATAAATTTCATTTTGCCTTTTTTTCCTGATTAAATGAAATGTTTTATAAAATAGCTTTTAAAAGGCCATTACTCTCATATTTGCTTCTGCTAGCTCATTTAAGTAGCATAAACAGCTAACACTCCATTTTAACACACAACACAAAACAAGTACATTATTAAAGGAAAATATTGGACAAGGGCACACATTCATTCATTTCAATTAATGAATTAATGAGCTATAACTGATGTCTAACATTCCTCCTTACATATTTCTAATTAATGAAGCCTCAACATAGCTGTGAATAAGCAGCTAATGATTACTAATAAGAGCTTTAGTAATTCAAGGAACTTTTCTGAGCACCAGTAACACTTTAACATTTTAACAGATATTTTAAGACAGAGGTAGACAGATAGATCTCTTTTTAGTGTAACCGATGGATTATACAATTCTCTGTGTAGGCAATACAGGGAAAATGGGACAAATCAAAGATATCTAACTGTATTTTTCTAACATCTAACGAGATTTTACCTGCACTACTTTTCCTTGGCCATGCTGTATGATCAGAAACAAGCATACACCACTGGTTATAGAACCTAAATGAATGGACTATAAATAGTCACTTTAGTTATATACATAGGAAAATGCTTTTCTGGGGAAAAAAAAAGGAATATACACTCTTAGCTGAAAGAACAAAGATATTTGGAGCAGAAAAGTATAAAAAGTATAAAAATTAAATTTTTCTTTGTTTGATTTTTTTCAAGTTCTCAATCAAAAGAGGCTACACGTTTTCAGGATCAACACCAGGAAAAAACCTATCTGAAAACATATTGTGAACTAATTTAGTAGAGTAATATCAGGGTAGAACTCTGTACATCAGCACTTTACACCAGATGTCCCTGTGGACCAACATTAAAACATACTTCTAGCCCATCTGACTTAAGCTCCTCAGGTCAGACAGTAGAGCTGAGATCAGAAGAGATAAACCCAGTTCGCTCTCGCTCTCTCTTCCTTCCTTCCTTCCTTCCTTCCTAACATGCACCTGTTTGATATTCCTGTATAGTGGATGCTTTCAAGAACAACATTAAATACATTGTTGTTTTCATCAAGTCTATAAAACAGTATAGATTAGAGTTAAGCAAAAACACCACAACAATCAGAATGTTTTTCTTCTTTGGGAGAAGAGAAGGGATTAGAAAACTGAAATGCAAAGAGAGAACTAATTGATGTTTGAAGATAAATCAATTTCAAGAGAATTAATATCTAGTTACTGAAGGAAAGGATGATTGCATAGGAGAAAAAAAAGAAAAAAGGCTTCAGATTTCAAACAGAAAACATAACTAAGAGAGGATAATCTAAAGAGAATTAAAAGCAATATACAAAAATTTCAAGAGGTAGAGTAGTAGAATTGCAAAGTAAGGAATTATTCCTGTTTGTGGTAAGCATGAAAATAAAAATCATTAGAAATTAAGGAGGAAAAGAGGCATCTTCTTTTACTAAAAACATATTTGTATTTTATGAATGTTTATATTTTATGTAATCAGTTTCAAAAGGAACAATATTTTAAATAAATGCCTGAAGAAATTAAGTTCAACAGTTTAAGATGTTTCCTGAAAGAACAGCGCTTTCTGAGACTTCTTCACCAACACGGAATGGTGCTGGGTATAGAAATTTGATACTAACATAGAGACAAACAGCTGCTTCAAAGCAGAATTTACCCTGTGTCTTTACAGTGGTAGAAGTTTGGAGATGACTTTTTACAGTAAATGCGCTCCAGGTTCCAACTGGAACCTCTTACTTCATCAGTTTCTCCCATCATCTGTATCTGCAGGATGCAGAAGCTCTTGCAGCCTGCTCTGCAAGTTCCTTGGTGACTAAAGTACCAAAGACTACAGGGAGAAGGGGAAGGAAGGATTAAAAGAGAAGGACAGTGTGGCTGAGCAGGTTGTGGGCACAAGATCTATGATTCATGTTTGGGGAAAAGGGCTGTGCTGAAGGAACGGGAGGCATGCCTTTGTGTGGCTGTCATGATTTGCTATATTGCAAATCATCATCATGGCTAGGCTTCGCGAACGAAGATTTGGGAAGGGCTCTACCCACGCTTGCTACAAGCGCGCTGATGG
>JAWMRA010000001.1:83125566-83136988 GCA_035584735.1 Pseudotriccus pelzelni | reverse complement strand
CTCAAAAGAAGCAGCGGCGTCATAGATCTTGTGTCTCCAGGCCTCCCGATTGGAGGCCAGAGTAGACCAGTGGTGATAATAATTAATAAAATACAGGAAACTAATAAAGACTGATAAAAGATGGGGAGCAGCAACACTGAAAATAAAAATCCATGAAAAATTGCTCCCACAGTAACACCCATTGATTTCTCTAACAGTGATAACAACTAATGGGATAGAGAGTGAAATGTGTTGAGAAAGCAGGGCTTCAGTCACTGAAGTTATAAATACTGAATATAAGGAAAGCCATTATTACATATTGTAACAATATTAACATCCACTGTCTGCAGGAAATTCATGAGGGAACCATACAACACTCAAGTTTTGCTTCTGTCGTAGCTACTTCCAGCTTGAAAACTTATAGTTTAGAATTTACTCTGATTGTAGCATTTGTCATTCCTATAGATGTTATGGACAAAAGAGCTAACATCATGACACAATACACGACTTTCCACATTTTAAATTTTAAAAAAGTTTACTTCTAAGTATTTATTTCTATCTTTGAATCTGCCGAAATAATTTTTCTGCCCTCAACGGAAATCTTTCCTTGATATTTTCACAGAAACAATAAGTTAACAAGCTGTTTTAAAGCTTTTTCTTAAAAACCGTGGGGAAACGAATGCTTTCCCTGGCTCTGCTTTTCAGTTTCAAGCCTTTATTTCCTTTTCCCCATGAATTGTTTCAAAGCAGCTTTCCAGGAAGCAAACACAAAACTGCCCTTTACACACATTTAAAACTTGATGCTTTTGCAATTGCTAAAGAGTTGCATGGTTGGGATTTTTTGGAAAATAAAGGCTGCATTTAAAAGCATTAAGATTACTTCTATGCTGTGCTGCATGTCTACATATATTTATAGCAAAATCTAGTCCCATCCCACTCCATTCTTAATATTGTATTTCCCTCCTCATTTATAAGGTACACAGAGGCATTCTTCGGTCCATAAAGAAATCACCATTGCTGAACTACATAATCTAAATGTCTGAAGCATCTGTCATGTTGTGTGCATCCATTATTGATATTTGATTTGGTGGTATTCAATTACCTTACCATTTTAACAGGTAACAGGGTGAAAAGCTTAAAAATATGCAAGGGATGTGGAAGAAAAATGAGCACATGGACATATTTACTATGGAGCACCTTGTAGACTTGATTTGATTAATTTCTTTGTTTCATACTAATGTAATCAGGTGTGGTTCAACTCAGAGAATTCACTGACAGTGTGGATGCTCATATAAATTAAAAATAAATTTTTAAAAAAGCATTCCTCCCCATCTGCTATTTAAGTTAACCAGACAGTGTTTTCAGTTCAAAGAAACCAGTTGGAGTTCTGTGCAGTTTCTGACATGTTTTCCATTCTTATTGCGATGCAATACATTTTCATTGGATTTGGTACCTCAAGGTTTTGGAATGATGTTGCAATGTATGTTTAAAGTTCCCTGTCCCTTGACTTCATGTTAACTCAGACTGCATTTTTCTTCAAATAATACAGTGAAAGAATGCCTAAATGTTACTTACTAAAAACTGTGTTTATTTTAACCTTTTAAAATTACACTACATTCATAGTTTGAGGTACCTTATAAAAGGCAAATAACCAAAGGGTTTTTTCCTTTTACCTTATCTGAATAATTAACTTCAAAATAAATTTTTCACACATTTTACACCACAGACATATTGTCACTCTAAAGGCCAAACTCTAATTCTCTTGAAATGTTAAAAAACTTCTAGAGCCTAACAGAAAAACGTACAAGATCACTGTAACTTGCCCAAATCAGTTATAATTCAGAACAATTTCCTCACACAAATCTTATTCATGTCATTAGCAATACTGACGGTACATGAAGAAGCTGCATACACCTTTGAAAATCATATAAAAACCTAAGAATGAAACCCTTCCTTGTGATCCATTTACAATGTAAGGGAAAAAATAAAATCAAAGTACAAAACTGGCTTACTTCGAATATGATCAGCACGTAGACACCAACTAAGATGACGGATGCAACTGTTACTTGTGCCTCTATGTTTGCATGAAGGTACTGATGCTTCATGGAGAGAGGAACACTTCCAGGCTCCCGTAGGAAAGCTTGAATGTTTATGAAGATGGTGCCTCTGGTGAAAAGAAAAGAAGTTTCGCTTATTCCTGGAATGAAATACCATGAGGTTTTTTGTGCATTAATTTTATCTTGAGTACATATAAATATATGTGTTATATCTTTACAATTGCAAGCAAATCCTCAAACATTTTCACTCTATCCCTCTAAACAGTATTGTTTGGAAAGTAACTTAAGTGCAAACCAGCCTTGTAAATCCTTTTTAAAAGAAACAAGAAGTCGTCCTTTCCTGCTCCTCTGAATCAGGCAGTGACAGACTGTTTTAAAAACATTTTCTATTCCTTCATAATCAAGTCTATGTAAGCTACTACTTCAGTGGATCATTTTTCAGTCTCTTAGCCAACCTGTTTGATATTGGAAAGGTTCTAGTTGTGATGATTTGCTGATTTCTTCTTGAACTTAAGGGTAGAGACCAGTTGTATACCACCTGCAAGAGAGTCATATTTGGGAATATTAATACAAGTCCATGATAATGCCTCTGATCTAGGGGTTTATTCCTCCTTTTCTCTCTCCTAACAATTTAGGAGATTTTTTTCGTGGATCAGGCATTATACATATCAGCCTAAATTAATTCCCCCTGATTAGGTATGTTACAGATGCTGAGGTTGGAGCAATCTCATCCTCATACCTTCACTCAATCAATGAAATGACAGACACCTCCAGAGAAGGGATGCCAAATCACACTTCGTATTGACTATAAGGAACATCTAGGTTAGAAGGCTCAGAGATTACATCACCGTTCACTTCTAAAGACTGACTGTGAGGAAAACTAGCATCCATGAGGTATAGGCAGTGAAAAGTACAGGAGCAACATCATATCCCCAAGACATCATTGAAGAGGGCTTAGTAGAAATTCAGTAAAGAAAATGTTCCTTTAGTCATGGATCACCACTGGTGTGCCAGCAGAGGTGGCTGCAGCAGCTCTGCTCTGGCTGCTTGGGGATCACTGCCAGCAGCACAGGTTGCAGCAACCTCCTCATCACAGGGCTGAGTGGTAAAAGAGTAATTGCTGTTGTGGTGTTGTACACCATGCTGAGGTAGTGGGACTAGTCTTTTGCTGTACGCTCTGAGATGGAGTGTAAGGGGGAATACTGATGGCACTGTTCAGCTGTGCTGGCCCTGGTGGAGACAGGTCAGCCTGTCATGTATGCAGAATGAGAGGCAGTTGTTTCTATGTCAGTGCTATTTATTAAATGATGAGGTTTATTTTTATTTTTCAGTGATATACAATGACAGGCTGTAAAAATCCTTTTTCACCAAATTGTCTGGGAAGAGCAGAAGGAACTCATTACAAACAACATCAACAATGAGAAAGCCTTACGACAAATAAAGCCAATAAATGTGACACACGTTTGAGAAAATAATTTGCAACAAAATGTGAAAATGTATTTCAGTGAGTTCAAAAAGGCCCTTTGCAATTGTTTCTTCCTTCAAAGACAACTTTTTAAATATTGACAATTTTAAACACATGAACTTCCATGCTCCATGTCAGCCAAGAGGTATAAGTTTTATGGAATTTTAATATAGGAAGCCAAGGGAAATCTTATAAAGGCAAAAGAAAATGCAGCTTTACTCTTACTGTGGTAAGTTTTTTAATGTTGAAGTTGACACACTTCCCAGCAGGAAAAAGCACGACCTCTTAATTCACACAGTAGTGATGGAAGTATAACTAATAAAACACATCTCAGAAAAAGTGAAAGAAAATTTAGAGACCATCACCTGCTGCTGGCGTCTCCTCCTTGACCCTGTGTCTTCGTTCTGGCTGATTTGTACTATGATGTATTCTTCTGTTTTCTCATCAACTACATGTGATCCAAATGGGCCTCCTATGTCTAATTTCAACAGAGCAGAATCACGAAAGTCAGTCAGATTCATAGCTGTTAATAAAGTTAAGGTGTAAATTTCCAGTAAAGATGAGTATAGACTGCACAAACTCCAGAAAAAAAAAGATGACTCAATTTATATTGAAAAACATATTCTTCAGCTGAAATGCTTCAGAAACTGTGAAAAGAACAGAATAGATGTCTACTTCTTCACCAAGCAGTACTGTTTTGACCAAGTTTCTTAAGAAAACAGGAGTTCTACCTTCAAAACACCTTTCTAATGACTTTTGGGATTGCCAGTCCTTTCAGAAGCTACTGTAGATGTAACAAAGCTTCAAAATAACATATGAAAATCCACAGAGAGGAGACAGAGAAGTGTGTCTCTTTAAGTGCTTGTACTGGTTGAAAGGCTGCATCATTAGCTCAGCAATTTAAACATCACAGAATCTGTACTGGTGAAAACACTGCAGAAATTGTAGAAACTCCAACCACAGGGAAAACTAAATCTATATCCTATTAGTCCCAGAGGATTTGTTTCTTAGGCAAAGTTTTGCTCACAGTGTTTCAAATACTTGAAAGACATATTTTCAAGCTTCTCCTAGTTGAAGTTCTCACAGACTCCTTCACCTCCAGCTCCCTCATCTACTTTCTCTTTTTTTCCTCCTTAGATATCTCATATGAGGTGTGGTCAAATACATTCTTAGTCTAATATAGTAGAAAAATCAGCCAACCATAACCCACAAATCTATTGAAAATTGTGGTTCTATTAGTCCCAAAGTATCTAGGACTATTTAAATCTAGTAATGTAATAGTCCATTTTCTGGAATGGTTGAAAAAGAAGCATCCCTGTGGGTTGGAAAAGGCAGGGGTTGAGGGGGAGAGGAAAATCTGAACTTTTAAGCAGTTCACAGTTCGTTTGTTACTGTACTAGAGCTATACTCTAATGGTTCTGTGCCCCTGACAGATAGAAAGTTAAGGCATCGCACAAAACAAAAAACAATCAAACAAACAAAACCTCCGTGATTTTACATGTATATATTCTATTTAAATCATAAAACTTAATCACATGCTTAAATATTTTAATGGTTTTAACACCTACCATTTAACTGAGCTTACTACAAAGAGTGAACCCATTAAAAAAAATTATAAAATAAAATAAAATAAATCATATACCTATCAAAATAATTTTCCCGAAAAGATGCTTTGTTGCCCACAGAACTCAGAGACTTTAACAAGAGAAGCAAAAAAACAGCACAGTTAGAGGAACCCAGAGACAGAGCCCTGCCCTGCCTCCAGTGAGCCTCAGTAAGGCCATCCATGTTAGATCACTGTCTAATGGATAAAGCTTTGTGACATTATGCAGAGGTCCTACTGGATCTAGTAAAGAGTAACCTCTCACAGCAATCTAAAAAAGATCCTAACAGATCTAGTGGCAGGTGGGCAGCCAGTGCATTCAAAGTAATATAAATATCACCCTACTTAGCAAGGCAAGCAGAGCAATCACCACTGGTGACACCCACATGCCAGTCATTAAAAAAATTAACCTCCTATGCACCTATTTGCTTAAAGGAATCACAAAGGAAAGGATAAAAAGATAACCTCACACACAACAAATCAGGAGATCAAGTCCAACTGGGAGAATTAACACACACAGCCCCTAGCAAACATAAACAGCAATTACAATAATTGTCTTTTGTTTCTGAAAATTTTAAGTGTCATTTGGTGTTACAGTCTTTCTGTCCTCATTGATATATAACAAGAGTATCAACTGAAACTATATCCATAGCTTTAACTAGAGATGTTAATTATACCTTCTAAAAGATTTGCTGACCTGAAGTCATTAACCCAATGGTTTGGGACAACTTCTGACAGTCTGCCTTTTACTGCGAGTGTACCAATTTATGTCTTTAAAAGCTTCAGGTGCATATAATTATGGCAGCTTCCTTTTAAGCAGTAGTTCTAAAATAAATCCTGTAATTACCTCGATGACACATTCAGGAGCTATTAGAAAGGATGCTTAAAATTAAAGGGGGGAAAATTAAACCTTATTTTCAAGAAGAGTGGCTCCTTCCTTCTTTTCCTCTAAAGATAAGGTTACTTTTTCCATTCAATTCAGTGCACAACCATCAGAAAGATCTATAGCAAAAAAAAAAGGCTTCTCCTTTGATTGTAAATGCAACAGAACATCATTCACCAATCTGCACTGAGTCTCTGAAATCCCAGCAGAGTTACCTTCTTCCAAACAATATTTAGAGATGCTGTCATAATTTCATTGTTAGACTGCAGCAGACAGCAGCCTTTATGAAAGGTGGAATCAAAATAAACCAGAAGAAAACTTCAGACATGTTTATATGAATCCAAATGCAATTTTTTTTTAATCCAGCTGATCTTCAGAATATTTTTGTTCTGCTTTACTTTGGTTTTATATTTCCCTTAAATTGCCAGAATGTGATTTTCTCCAAATTTTAATCCTTCAGATATAACCAACTTTTAGGGAAACTATCTTTTCATTTTTAATATCTCCTTTTATTCTGCAATTTAAGCATGCTTTTTCTCTTCTGAACTTTTTCTTTGTAATGTGGCCTCCAGTGTGTCCCTTTAAAGCAAAAAAACTCCCTGACATGATTTACAGCCAAAGCTGTTCTTTTTTATTTCACTTCAGCTAAACTGCCTCATTTTGATGTAGTTCTATTCTTGAAATTACATTACTGCTGTGAGGTAGCCTGTTAAGGGATTTGGGTTTGTGTTTGCTTTGTGAAGCATTAGGCAGTGGCTGGCTGTATTTACACCTGGCACCAGACTGGGTCTGCTGCTAACAGCTAAACCAAGAGCTGTTTTTTTCTGATCTTGGTGTTCTGACTAGTTGATCCTGGAAGGTTTGAAGAGCGTGTAAGAGCCAGTTCATGTTACTTCATTTTTACATGGCTTGTGTAGACAACATGATAGAATGGGATGCCGTAGCTAGACATTTAAATTGGTATTCCTTCACCACAGTTTATGCATCTGTTCTGTGGACATCTGCATCTGAGTTGGTTACTTCCTTAAAAACTGTGAAAAGAGGGTGTTTTTAAGATGGAATTCACTGCTTCGTTTTACACCACTAGGCAAAGATGAGAGGAATTGCTCACGAGAAACATCAGTTCTCTCTATTAACTATAAAGAGAGCCTAGGATGACTAACTCTGGTGTAGCTGAGATGAGTCACTCCACAAAATATTTAGTCCCTGTTCTACCCTCCATTTAATTAATTAAATGTACAGGGGCAGCCAAAAAGCCACATTTGACAGAGATTCTCTCTTATATTTGCATGCAGATGGCTGACTTTAGGCTTTCTTTAACATTTACTTGCATATCCTCTTCTGCCTACTGCAAAATGTACCTTGAGAACACTATGTGTATTGATTATTTTTCACCAAATTTGTGAGGTAGTTGTATATTATTTACCCTGATTCATGACCAAGTCACTTGTGCTAGCTTCTCTAGGATATTACCATTTTAAAGAAGGCCTTTTCTGTGAGTCTTAGCATCTATTTTTGCATAACATCCTTAACTGTGGTTATTTCTGTGTTAGTATTTGCGGGTTTCTCTTTTGATTTCCTACTGTTGTTTGTAGCTTATGAGGTTATTTCTACATCATTGCTTCACGATATAACAAGCTGAGCCACTTGTAACTCAAGTAACCACTCTGTCCCTACTGGTTTCCCCATTGGAAGAGTGTTGTATAACTTTTTTCCCCTCCCTTTTTGAGTGTCAGCAATCCGGTTCAATTTTTGTCTACATTAGATCCATCCTACCTCTCTGTGCTCCATCAGTTTTAGAAGTTCTGTCAGTCCTTAACAAACTCTTTTCTATAGCATTTTATCAATTGCGCCTTGAGATTCTGCTCCTTTGCCTGACTCTGCACATGGTCCCGGTCTTCATCCATCTATTTAACAGCTTGAACATTGCCTGAAGCCAAAATGCTTAATACATTTCTAACAACATCAACAAACAGAATTATTTTAAAATGTTTTCTGTAAGGAAAAATGATGGAAGAGTATAGTAGAGAACTAGCGTTACAAGATAAAAAATATTCAAAGGGGAAAAAGAATTAGAGAGGGTGTTTCATTCATTAAGTTAATTTATGCTCTGTGGGAGAAAAAACTGTTTTGAGGACCTTCAAGAAGCTGAAAGGTTTGCTAAAATCTAACTATATTCTTTGCCTCACAGTCTTTTTTTCTATATATACCTCTGGTTCAAGGAGGACAAAAATATTGATGTGACCAGTATATTGATAGGAGTTTACACTGGTCCTATTAGAAGTCCCTCTGTTTCCTCCAAAAAGCAATCTCAACTTTTAATTATAAATTGCCCTCAAGCACTAACATTTTCTTCCTCATTTACTCTACTAATTAGCACATTATATAGTGTCATTATTGGCCACAATGAGAATGCTAATAATCAAATCTATTTAAAATGGACTCTCCCTGCTCAAAATCATGGAACTGACCAGTTAAATAGGAGAACTCAGCATTTCAAAAATTAAATTCTACTGCACCTTTTCAAAACAAGAAACCTTCCAGGAGTTTGTGAAATATATCTATAGGGGAATCTTCTTTTAACACCAGTGAAATAAGAGTCAAGCAGATTGTGGATCAGACCGATTAAACCAAAAATATAGTGGGAACAAAGAACGTAATTTATTACAATTTATTGTCATTTCTGTTTGTTTGTTTGTTTGTTTACTAACTGAATGTTTTTCCCTCAAAGACTATTCACATTCAGATGTCTATTCACCTGTGATGAATCATTTTTATTTGTGTTTTTCCTATTGCTTGTTCCTCTGAACAGTTTCTTGGCCCCAGCAGGTGCCATTCAGTATGACTTGGATAGGGAGCATTGCTGTGGCCTACGTCAAAGGATAAGGCTAAGTGCAGCCAAAGTTCTGAGAATACCCAGTCCCCCCAGGGTATAAGACAGAAAACACCCACCCTTTCAGCCAGTTTATCAATAAAACCTCAGATCAGGGGTTTTTTTCAATTAAAGAAGGATACAGAAGCTTTCCAGAGGTGATACAGCCAACATCTGCCATGGAACACCTTGATCTGGATAAATGCCAAATAAAATCTAGTGCAAGGATAAAAAGCAAACATTCATTAGTGACACAAAAACTGAAAAATTCCTGCTAAACTTATCTCAAGTAGTTAAAATAGACTTTCTCAAATTGTACATTCAATTGTGAGATTGGTTCAGTATTTTCAGGTGTTTCCGCCACAGCTGTAAAGCAGCTCTAGGATGCTTAACAACGGTGAGTAATATTCCTCCTGTTAACTTACTACCGAGATCACATATTTTGATGTATTTTACCCAAATGTCTCTTTGGACAAAGTTGTAATCTTCAGGATTTCTCTGGAAAGCAATACCCATACCCTAGGAAATGCAGCGTGCCGTATATTTTTCCCCTGACACAGAAGCCCGGCTACCCAAAAAGGAGTTTCTAACAGCAACTGAAAGAATAAACGCCAACTCTGTGACATTTTTCTCAAGTCTTCCAGTCTAAGATTTCTCTAATTTTGAAGACTTTTGTTAGGCGAGGGCAGCACTTTAGCCACCCCAAGGAGAGGCCCACCTCCCCATGACCTTCTGCCTTTGACGCTGTGTGGCGCTGCCGTTGCTGGTGCATCCTCCCCAGCATATGTTTTCCTAGGAGCATTCCTCAGGTAGGTGCCAGTATGAAAAGACACATACTAAATTCAACAAGCATCCATAAGGCACAGATTGGAGTTTAAGCTGCCTCCTCCTCCAACTCAACTGCTTACCCAACCACTTTGCCCTGAGTGGTGACTAGAGCAACGAACAGGGTTCTGATTAGGCATGAACCCAGTACAGCATTGTGCTTCCGTGCCATCTTGCCCCCAGCCTCGAGACATTTTTTATGAGTTAAGAGAAAATATCACAGCTCATTTTGAACTAATTCTGAGGAAATGGGGGCCAGGGGAGGATTGCAAATTCAATACTTACAGAGCAGACAACTACAAAGATAAAAAGGCCTGAAACTTTTAGGAATTTTAGACAGCATCTGAAACACAAGAAACATATATTTACTATATGGTTAGTTTAAAACAAATCTTTCTGTTCTCTTAGTAGCTCTGGCATTTCAGAAACATCATGGTAAGCGGTTTTGAGTGATAATAACACATCCAAGTATGGACACAGGCCAGCAGAGGCTTAGGAAGCCTTGGTGACTATAAAAGCTCCTGCCGCAGGTCTGCTGCCAGATGGATCTCGACGCACAAGGAAGAGGCTTTACCCACTGGGAAAGCTAAGGGAAGGCTGCATTATGAGCTGGTGCTGGATCTTGGAGCCACTTCTCCACTACTACTGCTGGCTCCTGATAGATCCAGAGATCCATCAGCTCTTTCTGGTCTCTCCCAGAGTGGCAAAGGAGCACTACCATCACAAGGAGGTGTTTGGCTGTGCAGAAAGCACAGCTTATTGCATACAGAGATGGTGTCATGGATGTGTTCCTCAAAACTGGACTTTCAATATACACCCTGAAAGGTAATGGGGAAAAAAACCACCTGAAGACAAGAACAAGCTTTAAGAATTTCCTGGGTTTAACAGTCTCTTTAAATCAAATGCTACCACATAATCATATACTAATCATATACTACATGAGCATAAATCAACTAGCAAAACCAGGTATTTTTTTCCATAGCACATCTGTACCCTTTGAAGGAATGCCCAGTTCTGGAAACGTGATGCCATAAAATCTTTCGAAGTGTCAGACTTTACTACTGAGTGGGTTAAGCAAGAATAACTCTAAATATGAATGTTGAAAATGCATGCTCTTGAGCAACAGATCTCAAGATTCAGCACTTTTAGGTTACTTTTTTTCTTAATTACACCCTGAAATACAACTCAAATAATAATTTCTGACTGCCCATCAATATGTCATGCAGATGTCTTAATATACAGTACTCTTTCTGTTGATTTGCCCTCGCTACATATTTTCATTAATTGAAAGCATTAATGTTCTTAATCCATTTTTTTCAAAAGTAAACATTCAAGCATTGCTTTTCCAACAATGATAAATGTAAGGTTTGATTTAAACCTGATGACAAGTAAGAAGGAGAACATTTCAAGTTACCAGGAAAATTAGTTGAAAAAGGAATAGTGCAAAAACAAGCTGCATTGATTGATGCTATAGGACAAAATATTAAAGCAGAGTAGTCTGAAGAGTGTTGGAAATAACTTTTAATCACAGTAGAAATAAATCCCTAAATCAATTAATTGACTGAAGGAAACATAAATGACTGGAGACCCATTGTTGAAAAACATTGTTTTTTAAAGTTCTTCTCCTCCTTAGAATTTTCCAGACAGGGGCTGTGGCAGTTGACCTACCATATGTAGGATGGAAAAAGTCCTGTCAAAGATGGACTGGTGAAGAAAAGGAAGAAAACAGCCCAAATGT